>JAKTPW010000010.1:0-360322 GCA_030556345.1 Oligophagozyma castellii
ATGGAATACGCGCCAATCCAAAGGAAGGCTACAGTACATGGTATGAATTAACGAGGGACAGAAATGAATTTGCTGGACAAGTATTTGTTGAGCTCTCATTTACTCCAGGACTGCCGCGACACTACGAATGTTTCCGACTATTTTGTCAATTATTACTGTTGAGATTAGTGACACAAACATTTCTAAAGCTATTTGTGTGTTAACGAAATGGATTCAAAAGAATCATCTTGCATTTTTATTGTCTTTATCACTATAGGGTATAATAGCTCATCAAATTCAAGCTGTTGCCTTCTTGTTGTATCGGTTTTTTTTGGTGACATCTACACATCTTGGAACTAAATAGGCTTACAGCCAATCATGATTCTTTTAAGACTAATTTCAATTAAACCGTTGTATTTATGGAAAGTGTCTTTAGGTGTCAAGTGAGATAGCCAGCAACTTTGTTTTTTGTAGTCAGATTGCAATAATATTGTACTAAACTTAACTTAATCATCTGAACATTGCAAACTGCAATCAAGATACGTACAATAATTGATAGAAAGCTGAACAGATATCGATAAGCTCATCGTATTTGTTAACCTCTACCTGTAAGCAGCAACTAATAAAGTGATCTTTCGAGTGGGTCCAAAGTTTCATACGGCAAAATGAAGATATTGGAAACTCGGGATGCTTTCCTCAGTGATTACGAAGTCTACAAGTTCTTGAGTGATCTGCAAGAGCAACATCGATGGACGCATGTTTCTAAAGGAACACGTAGGCCTAGAGCGTATAATCATCCAGAGTTACAATCGATTACGCACGAGACTCTAAAATATTTGGGTGTGAACAAGAACTTTGTTCCACAAGAGGGAGACGAGGCCAACGGAGATGAGAACAACAAACATTCAACGGAGGCTGCTATTTGCAGATTTGATGATCGAAAATTTGAAGAGCTCGTGCGTAAATTAAACGATTACCATCTCTTCAAAGGTGAAAAACTTCAAATTGTCAATCAACTGCCGACAAATATGGTTAGTCTATACGCAATTGTCGAAGAGTGCGACTCTCGATTCACTGAGCAGGAAATCGAAGGTATGATCGCTTTGATCTCACAGTATGCTTGATTTTTTACTTTTATACTACAGCAATTAATAGATGTACTATATATATTGAGTGTTACATCATAGGATCATTATGAACTGAACAACGATACCAATCTATTCAATCAGTGACTCAAGGAACTTGGGTTGCGGAAACACCGAATATTGGCTAGTTACTGTCTTGTAGTATGAATAATGCTGTCAATACATGTTATTTTTATTTCTCACACTAACTAAAATAATATCGGCAAATGCAAATAACATCAAAACCTTATAGCATTAGCATCAAATAGAGACTCTTCGCGATTACCAGCATGACTGCATGTGCTAGGAATGGATCCAAGGTTAAAGAAGGAGAACACAGCGTCTGTTGAAAGCCTAGAACTGAGTTCTCAACATCGAGAATTTGAACGGCGGCTGTACTATGATCTTGAAGAGCTTGATGATCCATTGGAACTATTCTTAGAGTACATTTCATGGGCTCATAAAGTACTGGAATACTTACCAGACTGTCTGCAAGACGTTGTTGAGCGATGCTTATTATACATTATTGAAATTGGAACGTACGAAAATGACCCTCGATTTGTAAGATTATGTCTATGGTATATGGACAGGTTTTGGGGCAGTGATCTCAATGAATGCCTTAAGATATGCCGCTATTTTTACTGCAGGGGGGTGGGAAGGAAACTAGCAATGTTTTATGAAGAACTTGCAAATTTACTTGAAAGCATGAACAAGTTTAGCAAAGCTTTCGAGATGACGAAGTTAGGATTGCAAAACAATGCGAGACCCAGATCCCGTTTGGATAAAGTTCATGCCGAGTTTCAGACCAAACTGCGAGAACATTCACTTACTAGTAATGCTATTCCGCTGGATTGGTTTTCAGATGAAATACCCGAGTTTAAAAAGAGAAGGGAAAAGTATGATAAAGAGTCTGGTATTGCTGTATCTGGATTTATAGTTGCACCTGAAAAAAAAAGCCGAAAATTGACAGTACTTAGTGGTAGGAAAGATATGCTAGACGATAGATACGATATCTGTAAACTTATCGAAGCGCCAGGAAAGAAGACAGAGAAGATATACATTAACTTTAGTCTTTTGTATAAAACTGAAGCCGAATATTGCTTGGAGGAAGTGTTAGCCAGTACTAGATGCAAGAAAATAGAAAACATGACTGACAATGAATGCCAAACTGTTGATAAGAAGAGACGAAAAACCATACCGTTACAGGAGAAAAATGTTGAGGTAATCTCTTTCAAACCACCAAATCAACATAATGTAACTCACCATGTACCTGCAAGACATAACGGCATAGATAATGAGGCGTATCTAAATGTAACGAATACGTCGTTGCTACCTTTACGAGATATGTGTCAGAGAACACCTGATACTACACTTCACAAGGCAAATCATTCGCCAACGGTGACCATGTTTTCAAAGAATGCCATGAATGAGGTTTACTCAATGTTCAACCAAAACATTAATGAATACCCACCGTCTGAAAAAGATGAGACTACAAATAAATTCACTTATTATGAAAATTTCACACAGGAATTTACTCGTCCCAATATGGATGACTTGACTGAAGTTAAGCCACGCTCTGAAGATCCAGAATCTTATAAATCGACAGACAGGACTCAAGAATTTGATTCTTCAAATGAGCTCGTTGAAAAACAGAGTATAGCGCACGTTGTAAATAAATCAAAAATATATCCATTTCACGATGATAAAGGAATGATGCCAATACAGGAACAGACTGAACATATATTACCTACTCATGAGTCGTCACCCGCACAACTCCCAAAAAAATTCTTTGAATCTCATTTTGATATAGTTTTGGAAGCCAAAAAAAGTACATCTATCAGTAATACAACTGAAGCGGAGAAAGGTGATGATTACAATTATATTGGTCACCCCTTGGACTCCAAATTACGTCAAAAGCTCCTCAATTCATTGCAATACCCACTGGAAACATATGACACATTTTATTCGTATCAGCAGGAATTGAGAATGAGTTCGCTCTTGAAACAGGTACATAAAAGCTTAAAAACTAGAAATAAAAATCCAATAGTTGAATTCAAAAAAAGCAAAGAGCTCTATTGTATCAGGAGCCAGCTTGGCGAGGGTGGCTATGCGACTGTATATCTTGCAGAATCTGGGGATGGGAAAATGCGAGCACTAAAGGTTGAAAAACCTTCAAGTGTTTGGGAGTTTTACATTTTAACTCAAATTGAGGAACGTTTACGGGGACAGCGTGTTTTGAATTCAATAGTACATGTCGACTCTCTACACTGCTTTCAAGACGAGAGTTACTTGATCTTGAATTATATTTCACAGGGGACGTTATTGGACTTGATTAACAACTACCAATATGTAGATGATCAACGGGCTGTGTTTCCGGAAGTTTTATGTGCCTATTTCTCAATAGAACTAATGAAAGTTGTTGAATCTTTACACGAGGTGGGAATTATTCATGGAGACCTTAAACCTGACAACTGTATGGTAAGGCTCGAAAATGGCCACCTAGGAAAGTATAATAGTAACAATCTGAACGGATGGGATGAGAAGGGACTTTTTCTCATAGACTTTGGGAGGTCGTTCGATCTTGCATTGTTTCCCAAGAATACAAAATTCATAGCAGATTGGCGCACTGATCAGCAAGATTGTCCAGAAATGAGAAATAATGAACCCTGGAGCTATGAGGCTGATTACTATGGTCTTGCGGGAATTATACATTGCATGCTGTACGGGCAATTCATCGACACCTACAAGAAGAATGATGGATATTGGTGTATTAAGGCGCCTATAAAAAGATATTGGCAAAAAGAGATTTGGCATAGTATTTTCCATACCCTTATCAACAGTCGGAAAATATACGGCTCCGAATTACCGATAACATCTGAACTGAAAAAGTTGAGAAGACAGTTAGAATATTTTCTATCCCAAGAAGGAGGAGAACAACTGAGAAAATGCATCCTTGACATTGAATCTTATTTACTACAAAGAAAATAAATATTGCTATTAGATCGTATATTAGAAAACTCCAGTCATCTTGTTCTTACAACATCACACAGTTTGGTTAGAGTTCATATTGCAAGTTCTATATGATCAAAATTGATCAAATGTTGAAATAAACATTTGCAAAATTATGCAAGTATAGCCTCTAGTAATAAAGCAAAGTCTTGCGTTCACTTAGACTCAATATGCTGTGCCTTGGTGGCGCAAAGATATTCACTGTTGTGGCACATCAGCAAGTGCGGTATATGTCCAGGAGGCGCCTAGCATATCCGTTTTATCCATTCAAAAAACTATTTCGTGAGAATCCCAAACGCCATGACACAAACTTGAAGAGTGCCATGAGGCAATTCTTGGGTCCACGTAACTATAGAGGAGAGTATGTTCTCAACAAGTATTTCAGCGTACCTAATAATCATATTCCAAATTATGTCAAGCCTGATCTTGAGCGTGGCCAATCCTTACGAAACCCAAATACAGGAATGCCGCTAGTCGAGCGTCATGATGGAACATTTGCTGAGACTTCGCCTAATAAGAGGCTGGAAAACATAGGACAGAAAAGGTTATTACAACCCTTTCCTGACAATTCTCACTGCGTAACAAACTTCATGATAAGTGAAGATTTGAGAGAACAAATATTCCAGGAAATTGAGATGCAGGGATTGTCAACTCAACAAGTTTCACAAAAATATGGACTAAAGATTGCGAGAGTTGAAGCTATCGCTAAATTGACTAAGATAGAAAAATCATGGGTTGAACATAAAAGAATGAGTCCCGATGTCAAGAAAATGGCAGATACAGTATACAAAATGTTTCCATTATTTGACCCATCACAAAGATCTCAAAGAGAGAACTTAAGTGAAATTCCAGTTCCAGAGAAGACCTTAGCCTCAAGGTTTTTAACCATTGCTGAATCTGAGCCGTTCGGCCCAGTCGATGCTGCCAAAATATTGGAACTAGAGCCCGCTGTAAAGACTTTGGAGAGAATTGCCACAATTGGTGAGCACTCAGAAGGAAATAAATTACGAGAACCTTCGAAATCTGGGAATAAAGTGGTATATGGCGAGGTTAGAAAAGGCGATAATGCTGTTTTCAAATTCAAGCAAGCTAAAGTCGGTAAAGTAGGTTTTCGCTATGGAAGTGGTAATCGCGATAACCGCAAAGATCGCAAGATTGGTTTTAACGAGATAGGACAAATGGTCTACCTTTAAGTATAAATCCCGAAGTGTAAATAGTTATCATGTAGATTTTATATGCATCAATATGTGTATTTCATCTAATTATTGAAAATGTACTGCCATTGTTTATCAGCTAAAATTTCCAGTAGAGAAAATTATGTTGGTGGCATAACGTTCTGCTTAAAGCACACTATCACATCAAAATGGAGTGTATGATACCATTGGGATATGATGACGGCAATCTACTGGATGCTGAATCTATCATGGAGTATCATAGATTGCGGCGATTCGTGATATTCGATGAGGAAATGACATTATTTTTAAGGTATACTAAGAACACGCACTTTAGGATGGTTCATTTGTCCGCATTTATCAATGATGCACGAGTTTTATACACCGATGATATGAGCATATTCGATCCAATTGATGATACGAGAACATTATGGAAATTGAAGAAAGAAATATGCCCTAATACATTATTCAAATCAAGTATGGTGATGAATAATGGGACTAACAACAGCATTACTTTCGAACTTGAATATGATGAGAGAGAGGATCACGGTGGCGTGATAGTCGAACGGACATCAAATGAATCTGAAATTGAGCTGCGAACGTCCTCTAATATTGACGACGACGATATTCTGCCGAGCTTCGAACCAGCGTTTTCTTGGAACAACAAATCCACAGGTTCTAGCACGCTTTCCTATGATGGTTCTAAAATCCAAACTGGCCAGGTGCCAGATACATCTAAGGGAAATGTAAAAACTATAAAGCTGAAATACCCAATTTATTCGCTTTTGAACATGAGACTGAGAAACACTGCCTTGAAATCAGAGCAAAGTATTCTCTCAACTTTAGACTTTCGGACATCGAAATCTGTCTTGAATCTGGTGTCAACCAAATTCTCCTCCTTTCCAGAATCTGGCCCAACATTACATTTTGCCAACGTTCAATATGAGTTGCTCAATAAAAATTCTCAGGTGTCCGTCAAGCCATTGTGCCCGACAGAAATACCTTTCATTGCACATTTACATGATAGCTATAGCATAACCTATAAGCTTCCCCATTCGATAGAACGAAGTAATGGTGAAGCACTTCATAGAGTGAGGGTTACGTTACAGTATAGGTTCCCGATGCAAATTAATAATGGCAATGAGCTTAGCATTCCAATCAAGACTTCATGGGAGACAGACATTGCCTTAAAGAAGTCTTCTTCATCTACTTCACATGGCAGTAACGCAAATATGGGCTCACGATTTTATGGCCTAACATCCAATCATGGTTCACAAAGATTTAGCTATCCACAATCGGTTTCCTCGATAGTTAATAATAAACTGAACAACGTGAAATTCAAATTTGTAAACAACAACATGAAGGTTCCCAAGGGTAAGAAGTTTGTAGTGCGCCTACAAATTGTAAATTCATCCTCATCGCCTTTGGATTTAGTAGTATACTACAATAATCAAATACCAAGCATGCAGCCTAAAACTGCTGCATTACCTCTTGAAAAGCAGTTCCAAGTGTTCAAGAATTATTCTAAGATTGCCAGTGGTTTAATTTTGCTCTCGAATGACTACAAGGTCCCGATTATTGAGCCCAGCGAGACATATTTTGTGGACCTTAGCTTCATAGGAATTGTGACAGGTTATTATCCGACAATAGCAGGTCTCAAAATTGTTGAGCTGAAAACTAACGAACTTATAGAACTCGGTATTGGGGCATCCGTATTGATTTATTGACAATCGTTACGCTTTACGCTTATTTTGAATATTGTAAAAAACATCAGAAACGGCTTGCCAGCAGAAGGTCCAGCGTTTGCTTGATTGCCTAAAATTTCAATGCTACATCCTCTATTAACTTTATTGTTGTAGAATTTTGAAGTGTGTTCAAGTCCTCGCAACTATCACCTATAGTCTTATCGACTTTGTACTTGCGATCATTGTAGACGAAATGTTTTCAATTCAAGGGATTTAACTATGATAGAAAATGAATTGAATAATATAATAGTAAAGCTTTGTAGTGATATGACAGAGTTCATACAATACTATACTGATATTTGCAGTAAGAAAATAGCCTTGGTACTTTCATTGTACTTGAATTGCATCATTGATAAATACAAGCCATCGGAATATTACATTTGTTGCTATAAAGTGAAGTTGAGATTATGAGTGACAAGTATCCTGCCCTCGATACATCAGACAATGATGACGTTCTTGTCGGTGACGGTACTGATTTTTTGAAGAGAGAAGCTGAAGCTTTAGGTGATGAGTTTCAGACTGAGCAAGATAAACAGCTACTAGATGGCAGCGTCGATGAAGATCTTGAAACGGCCAATGAAGAAACAAAACAAGAAGATCATGAGATAATCTCTAATAAGGAGGTTGTTGAGGAAAACTTCGGTGACTCAGATCTGCCTCAGCAATCGCACAATGATGATAATATCAACAACTCGGAAATCATCAGCAAATGGAAGCAGCGTCGTGCTGATGAGATTGATAATATTGAGACCAAGATAACGGCAGAAAAGAAGGATCTAGAGGAACAGGCTGTCAAGCATATTGATGATTTTTATGACAACTACAACCGCAGAAAACAACAGCAGCTGGAAGTCACTAAAAAGGAAGCAGAGGAGTTTATGAAGCAGAGATCTCAGTTTTTTCAACAACAAAACACGACCTGGGATCGTGTTATCCAACTAATCAATGAAGACGATGCAGATATCATCAGTGATAGGGATAGGTCCGCATTCAAAGAGATTCTTTTGAGATTGAAAGGCAAGACTAATGTACCAGGTGCTTGATCTCAGTAACTTATTCAAACAAATATATACTAGCATTGCGGTCATATCAGTAATTCTACATATGCGTATATATATTGATAACAAAGAATCTATTCAAGCCATATTTTAGACCTCGATCAACTAAAATCTTACAAGGTTGACAGTAACGAATTGATTGATCATAGATGCAATCTCCTGCTTAATATCAATTGATAAAGTGCAAGTAATATGTTGGTATCTATTTCTATTGTTTCAAAAGGGTCTATAACAGAAATGCCTAACCATATTATTATCGAGTCTATCAACTTTGTCTCCTTGTGTCCAAATCGATTTCTATGAAGAGATCTGATAAAATATTTTAGGAGAGTCCACCTAAGACTCGGAAGGATACTCTTGACAACGGCAGAGTTTAATATATAATCAATTAGTGGAATATTGTACTTCGGTTTCGATATCTCATACAGTTCCTGTAGTTTTATTAAAGCATTTTGGGCATTGGGTGACAAAACTGAAGAAACGTAGTTTTGAGGTAAGAGAAGTTTATTTGTTCTCCCTGTAGTCCGCATAGTTTTCGTGTGAAGAAGCCTCTTTATTAGATGGCTAGAGGTAATCACTGCGTATATCCTCAGAAAGTCTGTTATTGGATACTTACATTTGAATAGCAACGTATTGATCTTCGAGGATTGATGCTGGACAGTGTTTATCAGTGGGATACAAATGCATAGTAGGAGTTTTTTCACTTTACTTCTTAGAGATGGTGTCAAATGGTAGGTGATTGCATCACGGGTGCTGATAATTGAGAGACTTGTAATCATCCAAAGTGGAAGGCGCCAATCGCTAGTCATAGAAAAAATAGATGAGCATTTTTTAGAGTGTTTCCAATGAGAAAACAAGTTTTTTCTTGTATTGAAGAGATCAATACAGTTGAAGCTGTCAAACCATTTAGCCAGACTAAATATGTATTTAGTGTCTGAACATCTCAGGAGAGTTGCAATAGAGAAAATCCAGAAAGATGTGCTTTTTCTCAATAAG
This sequence comes from Oligophagozyma castellii, assembly GCA_030556345.1. Taxonomy (NCBI): domain Eukaryota; kingdom Fungi; phylum Ascomycota; class Saccharomycetes; order Saccharomycetales; family Saccharomycetaceae; genus Oligophagozyma; species Oligophagozyma castellii. The sequence goes on from JAKTPW010000010.1 coordinate 9,084, forward strand.
GAAGAAGCTCGGAGAGAAAGGAATTGTTGAGTGTGTGACATTATTTTAAATAAACACCAAAGGTTTTCAATTAGTAGTGTAGACTTGACGGACATTTGTCCAACTTGGAAGAGATGTTTGATAATGAAATTGATTATTTGAATCGAAATATTGCCAAGCATGCAAATTCAGTTTAAGGCTATCGGGGTGTGGGTTGGGCAACAACAAAGATCCGCACTCTAGACAACGATCTTGCGTGGTTCCAGGCTTGATAAAGTGTAAATATTCATCCAAAATAGCAGCAAAACTAGAAGCTAAATTCTGATCATCCAGTTGCCTCCAATCGTGATTTTTCAATACGAACTCTAATCTTTTTGGGTATTTGTGAAAAGGATCCTCTGAGTTATAGAGGTTGTCGTTAGTTATCGGATGGCCCAAACGTGCTAAGTGTATCCTAATTTGATGAGTTCTTCCAGTTAAAGGCTTGCAAAGCACTATTGACTCGTTGATTTTGCTCGAATAATCAATGGCAAAGAAATGTGTGATGGCTTCTCGCGGCGGCCCAATACCGGCTGGGTATTGTCTTTTTGGGTCAATAGTATAAATGTGGGAGTCTGCAATGATACGATTCGATTCCTTCGTGAGTTCATCTATATCGAAACGAACCGACGATTGTTCAATTGCACCAGGAAACTTGCCTTTGACTCTCGCGAGGTAATACTTGCTTAAATTTCGAGACCTAATCTGTTCTTGTAGGATTTGGGCGCGCTGTGATGTTTTCGCGAGTACGAGTATTCCTGAAGTCGGTCTATCGAGTCGGTGACAAGGTCTCAAATCTTTTATATGAATCCTTTCATGCAATAGCTCGGTTACAGTGTTGAAATAGTAATGGCCTGTGGGATGAACTGGGATTCCTGAAGGTTTGTTGATCACTAAAGTTTCCGAATCTTCATGTACAATCTCAATGTCTTGAAGTCCTGATTCAAATGAAGTCCAATTCAATACTGGTGGTTCGTGGTTGTGAGATACCACCTTGAGCACGTCTTGAGGTTCAATGAGAGTATTTAGCAGTTCCGTTCCACTAATCTGGCGTCCGTCTCTTTCTACGGTGTACTGTTTTCCCTCGCGAATGGCGATTTCGAGCTGTGCGTTGCTGTAGGATCGGAATTCTGAACTTAGAACGTCAAGAAGTGTGCGACCCAGCCAGCGACCCTTAACATGAGAAGTTCGCGTCTGGTAGTACGGGCTGATGACTCTGAGGCCGTTGATGACCTTACAAGCTGGCATGATGGCGACGCTGTTATATTAATATATAAATAATTATAGATAGTGGTAACCGTCATGTAATGAAGTTTGTACAGTGCATGAAATAATGGAAGTATGCTTACTTGCCCTTCTTCTTGAGAGCTGCCTCCTCTTCAGCAAGTAATGCATCGCGCAAGCGCTTGGCCTCAAGTTTCTCGAGTCTTTTTTGTTCTTCTAAGACCTTCTTCGGGTTAGTCTTGCGAGACCCTTCATTCCATTTTGCAGCTTCTTCGGCCTCCTGCCGTTGTCTTTCGGCGTATTCCTTTTCGGCAGCTTGTTGGCGTTTTCTAGCATTACCAGCGGCCTTCTTTGCCGCACTCTCAGTGAACCGTTTGCCCATTACTAGATCGCCTTTGGTAGTTGTGATATTTGTGATGAATAATCAATCATGAACAAACTAGAGCTCATCGCATTGATAACTGTTATATCAAGGGACCTTCGGTCATGTGATTAAGATCGTATACATTGCAGAGGTGCACTTAATGCTGGTGTGCAATTATTGCATGGCTTTTTATCCAGGTGTTGTTGAGTTTGTAGGCATTGTAACGAGGTTGTTTCTTTTGCGGTTGAGAACTTCATCGGGAGCTGATTTTCCCCAATCGTATGAATTGCACAGTAAATTTTATAATACGTGAACTAACTTTATTGCTTACGAAATGCAGTTGTCCAGTCTAACGAAACTGGATGTCGAAGGTCTCTTTGGTAGGGAACCTGGCAACGGCTTTATGATTACAAGTCAATTACATTTAAACCTCAGTAAAGCATATTATGTGAAATCAAAATGATTAGAAATAGTCTTGATGAACGCAATTTTCGACACCAACGGCATCTTGAGTGCGGTCATATTAAATGGATAGCACATAGTTTGTTTAAACTAGATCTCGTTTCATTGATCTGTAGTATTCAGTCATCCTCTGTTTCTGGTGATACATTGATTGGTTCCGCTAGAGTTAGAAAAATGAAATGCTAATTTCACCTGTGCCAGCCAAGACATAACGGCTCACATGTTGACCACTCTGTGAGGATCATAGTAATATTGAAGTCAAACAACATCGGATTATCCTGACGCGGGCCTATTAAGAGTTACGAAATGGTACTAAAATTGGTATCATCATCGTATATCCATAAAACGTATACTGCAGTTTGCAGCGAGCAATGAACGGTGGTGTAAGAACACGATCACCCCTTCAAGGCACGTTGAGATTGTTGATGATCGACTTAAATCCATGAGTGAAACCTGCAAGCGTCTCTGCCATAAGGGTCCGTTGTATTTGCTGTCGCTGATGACATGATAAAGCACAAAGCCAACCGAAGTAAAAATCCAATAGTCAATATTAATGAACTGCTATCATTGTACGAGTAAATTATAGTATGATTCCGTGGTGCGGGGCCGATTGGATACAGATATTTCTGAGTCGCCCACTATATATTATGGGTCAATATGGGGTCTCGAAGTCCGAGAAGTTGCTAATATTTTGCATATTCAACACGTGACCAAACATATAGCTGTAAGGAAAGATGCAAACCTCATATCAAAGCCAACCTCAAGGTTTCAAGGTATAGAATCAAAACCTGTAGCAGCTTAATACGGTGCTCTGTGCGGGCAACAGACCCTATTATACATGTCTCTTCTATAGTTATGGTTTCACGCCGGAGAAGAAAGCCACATTTGGAAGTTTATGTCCATCTGCATGAGGCCAAACATGTCGAGGTCCTTGACATATTCGAATGCCATCCAATCTGTGTCGCAAGTGTATCGGGCTCCTCCAAATCAATAACAGAGTCTGTTAGTATGATTTTGCAAGACTGCAACACCCGTCGACCGGCTCACAGTTCTAGCAATCAACACTGGAGCTCAACATTGAAAGTCAGATTGCCAATAAATCCCAAATCCGACTCATTGCGTGTGATCCTATATGATTCCTTACAGCCCAAAAATAGCAATACAAATAATAACAAGCATGATTCGCAAATACAGCATCCTCAACAGACTAAAGAACTTTCGGTACCGTTGAACACTTCAACAAATGAGGTTGCAAAACGCGAACCCGATGAAGCGCTCTACAGCGGTGACTACATATACCTAGGTGAAGTCAAAGTCTCGCTTACTCAACTCTTTCGGCATAGCGAGATCTCGGGGCCTCAGTGGTATTCTTTATATGACAAGAAAAGACGAAATCCGCGATTTAACCAATTGGTTGGCCAATTGAAGTTATCCTTTGCTTTGGGTTGCAACTTCAAAAGAATATCTCCAACGGTTATGTTCAAAGCTTGGAATGCGAGATATTCCGCCAATCTAGCCAACAATAAATCCCTTCAAAAAGCTATAGGCTCTAAATCCGACTCTATGTTTGAATTGGGCAGTGGTGGAGATCGTTCAACCAGTGGCGCTTCCTCTCAGTCTCTGGATCCTGTTGTTGTAGAGGATGTTGGAAGCTTATTTAACAATTACGACGAGAATGAGCATTTGAGTATGGATGAAAATGAACCCTATGAGACAGACGATGACTATGAGAATGAAAAGGCTGAGGATGTAGATGACGAGGAGGATATCGATTATGATGAAGATGATGAGGGTGAGGAAGACATGGCCTTAGAGCCCGAAGTTGTCGATATTTTGAATAGAACTTTACACAATCTCAAATTGAGTCATGATGCAAATGCAAACATACTGCAAGATTTGGATCTGATGTACGAGGTCATGTCTCTGGATGAGGATGATTGTAACAGATTAGCTCGTGAAGAGATCGAGATGATGGCACACAGTGACAATCAAAACGGATATTCTGAATTTCCTCCCGTTGTTACAGCTTTAGATGAATACGATGTCGTTGGTTTAAAAGACGATAAAAATTCTCCGAACCCGTCAAGTCTGGGAATTGAGACTTCTTCAAAATATCTCGATGTTTGGGGAGGGTCTGATTTTGCATCTAATGGTAGCTCATTTGAAGACCTATCGGAGGGTGATAGTCGAGAAAATGAATATCTGGATTACGACATCATTGAGCATAAATTGATGAAACACCGTGGGAAAAGATTTAACAATCGACTCAAGACTCCCTTTAAAAGACCTCCTACATCGAAAAGCTTTTATCTTGGCCAAGAAAATCACTCCATGGGTGTCATGTTTATACACTTTGATAGAATTGACAGCTTACCAAGTTTGAGAAAAAAGGTGTCAGGCGCAAGTTATGTGATGGATCCTTTCGTAATTGCAACTTTTGGCAGAAAGGTTTTCAAGACGACTTGGAGAAAGCACACATTGAACCCTGTATTCAACGAATACACTGCTTTTGAAATTTTTCCTGAAGAATTGAATATGGGTATCCATTTCAAAGTTATGGACAAAGATTCCTTCTCATATAATGACAAGATTGCAAAAGGTTCCTTGGACTGGTCTGATATAATTTACAATAAAGCCAATATAAATAAAGAGACTGATATTCTTCATTGGCGTACGTATGAACTGCCATTGACTTTGAGCGTGATTCCTCAAAAAAATCAGACGAAAAAACCAACGCTAAGACTCAAAATTAAGTTTTTACCTTATCGTGACCTGTTTGAAAATTTCTGGATAAGGATAATATCCTCGTATTCTTTATCAAAGACATTGGACTTTGCGCAGTTGTTAATTTTTCTGAATAAATTTGGAAGCTTTTCAGAGGATGATGCCATGGAATTTTTTAGCCACTTTGATAAGCAAGCTTGGAGAGGTGACCAAATTGATACTCTACAGATGGCCGAAAGTCTACGAACTTGGAACAAGACAAAATATCTTCAAAGACCTTGGAAGTGTCCGTATTGTCATAGATCTGGCCACTTATTCGTTAGGCACAACAAGCATAAACGAATATCAGTAACTGAAAATGATATTGTCACACATTTCGTAATCTGCGAATTTAATCATAAAAACAAAAATGTTCTAAGGCCTCTACACGTCTCTGCAGAGTTTGCCTCTAAAAGGTGGTTTACAAGATTTCTAATCAAGCTTACGTATGGCAAATACAGTCTTGGATCAAATAATGCAAATATACTTGTTCAGGACAGAGAAACTGGGATAATAATTGAGGAGAAAATTAGCGCGCATGTCAAAGTGGGTATGCGAATCATCTATAATGGAAAAGGCAAAGAATCTAAAAATTTCAAATATCTGTTGAAGACTTTGTCCATTCGTCAGGGCAAGAAGTTTGATAGTGTAACGTCAGCCAAAATGATTGACTCTTTCATCAAATTCCACTCGTTGGACATGAGTCAGTGTGAATCCCGAGAGTTCAAAACCTTTAACGAATTTTTCTACAGAAAACTCAAACCTGGTAGTAGATTGATCGAAGGAGAAAGCCCAAACGTGATGGTGTCTCCAGCCGACTCCCGCTGCACAGTGTTTTCTACTATTCGGCATTCAAAAGAGATCTGGATCAAGGGCTCCAACTTTACTTTGACTCGCTTAACAGGGGATTATAAACCGGGTGTGTTCAATGAGGAGAACTCCAGCATTGGAATTTTCCGTTTGGCTCCGCAAGATTATCATAGATTTCACTCACCTATTAATGGAAAAATTGGCAAACCAATCGACATAAGTGGTGAATACTATACAGTAAATCCTATAGCAGTAAGGAGTGAACTTGACGTTTTCGGAGAAAATGTCAGGGTTGTAATTCCCATCGAATCACCTGAGTTCGGCCCCATTCTTGTTATTCCAGTGGGCGCTATGATGGTTGGATCAATAGTTTTGACGAAACAAGAGGGTGATATAGTTGAGAGAGGAGAAGAGTTGGGATATTTCAAGTTTGGAGGATCGACGATCATTTTAGTAGCACCTTCAAAGAAGGTTATTTTTGATGCAGATCTTCTGAGAAATTCTGCTGAAGGTATTGAAACATTGGTTAAGGTAGGCATGAGTATTGGACACAGTCCTAATGTCAATGAGTCTATAAGATCACGAATACAAATCAAAAGCCCTGAGCAGCTTGAAACAATCAAAAGGAAGATTACAGTTCATGCAGAAAATTCAAGTTCTGATACCGGAATTCCTTGGGAGTTTCACACTTGGAAAGAAATGATGCAAGATTAAAATTTGATAAAGAAATCATCAAACGGGCAATTGCGCTGAAGTTTGGTGCTTATCGATTTGCTGTCATAATTGCAGACGGTAGAATAATATGGTGCTTTTATGTTGCTGCTTATCATCAATCGAACTTATTATGGGCAGTAATCCTCTTCGTTGTGATAGCACTGTATTTAATCTGCGCGAGTACGTGATGACAGTAAAACTGCATACAGTCATGAGTGTCTATATTTATAAATATTACTTAATGTCTCATGATTCTCTTATCTTGACTCTTGTTAAGGGTAACTTTCTGCCCTTTTCATTTGATCCATGCCCGTATGAATCATCTGCAAATAATTTGGCGTATGATATAGTTCTTCTTTCTCTAGACACATTGATATGATCTAGAAATCTTTGACTAATATGCGGTACGAGAGGTTGGGATAGTAATGCTGTTATTCTCGAAGCCTCGATGCATAAATATATAATAGCATCCTGTTGATCCTCGTCGATTTTCCTGGTCCAGGGTGTTCCTGTCTGCATTGTAGCGTTTGCTTCGTTGATAATACTCCAAATGAATTTTATATATGCACTACTATTGAAGTTTGCTGCAGCAATGTTGAGGTTTCCTGTAATATCCTTCAAAGATATGTTTACTTTATTAATATTTTCTCTCAATGCTTGGTCTTCATCTTCTTCGAATAGATTGATCAATTGCGTTATATCTGAACCTGGTTGAGCAAATTTTTTAACTGCCCTCTTTATGTTGAAATTCGGGCTACAACAACGATTGATCAAGTTTCCCCACTTTGAAGCCAGCAATTCACTAGTTGAATGAAGTTTGGTCTCTTGGAAATCACCATCATCCTCCAACTTGGAGTTTTCCAGTAAAAAAAACCTAACGACATCATACCCGTAATGTTTACCTATCGTAATAGGATCGACGACATTCTTTAAACTCTTAGACATCTTCACTTTGTTGTTAAGCCAATGGCTATGTACAACTATTCGTTTTGGTAACGAAAGACCGATAGCCATCAAGAAACAAGGCCAATAAATACAATGAAATCTTGCTATATCTTTGCCAATCACATGTATAGTATTGGACCACAGTACTGCAGGATCATTTATAACAGTAACAGATTTGTGTAGGCTATTTTCAATTTTTCGATTATTACTGATGCTCTCTATTTTACCGATTGATGACAAATAATTACATAAAGCATCAAACCAGACATATATCTTCTGCGATGGGTCATTAGGCACTTCGATACCCCATTTTAATCTTGTAGCCGGTCTAGAAACTGATAAATCTTGTAGTTTCTCGGATTCAAGCTCCTTCAATATTTGATCTCTTTTACTTGACGGTACGATAAATGATGGATAGTTTTGAATATAAGTGATTAAGCTGGACTGGAATTTCGATAGTCTGAAATAATAGTTAATCTCAGAATGAAACTGGACCTCATTGTAACTTTCTGTATTAAGATGCTTCCCTGATTTTGGATCTTTGATTACTTTAGTTGGAGGATAAAATGTCTCGTCTGACACTGAGTACCAGCCCTTATGCTCAGCTTTATAAATAAAGCCATTATCCATACATTTTTGCCACAATGTTCTAACGTTAACAATATGATCAGGGTCTGTTGTTCTGATGAATCTGGTATACTCAATTTCAAACTGGTTGTCGAGATCTTTGAAATCCTTGCATAATCTATCAACAAATTCTTTAGGGCTGTCGTAGCCATGTTGTTTGCTAGCTATTTGAATCTTCAAACCATGCTCATCAGTGCCAGTGGTAAATAAGGAAGGTGTTGATGGATCCATCAATATTTGCCAGCGGTGGAACCAATCGCATAGCAAACTCGAGTACAAATGTCCTAAGTGTGGTTTAGCATTGGGGTAAAAAATTGGTGTCGTTATATGAGATAACTTACATTTTGATTGATACGTTCCGTTGAGAAGCTTGGGAATCGAGCGCTTGATAGAGCACAGTCCTTTGTTCATTGAGAATAGGGCTTTTGTAGTTTCATGCGTCTTAATATTGATGTAATATTTCAATATAAAACATGATATCAATGTCGAGTACAAATACACCTAAGATAACGGAGTTTATAATAAGTCTACTCGAAGCTACAAATTTAACTTAGGTTTGAGAATTAGATTATTATATTTGATTATTATCAAACGAATATAGCCATCAAGGCGAATACGCTATAAAATATGAGCAACGGGTAAACAATCAATGTTCTTGCATTGTGTAATTGTAGCAAAACGTTCAAAAAGCCACTTGATGACCATGTAGACCACATAACAAAAAGTGTTGCCGTAACGTAACCCAGGGTGTTATTCAAATCAATGAAAATACCCATTAATGATAGGAAGCATAGTGGCAAAAAACAATAACCCAAAATTGATGCAGTGTTTAAATATTGAAGTTTGGTAGGCCCTTGAGAAGAGTTGCTCATTAATTTGCATAAATTGTGAAGAGATACAGTACCAAATAAGGCCACCCCATATACATAACCGAAATGGACTTTCCCAGCCATCAATAGGAACAAGCCAAACACAAGAAAAAATATCATGGGCCCTGAGAGATCAAGATCGGTCAGTATCTCCTGTGAATATGTGTGACTAGCACTTGTGGGTTTCAATACTATCATTGTTTTCGCTCCAATACGATCAAAATATATTCCTAGCTCTTCAAGTAGTGGAAGTTCGTGAGCGTAGCCTTTGGTAGACAATGCATTCCAAAGACCACTAGGTAAAGGATCAGGTGATATACCCATAGATGTCGTTCCATTAGCTTCTGGTATCCCAAGGTTAGTGTTCATGAATCCCTGAGGAAATGCATACTGTGGATTAGATGGCTGATAAAAACCCGACGACCCACCAGCAGTGTTTCCTTGAGTTTGGTTGAAATATGACATGTACCAAATTGTAATGTAGCAATTCGATCAGTATAGGCCAACAATGCTAGAAGTTTTTCAGAACTCTGTTACGCATATGGGATTGAATCGGGACTTTGAATGTATCTCGATAAGGTTTATTTAGTAAAGGCAAGAACTTGTATCACGTGACTCTCATAAAAATGGTAGTTAATTCTACCTTGCGATGTAGAGTATCACTAATAACAGGCTTTATCAGTTCAAATTATCCATAAAACAATTATCGAAATTGGAACGGCTTACTCATTATGTATAGTCTGAACACATAATCGGGAAAATTCGTAGAGTTTCTTCTAGTCCTTCCACGTCACGAGTAAACTTATATAGCATCTTGCGTACGAGGAAAAGATGTAACGTTCACTTGCGTTAACCCTATCAAAAAAAAACACAGACGGTGATGTATACCGTAATATAATCCTCAATATTTATGCATGAAAAAGTTCAAGTTTAATGGTGATATACAATAAACCTCCTGCATTTATAGTAGATTGGTTCAAAAATTATTGCAGAGATAATAGTGGTGATGGTCATCAATCACAAGTTGTACCAGAACAGACTAAATAAAAGGCCAACATTAATACCAAATGCTGTGTGGATGGATTTTTGCGGTAGATAATGCTAATTTCAATACAAATGAATGGGCAATAAATTTTTTGTTGTAGGGAGTGCGAATATAAGTATAAGATTAAAATTCGTTAAATCATTGCCCTGATGTTTTAATACCTAAGGACAAGAAATACCTAGACCATGCGTTCGAATTTTTGCATAACCTCGATTAAAACAAATCATATATATCTGAGATATAAAAAATAGCTTGCACCCGGGTTCGAACTGGGGACCAACAGATTTGCAATCTGCTGCGCTACCACTGCGCCATACAAGCATAGATTTCAATAAGCCCTAGACATTAGAATCATATATGTATGCCATATGATTTTCGATGTCCCTTTGCTATTCTCTGTGCTGTCTGCGTATATTTCAGTTCGTGGGAAAGATGACAGCGCCCGGATTATTCGAGTCAATCACAAGCTCACTGTGTTGCAGCCTCTTCATAAGACTTTTTATCATATTGCTTGAGATCATGCATATCAACAACATATTCAAAATACTCCTTTGTCTTGTGCATCTTGAAAATATTTCTCTCGCTCATGATGATATTTCCTTTGCAAGTTATACCACAAAAACGTCAAATAGTACTCCAGATAAATAGGCACCATATTTCCATGATTATTCTAAGGTTCAAAATTTCATGATACCCATCTTAATTAATGGTGTTTAGTTCCAGGTATGCTCATCGATGTGTTCTTTCCTTTGATGGTTGTTATGTACCATAGAATTAAAAGATTGACCTCAACCACAATATCTCGTCAACTAAAGGCTTAGCAATAGCTTTGTATCGAATCTCAGAATGTCTCATTTCGGCATTGTTATAAATAACGATTGACAATCAATTGGCACGCATTAGTGTTCGAGAATCATCATATGTTATCATAAAAATATGTGCCCAATGCATTTCGGCATGAATACTACCGGATTGCCATACTTGATCACCATCAATCCGAACTCGGCAAGTTTTATTGATTGCGTTGTGATGCCACTATATCGATCAACTATTCTAGTGACACAAAGGTACTGTGTGCCCCTAGTATTTGTATAATATACATGGCAAACCGATTCATAAAAGGCAAAGTGGAAGATTGTAGGCAATTTATTGTAGATACTTGCATATAAATGTAAGATATGATTCAAATTGCTTGACTTTGACTCAAGAGGTATTACTAAAACCTGATTTTAGCAGATTTTTGCAGTTTCTATGCGTGGTTATCTCTTCAACTAGAACATGAACATTACAGAATTCAAGTGATACCGACCACAGAACTTCACATATTGCAAATTGTAGAAGAAAAGATAAAACCATTTTTACTCAACTCTCTCACATGTGTATCAATATAATAAAACGCAGGTTGCTTTCACTATAGACCTGATGAATTATCAGCTAAAAAACATTCAATTCGTGATTTGCATCAAAATATCAAATTACGCCATATTACTTTTTCCTATGTGAGTTTAGCACGTTTTCTTAATCTTGTCAAAGAACTGATAATAACAATAAAATATTTCAAAAATTTTATATAATGACAAGTATCAAGGTATTAATCCCATAAGCAACCACACAATTAAAATCAGAAAATCATCCACTACTTCTAACTAGATTTTACAATGAGTCTTGGTTTTGACTGGGGCTTTCAAAGCTCTTCTAATGCGTCAAGCATTGCTGTTTCAGGCGGTCCCGCTCTGGTAGCCACCCCTGCAAGTGAAAACGGGCGTCATGTTTTCAAGAGGCGCAAGGAAGACGAAGATCAAGAGCTCGCAGCGACCACTACAATGGTTTCAAATTCCAGGATTAGACAGAAGAAAATCGGCAAGCCCGCCTATTTCATGGCGAAGAAAAAATCACAACTATCCTCAACAATCCGAGGGCAACCCTTGCCCCTTTCGCGAAGTCTGGAACTTTTAGATCGGTCTCAGGTACAACAGCTGCTACTTGATGTGATGGACACTCATCCAGCATTACAACTTTTCCTGCAAAGAAAACTGGAAAATGTTACGGTACCGACGGAGAGATGTATGGATCTGTTACAGAGCAAATATGACCAGATGATCAATAATATACCTTACCATAAAAACTACTGTGAAAATCTTGATGATTACGCCTTTGTAAGACTTAAGCCACTGTTGATGGAATTTTTGAATTGCTTAATCGATTGTGTTTTGGATAAACTAACACCTAGATGTGATAATTGCTTGGATTCATGGAAATTTTTGGATTTTTGCACGGCATTACTTCTCAAGGTACCTAGGTTTAATCTAGAAAATAACAACTATTATGTCAACAAGTGTATGGAGCAGCTTTCTCATGTGTGGTGTACTCTTATTGAATATATTGCAAAAGATAACATAACTCATTGGGTATTGAACAATAAGCATTTGTTTGATGATTGGTTGAAGAAGTTGCAATTTTATAATGAGCAGGCTAATGGCTTGTTGAACAAACCTTTAGAAATGTGCAACATGCTGGAATTACCTGAAACTCTTACAGGGTCTATTTCAACAGTTGCAAGAAATTCTGCTACACCCCAGCCCTCGGACTTATTTGATTTCTGAAGGTTCAAGTTGATAGCTTGATAAAAATGTAATACTATAGAGATATATGATAATCCTTCCCTGCATCTGATTTACAATAGAATATATAGTTTGATGAAATATAGGATATATAATTCATCATGATAAGTTATTTTCATTATTTTTATTATCATCAGCACATTTTTGTGACAAAACCTCGCTCAAACCACGTAGTAAGGGTCTCACATTACCATGAACCTCTGTACTAATGGTAGAGTTTGTAGAATTTATCTTTCCTGACAGTGACTTCAGTCTTATTTTTATCGCATTATTGAGGCATTGCTGTGCTGTTTGTAGAAAGTGCGACCTGTACATTAAGTCGTCTATGCGGATTTGAAGATCATCCCTCATTGTTGTATAAAAGTCTATAGTTTTTGAAAGTTCGAGCTTTTGTCTAGTTTGGTTAGCTATCTGAACATTATAATCACTCCATTCTTGATCTATTTTTTGATTGTCCAAAACTCTACTCCAGGCACTAACCTCATTGTTCAGTCGCTCTACCTTATCTGTCAAGATTTTGAGGCTTTCTGCGTTTTTCAAATTTTTGATGTTCGGTAATTTGATCATTTTCTCATCATTAAAAGGGTATTTACTTTTCCAAATTTTTTTTCTTGTATTACTACTTGACAAGGATTCTGTTTCTATCGAAGGTAGATCTCTTATTGATAAGTCCTCAGCAAAAAGCTCCATTAGTTCGGTGTCCTCATGATTTTCTTCATTTTGCAAATTTTCTTGATCTTCAACAATTTCCTCTGCTTCCCAGTTTATCAGATTTTCTTCTTTTTTCAAATCACCTATAAATGACTTCAATATATCAAGAGCTATTCGATGAGGCTCCACATAAGCACTGTTACCATTAGTTTTTTTATTTGCTACCTGTTCCTTTTTTTCAAACTTATGCAGTGACCGATTCAAGCTCCAATGAAAAAGTTGCTTTAACTGTAATTCCCTGCCAAATGAAGAGTTACCTATATGCTTATAAAACTCGTCCTCGGGTATATCTCCGTGTGGTGAAACAAGTTGGCCATCATGCTGTGCATTCGCAATTGAGAGACGGTTACCTCTTTTTTTCTCGATTTTATCTCGACTCTCTCTAGTCCTTTGTAGTCTTTGTTGATGCTGGTGTATTGAATTAGAGGGGAATATTTGAGGTGGTGGACCCAAAGGCAAAAATGGAGCTGATGTTTGAGACGGATTAAATGGTTGCATTGATGTGTTGGGCGCCATAAACATCGTTGAACCATCGCCGTACTGCGACCTTTGGTACTCAATCATTGAATGGGCATTGTGTGAAACTGCAGGAGAGTAGTATTGTTGTGATGGCACCATGTAGAAGTATATGGGTTGCTGAGTTTGCGGGTTTCCATTAGCGCCGGCAGTAGAAAGTAGAGGTTGCGGAGTGACTAGATTCTGAGGAGATTGCGGCAGCGGTTGAGATTGACATCCCTGAGATTTTTCTAGTTCTGGTTCATCAGCAGCCATACGTGATGTATTCGGGAGAGATGAATTGAAATTATCGATCCACCGAGCCTGTTTGCCATCTCTCAAGTGATCCCATTGTTCGCCCAGTGTAGGAACGCTGCGCAAACGTTTGTTGCGATGCCTCTTGAATCGAAACTCATCATCCGTCTCTAGTGCTGCCATATCGACACCTTTATCTTCATCTTGAGATCGCGGGAGAGTTTCCATTTTTAGCGGATGGGCACGCTTTTCTTGCATTTTGAACAAAGCTGCGTTTGAATTCAACCTTGTGAGGATGTTCAATTTATTCGTCAAATGAAAAACAGCCGCTGACTCATATCATGGAGCTCTGAAGAGCTCTTTGTATATAGCAGAGCCTTTATAGGTTCATTAAAGTACAATAGGATCTGTTTTTGTTTACCTTATGGATATCTTGATATTTATGTTTCAAAAAATTAATGATTACGCTTTAAGTTACCCGGGATTATTTCATCACAAGAATATCGAGTTGGAATTCTAGCTATACAACCATCACCTCACACCAATAGCTACTTTGATGTTCTCTGAATTTATGCGACTATATAGATAATGGTGTACTATGTCAAACAATATATGGGTTTATTTTCCTGTACTACCAAAGCCACCCTCACCGCGTAAACTTTGGTCAAGTGATTCCACAACGACAACTTCGGCATCGTCCACGATCCTTTCTAGCACTAGTTGGGCGCAACGGTCGCCTACAAGTATCTCAAAATCGCGTTCTGAGTGATTGAAAAGGACAACTTTAACTTCACCAGTGTAGTCTCTGTCAACGACGCCCGCACCGGTTTGAATCCCATGCTTGACTGCAAGACCTGAGCGGGGGGCCACTCTTCCGTATGTTCCTTCTGGTACTGTAATTGAAATGCCTGTAGCTACAAGTGCTTGACCGCGGGCTGGAACAACAGTAGCCTCGCTGGCGTACATGTCGTAACCCGCTGCAAAAACTGAGCCCTTTGTAGGAGCACGGGCGGTTGGCGTTCTCAGCTGAACCTTTAACAGGGGAGACAACCCCTGCGATAATGTCTTTTGTTGCTTTGCTTTCGGTTCCTGTGCGCCAGATGTCATCGCTCAATGTGTTGGAAACGCGATAATGTAGTAATAGTTTATTTCTCGTATTATATATAACTGACGCGTTGAGACTATGAGAGAAAGAAAATTGTTTACATACCAATGCCAGTCTTTAGAGTAATGATTAGCGCTATGCTGATGTTCAGCGTGAGGGATTGCATAGTTATTAGGCGCTCGTGATTATATATATTTACTGTATTCTAAGGATTGGACCGTACCTAACAAATGTATGTCTGAAAACAGGTACAGAGCATATTTGGAAAGCGGTTGGCTAGATAATATAGTTATAGCAGGTGATGGCATGGCAAATATATATATTCGGGAATTGATCGTAGACTTATTCATTTTGTTTAAAGCTTTTATGAGAAGCTAAATGAAATAATCCGATCATCTCGATTCTCTGTTTTAACACTTCACTCAAGTTGCATCACTTCTGCTGTGGTGGCTACACCGTCAAAACCGATTGTAAAACTCTCGTTGCAGGAAATTGGTAGACCCGTTTGTTACGCTCTTACTGAAAACACACAGTATTTTGGAATGGAAGTACTCCTTGGCATCCGCTGGAGTAAATGGTTCGAAGGTAGTCTTCTAATTCGTTTGGATATCAGCCTGTGTAAATACAAAAGGTGTTATATCTAAACGTCTTCTTTCTGTTGTGAAAGTTAATGCAGCGTTGTAACCGACCGCTTTTGGTTAAACTATATACTGAAAGACTTGAAGATGTCCATCATGAGATCTTGACCTGTCATATCGTATAACGATTGATAAACATTACCGTTGAGGATCTTTCAGTATCAGTCATCGGTTGGTTCATATAATATATAATACTGTTGAGTGAAATAGGGACAAATTTGAGGTGCATAATCTGAACAGCGGCTGATTATACGCCGTCGCACATGAAATGAGGGACCTGAAAAATTTTACGATACATGAATAATTACTCTCTGGCCATAATCAGGATCACAGTATGAAGTAACAATATAAAATTCTGAAATACAGTATCTATGAAATCCTGAAATTGTCGTCAGACTTTTGGTCTACATTTTGGTGTTCAGGTTAAACTTCAAGCAACAAATATATGGTTATACCCATGTGATTTAAAGGTAAAAAAAGCGTATAGAATTTGAACCGACATAACTCATGAAACTCTTATGATTCATATGCGAGAAGAAAATTATTCCGGGACTCATTCAAATTCAGTAGGTGATCGCTATCTTTATGCATGCTATTCTATACTCAATTGAGCCAGAGTCATTATGTGCTGTGCTCGTTGATGTCAATTGCCCAGAGGTTCAACTTGAATCATAAAATAACTGCCTGCATAACGTCAGTTATCCAGCCAATTTATCCTTCAATGCAACATCATCTTGAGATAGACATCAGTTTTTTAATGCTAATATGCCATTGTTGAGTTGGCATTCTTGCAATCGTAAGCCAAGTCAGTAATACTACTCAAGATTGGAAAACATAGACTAACTGTAAACGTGGTGAAAGTGAGTACCAGTTAGCATAATACCAGTTTGTATGATTGCTGGTAATGACGAACTACAAGGCTATTTCAGGAATAGCCTGAGTTTCAAGGTCTGAAAAGTCATCACTAGTGTGATGTCCCAGCTCGAGTATTTGTTGCTTATCTTGAATCGGACCGAGCGCTGGTGTGTGGTAAGTGTGATCTGCATTGATCTCACGATCTTCGGCGCCTTCGTAGCTGGTATTTTGACTGAGTACTTTGACCTTATCAATTATCGATATTAATTTATAGTCTAATGCACGCACTTTTGTCATAGCCAAGAACCCCCGTCTGCGGCCTTCAAGTGATTGATCATTTACATTGTCGATATCGGTTTTTTCAGTATTGTGCTCTATCTGCTCAGCATCATCGTTATGTCTGTCGAAGGCAATGAGATTTCTGAATTGGAACTTTACCGGTGAACCTACACCATACATGTTCGCTAGTTGCGTGCTCTTCCATTCTCTGGTGAGCGGAAAGTAAGACATTGAACGTCTTTTGAACCCTTTATAAACATGTTATCTGTTACCTGTATTACTTCCGCTACCTCAGAGAGTCCAAAGACCTTAAAGATTTGCGGGCTACAGGCACTGGGCTGAGAGAATCTGAAATTGAATTGCTCATATTATGCCCCTGCGCATGATAACAACCGTCGAGCCTTAAGCTACTGCCAGCATAAACGGAGTGCGTTTGGTAAAACCCTAGAACAAGTATCGGAGTGAGTAGAACGATGGTCACACTAATGCTCGTTCTGCGAAAAATTACACATGGAGTATGGATTCGAAATTACTGATGTAGAAATGGAGCTCACCCCTCCTCTTTCAAATCTCGCACTAACGCAAAACCCACGTGCTTCGGAGGCACAGGTCCTAGCTTGGAGGTCCATGTAGCACTACATCTACTTCCAGAAACCGGCCAATTCAGGAGTTTGGAGTTAGCCTAACATCCCGAGAACGGGGGCTTAATAACTCTCTATAGTTGGTCCATAATCAATCATAGAAGTCCCTAAATTTCAGCTCCAATTGGATCTAAAAGAAAACACCGCGCATTTTTTTTCTGCAGACCTGGACCAGGTCAAACCCAGGTTCTTTAAGGCTCCCCGTAATCCGGACCAGCTTAACTGCAGTATAACATTAAGGATTCGCTCTATCCTCGTGCTTCAGGCTTGCAGATTATTAAATTACATAGGAGATGAAATGATGAAATACAACCCAAGTATAATACTGTATGAATATCGCCAGTGATCCGAGCATTCAGTTTAGTAAAACTGGTCACGGCACTAAGAATTACTGCACTCTATAGAGCGTCTGTCCGCAGACGTTGACAAAAAGCCCCCATTAATTAGTTTGTTAGTCAATATAACGACCAAAGTGCCAAGGCTGTTATGGCACAATCCTGTTTAGATGACCTCCGCCCCTAAAATGTGATATACATTCAAATTGAACCGGCCAGGTGCATGAAGGAAAGAATCCCTGTGCTGGACCGGAGACTGAACCGGAGGGATGACTAGGCCGAAGCCGGCTTTCGGCGATAATAGTATGGAATTCCGTCTTTTGGGCAAGGATATGACATATCACTCTACACGTTTAGCCGCTAGTGTGTTTCCATATTGGGTGATCGGCGGCTATTTCAGGGAGCGTTATTTCAAGGAGAAGAGGTCACAGAAAAAGTATAAAAGCAGAGGCATACTGCATATTGAAGACGGAAAATACAGATCACTTTTTACAGCTTTCTACAGTTTAGTATCTGTTGTTGCGTAGCATATCCGCGTTAAGGCAGTTTGGGTTGTATGCGAGTGGTATCTTCTGTGAGTGCCCAAGATGTCTCTCGCGAATCAAACTACTATGGTGCGCCCTTTGCAATCAAAACTGAAAGAGCGCACAGCCACCTCAATCACCACGGAGCAATCGCAAAAGCTGATACAAACTATGCTAACTATGTCGTTTGGATGTCTTGCCTTCCTTCGAGGTCTTTTCCCCGACGATAATTTTGTTGATCAACGGTTTGTACCTGAAAAAATAGACAAGAATTATAACAAGAGTAAAGCACCTAGCAACAATTCCTTGAGAATTAAGACTTTACGCAGAGGGTGCTCATCCGAAGTCGACGTGCTACTCGACTGGCTCGAGAAAGCAGTCTTTAAATCTATCAAACTCAAATATCTTAAGGCGTTGTCCCTGGGAATATTTTTAGACGAGAATCATCCAACTGACTTGTTGGAAAACTACATATTTGAATTTGAGTATGACAAAAATGACAATGTCCATATGAAGCTAAATGATGAAAATGAACCAATCTCGCTATTGAATTCGAGAAAAATGGTACAACAATTAATGCGCAGGTTCATAATCATAACTCAATCATTAGAACCCTTACCCCAAAAAAAGTTTCTGACCATGAGACTTATGTTTAATGATGATTGCGATCCAGAATATCAACCTTATCTGTTCAAAGATGCCACGTTCGAGGAATCTGCCACACTGAAATTGCCAAAATCGATGGACATGGAATCTTTCAAGGTTGGTGACATAAAAAATCCGTGTCATACCGTTTCTGTGAAGGTCGTGTCGGTCCCAGAATCTTCCCTTGAAGAAATAGCTAAGGGTAATTACGTTAAAATTGATCCATTCGATTTATTGGATTGCAACAAAAACATTCAAGATCATGGACTGCCTTCGCAACCCCTTAATGAGGATACTAATCAAAGCAAGTCTTTATGTAGCCAAACTACTTGCAATCTTGGTGGATTACTAAAATCGTCACAGAGTTTGGCTGACAGTAATGCAACCTTTCAACCAACTCAGGCGGTAATGACACATGCAGCAACAGATTTGGAATGTGAGTGTGGACTTCCTGCACCTGTCAGTTCGACCACAATTAGAACATGTCGAAGATGCCGGAAGTCTTTGCACGGATTTTGTTATGGAAACCCACACTCCACGCTAGTACCGCATTGTTTGACCTGTGTTGTAGGAGATAATGCAAACCTGTCAAGTTTGCCTAATTTTCAAGATTTGATGATTCTTAGAAGATGTTATCGATATATGATGCGCAGCAGAGGTTGTCCAGCATCCATCGCAATATTGCGCAATACATTATTCAGGCCCGATATCGCTAATAATAGTGGCTTGATAGAGAAAACAAATTTTGCAATATCTGTCTTGTTCTTGGACAATATATTGGTCATTAATGATGAGCACCTGCTCAAAAATGGGAAAGGTCCAAATAAGAGGTACAACGGAAGCCTTTTGATTGATATCGAAGGCAATATTCCGATACCTGGCGGAGAGTTGATTAAAGGGCACACATATGATATTTCCTTAGTTTATCCAACGAAATCAGGCCACAGTTGCTATATGGACACATTTTGCGAATCACATGAACAGTTTCAAAGATGGCTCAAGGATGTGGAATCTCTTAGGGATAAAATCACTCCAAATTCCAGATCACTTCCATCTTCGATAAACATTGGCTCCTTAGATATTAATGATAATGATACATTGGATCCAATACCCGCAATACGTAAAACCAAACGTAAGAATTTCGAACTTAACGATTACCTGAGAGATGGTGATAGTAACACTGTCATGAAAGATACGCTAGCTTCGGATGACGATTCGCAGTTTGACCCTCGAGCTCAAAATAAAATCAGGAAGATAAGTGTCTCAAAAAAAACACTAAGGAGTGTATGGTAAGTAGCATGATCGCGCAATTTCTTATGTTCTATTTACTGAAGCCCTATAAGCTTCATGAGCCCGATTCACATCTTCCTATAAATTGGTAAAGATATCAGGTCTCCATAAGTTAATGAAACAATGGAATTATATCATTTGTTACAATACAGCGTGCATGATTATGGCACTGGCCGCCGTCAGGGTTCACTGATTCGTGAAGCAAGCAACCAGAAAAACTATGATTATTTCTTTTGTTGAAAAAGTATCTCTTTCCAGGTCTTAATTGAATTGATTTACCAACTCAAGTAATCGCAAAGGATATTTCAGGTGACCTATGGTATTGAAGATCAAAGTCATTTATCAAAGAGTGAATGACCGCCTCTTCGTCTCCAGCTGTATGTCAACCAAAGCTTTGAACTCGCATCAATAGTAACATATACTTTATAACACTAATTTGAATAAAATTAAACGCATCTTAAAGTTTAGGATGTTTTGATTCATTTTTAAGTTTTTTACTTCGTAATTCTCCTACGCGACGTACTTTTCTTTTCTTAGTGGTGATCTTATCATTATTTTCTGTCTTCTCCTGTGTTTCATCATTACAGTTAGAAACATTTTTGAAGTATGCCGTTAGATTAGAGCCACTGAGTTCTATAGGCTTTTGTGAGCCGCCCCGAAGTTCGGCAACAACTGTAAACTTTGTCCAATCATAGGAGATGAACTGAATTCGTTGCCACATTTTATTTTCCTCTTTTATTTTATCGGCATCCTTTTGTTGTTGTTCCCTCACGATCTTGTCATGACATTTTTGCAATAGTTCTAATTTCACATACCTATGTCCCTTATGGTTTGCGACAACTCTTTGACGTAAAGCAGTTATATCCATGTTGTAGGTCTCCCTGTATTTTGCGGTTGTATCTAGTAGAATACTATATAGTTCATGATTATCTTTAAGGAATGGAAGTTTATCGCTGTAGTGCATATGTAACTCTTTGATCCCTTCATGGAAGTCTCTTCCCGCAAGATATTGTGCAACGAGCAGCAGCTGCTCCCATTCTAGAGCGTCAGCGGACTCCGGTTTTGTGATATGCATCCAGGTATCTCGGCGTTCCTTATTATTTTTGAGATCTGCAGATCATAGAACCGTGTATGTTTAATTTAGTAAATGAAAATATGTAATATACTGCTACTAGAACAGTGTAATCACAACCGCTCCCAGTCGGCAGATGAAAGATTTATTACTTGTCGAGAACGTTGTACGAAATGTTGCGAGTCGTTTGGAGGTTTTCGATTATTTGAATCTACGATCTACATGTAAGGCAATTCGTGGCGGTGCATTGAATGAAGAGTTTGATAATAAAATATGGTGCAGCCGCTTGAATAAGATAGGCTTAATAAAAGTTGCGAATACTAGTGAGGATCTTGAAAGCTTAGAGGATCCTATTCTTCTTTTCAAAGATGCTACTTCTTTGTCAGTATTCGAGCTGATCCATTCCTATGACCCAAGACACGCTAAAACTATATATAGGTTGATCCATGAACTCTTAGAGCCTTTTGCATCCAAACTGTACCGTCGCCATTTCAACAATTTCTTTGACACCGATGAACCGGAGCAACAAGCCGTTCTATTGAATAATCTAGCACGCTTTGTCAATTCGCATATTGATGAAGTGGCTCAAACGATGGAACAGAACTTGATTATCTTCAAAGAACTATTTGTAAACTCAGCTTTACAGGTTATGGAGAACAGTTTCAAGATTGAGGACTATAAGAATGTGGGTAAGTTTATACATGTCTTGCTTATATGTGGAGAAGAGAGTAATGCTGTCGATTTTTTCAAGTCAAAACTTGATTTCACGACTTTAAATACAGATGTACCAGCGGACCTTTTTGTTCCCACTAACACTTCAAACGAGTCTCTGGTGTTGAGAAGTGATGTCCTACAAGAGATTTTGGAACCCCTTTCACAGTATTTGATTGAAAATATCAAGTTAATTGATATCTTATTTCAGAAGTGGTATCCTATTGCATGCAATTTCATGGAGAGTTTCATTCAGGAGGTTGTGATAAAATTGATCGACAGTATTTTCAAAACGGAGAAATCTACTGACGAAGAAAGATCATCGAAGAATACTATAGATGGGCTTGATCAAAAATTGCATGCATTACCTCAAATATATTCATGTCTTTTGGATCTCTTTGTTGTAAAACTACCCAGCTCTGTGAATGGTGGAGAATGTTTCAAAGAGAAGGTGACAGAGTTTCTCAACATCTACCTTGAACATATCATAGGAAACTACTTGTCACATTCACCTGTGTTATTCGAGTACGATATAAAGAAGCAACTAGATGATTATGTAACGCAGTTGCAGACAATGGAAGCACAGGCCAATGAACAGATCTATAATTCCTTGAAAAATATGACCGAGGTAAAAAACAATGATGCTAACCTAAGCAACAACAAGAACGACTTTCTAGGGACGTTTACTAAAATTTTCAAAATATCTGAAAAGGACAAAGAGAAACAAAATAAAGAGCAACTGCATATTGCCTACAATCTAAACATGATTGGCAATAAATTACAAAATATCAAATCAGAGGTTAATCTGGAGCTGTGTTATAAAATTCTACAGCAAACGAAAGATCTCACAGAACAAATGTATCAGTTCTATCCTATAGAAAACTTGAGGTCCGCAGTTAAGATAAACTGTCAGTCGATTTTTAAAATTCTGATAATCCAGTTGAATACAAGACATATACAGCCCGCCTTCGAGAAGGCTACAAAATTACTGACCCAATATGACGCTGAGGAAATGAATAAAGTTCATTTGAAAGTCGAGGGAATGGAAGAGTTTTCAAAAGTTGAGCCATTAGTAAAATTTACTGAACTAATCAATCTAGGTGATATTATTCTTCAAATGGTTACTATATACTACAAAAATGAGCTTGTTGCCAAAAAAATTATAGATCAAAATAGGGATTTCTTGAACGATGTACTGCAGGTCAAGAAACAATTTGAAACTATGGTTGATGATTACGTAGCTGAGGGCCTCAATATTGGTATTACAAAACTAATGGATCAAATCTCATTTGTACTTAATACGTTACAGGTCGGCAATGATTACAATCCAAGTCCAGACGAAAACATTTTACTAAAAGAGATTAAACCTACTAGATCAGCTATCAAAGTAGTTGAATTACTCTCAAATCATGCATTTTTATTGAATGGTGCCACAGATAAAGGTACGGTAAATGTTTATCAACAAGAGATAGGAGAGAGGTTTTTTAATGAGTTGGTGAAAAATCTTAAGCATAATTTGATATCGACAGAAGGAGCTGTTTACCTTATATGTGATTTGAACTACTACTATGACTTTATGAGTAAGAAACTAAAACAGAAATCTGTTGTCGCTTTGTTCACCGGTTTGAAGTCAATTGGGCAATTATACCTGGTCTCTGGCAAGGATTCAAAGGAACTGGGTAAGATGATTTCGGATTTAGGTAAATTCCAGGGTGTATTCACTCAGGAAGAAATATACGAATTTGTCCAAAGAAGAACCGATTGGCTTAAAGTACGAAGAGACGTAGAAAAAGCCATGTACGGGCTTGGAGTAACAGGTTGTAACGTTTCATGATCTTATCGACATGTTATAATGGCTCAACTATATATGTATTTTGATTTTTATTTTTTGCATATCAAGATGCATATACTTAAATAATTATTATTTGAGGTGGACTAGAAATTAACAGAAGTATGTTGATTGATAGATTGATAATATCAGATAGGGACAATAGACAGCGCCGGAAGATGTCTGAGCCAGTTGTACACCTCTTTGGAAAGTATGTTAGCTTTTGATGGCTTCATCACAACTGTCAAATACTAACGGTTTGAATATTTGAGCTTTGGTCATGATTGCTGAGGCTTAATACTTTATGTTCGATAAGATATGCAGATTTTACATTAGCATTTGTCATTGGAAGTATCAGTTACTACGTATACGAGCGCAAGCATTCCGCCACATCGCGTATTCCTCTGAAAAGGCTGCTCATGGAGAACTATAAGCATTGCCAGCACAAACAGGAAAATGGGAGCTCTTGAGCATTGCTCTTATTGATATCAATCTTGATGAAATATACCATGGTCTGATATTGAGTCACTAATGTTTCTTCCCCAATGATCTTGGTTTCAGGTAAGCCTTTTCTGTCCCATTTTGACTTCAGTAAATAACCTTCAGTCTGATAATTTGATTTTGTTAGCAATTCGAGAATCGAGTATTGAAGAGTATATCTCATGTCAGAGTAATTCTTGCCGAATGATAAATACTCTCGTATTTCAGAGACTCGTACATTTACCTCCATCGAATAAGACTGTCAAGGTCCCCTCTAATCGTTTCATTGCTTTGCGAATTTGTCAATGGATGAATATTCGACTAAATATACTGTTTGAGACTATCACTGCTGTCAAGCGAGAGTGGCGATCAGATTTCACTCTTGAAATTCCGAATATGGCCACATCTCACGCAATATACAATTGTCACAAAGAGACTGCATTTGATTCTGCTCAATCAAACATAGAAATGATAAACTACTTTATTCTCTGCTGTAGACATACACTGTCGCAGTTCTCCAAAAGAGTACTATCTGAAAGATTGAGGTTATTTACTATACAATCTTGTATAAGTTCAAGAATATGTATATTAAAGCCATTTGCTCCTGATGATGTCACTGTTTTCTTTCGAATACCGTTGCTATTGAGCCACATCTGTATAAAATATTTGGATTCACCACTCCATAAGTATGTTAGGCTCTTCGCATTAATAGTCTATAGTTTTGAACAACTTTAATCACTAATTCAATAATCGATTTTCTCATTACCTTCATTATGCACCAAAGCATGTCACTTGAAATCGAACCATTTCATTTTCACTAACGCTTTATTACATTGTAAGCCACATGTGCCGGATGCCAGGCAACTAAAGCTACTGCCATCACAAATGAATACTCTCATCGTTCATGATTTGATACCACATCATGCTTCATTAACTTTGGCATATATTCTTACCATATTGACATGTTTTTTGTCTACGTCTAGCGCCGTGGCGCAGTGGAAGCGCGCAGGGCTCATAACCCTGATGTCCTCGGATCGAAACCGAGCGGCGCTATTTTTTTCTTAAAACTAATATTTGGCTCACATGACTGAAATTAGTTAATTTGGAAGAAGCAGCATGGAAAATTGAAAGGTGAGATCGTACTGATGTGAGCTTTACTTTCTTGTGGCACACTAGATCGGAGCTTGCAGACGGTCAATAAGGGAAATTATTTTGTAAATCACCTTAAAATAGCTTATGTAATTCATACCTGATCGGCTGGAATATATTGAGTATGAAATCGCGGTCGATATACAGTTTTTTATTTAGGCTTTTCATCTGATGGCAAGACCACAAAGTTTTCCATGTGGTAGAATTATAGTCTAGCTGCATAGCCATGTTGTTATTTGAACATGTTCTGTCTGAGAATCGATGTACTTCATGAGATCAAAAAAATATTGGGGCTCGCAGTACCCTTATACTAGCTACCATATAATAATATTCTTATCACTTTTTGCTGATGGCATCATCTACCAATCAAAAATCATATGTCGCTGTAACCAATACTAAATCAACTACAGGAAAGAATATAGTGCTATGTTTTGACGGTACTTTAGAAAATTTTGGTCCGCAACCGTTCACTAATGTTTTAAAAATATTCAAGATGCTAGACACTAGCGACAATTCTAACCAAATTTGCCTATATCAGCCAGGTATTGGTGTGGCAATGAATTGTGACTATAAGTATGACAATTGGAGAAAATTTACAGCATCTAAGGTCAAAAACGTTCTGGACGGAATGTTTGCATTCAGTTTGGAACACCATATCATATCAGCTTACAAATACCTGATGAATAACTACGAATACGGTGACAAGGTTTATATGTTTGGTTTCTCAAGGGGTGCTTTTATTGCTAGAGTGTTAGCTGCTATGATTGAAAGAGTTGGATTACTCAATAAAGGAAGCGACTACATGTTGGAAATGGCATGGAAAATTTACGAATCATGGGAATATGCAGCTCAGCCAGCACAACCTCATTATACGACTAATTTAGCGCAAGAATTCAAGCGCACGTTCTCAAGAGATTATGTTGTCAAAGTATATTTTCAGGGTCTATTCGATTCCGTGAATTCTGTTGGAATTATCGTGGATAAAATATTTCCCTGTACACAAAGAAGTAATGTTGTTGAACACGTAAGACACGCTGTGTCTTTGGATGAAAGACGAGGTAAATTCAAACAAATTAGCTTTAGGCCCAGTCCATATGGTCCCAAGATTTTCTCGACAAACTATAAGCTATATTGCTATAATGAGAAAGATGTGCAGAAAAAATCCACTAAAAGCTCAGGTAAACGTGGATATAAAGCACATCCCTTATGCAAGTTTCCACTTCAAGCAAAACGTAATGACCCTCCTAACAAAAAGAAATCAAGCTTTTTGCAGGACAAATGGAGGTGCATGACTACTATTAATTCTTTATTTGAAAAGCAAAGCCAAAGAAGGCTCAAACCTCGCGTTACGAGGATCGGTATTGAAGGGATATTTAGTATTGAGCCAATATCTCAAAAGAATATCGAACCATCTTCTAGTCCAGATTTAATAGAGAGGTTTTTTCCAGGTGATCACTCAGATATTGGTGGAGGATGGGCAGATGATGAAAATGCATGTGGTCTGTTATCTAATATTCCATTAAAATGGATACTTGCAGAGGCAGTAATCTATGGAGTAAAATTCAAGCCCTACGCCCTGCATGAGTTTGCCAAAGAAAATTGCACAGTCAGATCGTTATTCGCAGCATCTCATGATAAATTGACATTCAAAGAGAACCACTATGACCTAACTTCATTATATCAATCAATGAATAAAATTGAAAGATTGGAAGGACCTGATTCTAAGGCAGTTGTACGGATTCGTGAAATCATTACTCGGATACAGGAAAGTAAATTACATAATTGTCCGTATGACGAAACCAAGGAATACGACAATGTTTACAAGAAATACTGTGGCCACTTGAATCGGGTTATGACATTTGTATGGTGGAGCCTCGAATTGATACCAATCAAATTAAGACTTGAGCGCAGAGCCGGCGTCTGGTACGACTGCTATATACCAAACTTAGGAAGCAATCGTTATGTAGCAGAATACGCTGATATACACTGGTCTGTTATATGGCGAATGCGATATCATGATAATTACCGCCCTCGTAATTTGCCTCCCTATGCTGTGCAGGTTCTAAAGCAAGAAGCTGGTATTATTGTGGCACCAAGATTGCATCCTAATTCCAAAACAATAGTTTCTCCCGTTCATACGTACCCTGAAGAGAATCAGATAACGAGGTCAAGTCCGGACCGAAGAAACGATACCAAGATTGGGAAACCGGAGATACCATATGGCGGTTTAATAAAGAGTGCTTCATACCATCTGAAGAATAATTTGAATAATTGGGACGCAAATGGATGGTCAAATGTTCCTGATGATTTGAGAGAATTGCTAGAGGCAAACCCTAGGCTATAAAAAATTACGTTCTTACTCTCAGCGAGGGAAAATTATAGAGATAATATGATAATCAAACTAGCAAGTCAAATATCGGATCTCAAGATGATTGGGAACAGTTTGAATATACTTACAACACTTTGGTTTATAATAGATGTAGTAATATTTCATTGGTATATACTTTGATTAAATATCGTATTTTAGATCATCTCAATTATTCAACGGGATCCATTTCTTTAAATACATTGTGGAATCTGCAAAAGAACTACACTTGTCTCACCTTCAAGAGTTGCTAAACACATGATTCTGGGTTGGTTGAGTTTTCCATTTGCAAGTCTAAGAATATTAATCTGAAGACGATAACTTTGGGATGTTGTAGTGCTGTTTTAGCCTACAACTAATTTTTCGCCCTCGAATTCATATGGTGGTATTTCTAGGTTCAATGGAGCTGGACCCTTTCTTATTCTGCCTGATATATCGTAATGGGAGCCATGGCAGGGGCAGAACCAGCCTCCAAAGTCGCCTGATTCGCCAATAGGTACACAGCCCAAATGTGTACAAATCCCCAGCATTATCAGCCATTTGGCATCTTTAACACGGTCTGCATCGGTCTGTGGATCTTTTAAAGCTGACATGTCGACAGAGTTAGCCTCGTCTATTTCAGCACTTGTTCTGTGGCGGATGAAAACAGGCTTACCTTGCCACTTCACCACCGCGTTCTTGCCCTCTGGGATCTTGGCGAGGTTAACCTCAACTTTGGCCATGGCAAGGACATCAGCGGAGGCGGACATGGACGAGATGAATGTGTCAACGGTGGACTTGGCACCAGCCGAGGAGAGCAAGCCCAAAGAGCCAATCATGAAGTACGCGTACGCACGGCCGCGATCGCTGTTGTTGTCCTCCTTCAAAACATCACTGAAGTCCGGGGTGCGGTAGGTTGTTTTCAAGGCAGTGGTGGAAGCAGAAATGGTGCGCACTGGCACCATGCCCCTCTGCATGGCAGGTCTAGCCAAGGCACGCAGTGAGAGCATCGCAATCGAATGTAGTCCTGGATATTATTATGCAAGGAAAGCAAAAGCAGAACTAGGAATAAAACTACCCAATTTTCCGACTATCAACCCAATCGTTAGCCGCAATATAATCCTGCGGGTTTTTGCACAACCAACTAATTACAATAAGCTCTGTGCCAATATGCTTTGTCTATTCCAAGCACGTTTTCACACTAGTTGACCTTGGCTTGTATGTATCGCTATACCTTTCTTTTGCGTTCGCCTTTATATTTTAATCAGAAAGCTAGCCATATAGTATTTTTCCCTTTACAAACGCAAAGATGATTGGCTTAGAGGGAATATCGAGTTCTCAATGTCACGTGCTTTTGACGACAGAGTACCTGCGGACGCTCTGTCGTCGCGTCAGCAATTCGGACAAGCATGCTGCGCTGTTGACAGTCTTCCAATGTGATCATAGTTGAGTTCAGCGAGCTGCTATGTGGTGGCAGAAAAATTCTTTGCCCTGGGCTGTTAGTATTGCTTCGTAAAAAGCCCAAACGTGAATGAGCATGTTGCGTGTCTCACCGATCTCAAAATTGTGATTGGTTCATTGAAGCCTATAACTAAGAATTTGTGATTCGGATTGTTGCACGAGAATTGATTTGTGCCTCGTGTGATTTCCATGATCGACCACCAGATTTAGATGATGTAAAATCATAGAAAAAGCTCTCAAACAGTGCTTTATTAAGGGAGTTGAACCTGTCCAAGGAACTTTGAGACGACGTCAGGGCTCATGCAATGTAGTATTATTCTGAAATATTTTTTTTCGGGCTTTCGAGTTTTATATTTCGGACTTCGAATTGTTTCTTCTACAATTCCTACTATCTCTCAAACACGATTGAAGATCTTATTTCATCCGACGATCAAAACACCGTAAAAGATCCCATGATATGAATGATGACGCTCCTACACCAGTTCCGTACTTGTCAGCAGTTCCCTGCGGCATACCACACCGAATTCTAAGCACAGGGAGCTACAGTGGAAAGGATTATATAGCACTCAGCAGTGCGGTATACATTTCTACGAACAAGAAGTGGACCAGATGGCCTCATAAGCTAGAGTGTCTTGCACATTTTTTGTGTGACGCTAGAATCCTAGCCAAGAAGCCCAGCAGCGCTGGTCACTTGCATGCATTGCTGTTTGAGGACGGTGTATTCGAACTTCGAGATTATTCCCAGGGCTTTGCACGAAAACCAGTTGTTGCATGTCAAATTGATATACCCTCAGTGAGAAGGCCACTCGTTGCTATACAGAATCTGTCTAGTGCTGTTCCAGTAGTGCTATACTCCGTGGATAGGGTACGCATATCTTGCATTAAACTGGACGGTCATCCTGGCGCATTGCCTAACGTCATATGGCACTGTAGAGATGGTGAGATATTTGCAATGCAGTTGCTAAAGGACCACAAATGCGGTTTCATTTTGATAGCAGTTTACAACGACAATATTAGTGGAGTGTGGATGCTGGAGGTGTTAGTGCAAACTCCAAAAACCCTCGAATTTCAATTCAAGCACAGATATGTTCTGAAATTCAGCAACTACATATCATGCCAAAAGACACAGCAGGATGATGTTATTATATTGGGTAACACTTACACTCATGTTTTCAGAGCAAGATCTCATGAATTAGTAACTCATTCTCATGATTCTGAATTGACTGCTAAAGATTTGGTTCCTGAGTTGAATATTCATCACTCGACTATAATTACCTTATCAATATTCAACCGCCAAGGTGTACAATTAGTCACAGAATTAACTTCAAGGTCAGCTATTGAATGGCGTACCAGTGGTTTAAATCTTAATTCAGGACAATGTGATATTGAATATGCTTGCTACATGAAGTCCGATGCTATTATAGCAGCATCACCGGATCAGGGCATATTTCATTATTCCACTACCAAGGATAGTACAAAGTGTATGAAAAACATAGAATATTTCGGTACTACGTACTTTTGTGGGTATGCCGTTAATGACCAAGCCTCTAGCTTGAATACAATAGTTCTTGGAGGTGCGAGAACGCCAACATTGGGAATTCTGGAAAGAAAGTGGTCTGGATACTCCGGTAAAATATTGAAACTCAAGAAATTACATACAATAAAACCTACAAATGATGACTACGAGACTTATGTTGAAAAGATTTGGGGCTATCCAGGCAAAGAATTCTGGTACTCTACCTTGAGTGGTTTGTATCATAATAACAATTTGGTACGAGACAAGGATTTTTCTCGCTATTATCTCAGTATCACAGGTTCTTTGCTGAAAGATGTAGAAGTAAATGACCATAAGACGATTCAACAAATAAGCTTTCATGGAAAAAACACCAAAGTAGTTGAGATGATACTCAAAGTCACTCATGAAGCTGAAGCCTCGATTATATCAGTTAATGACTTGGGCGCAACGTCAACACACTGTAGCATTCAGTTGCGAAATTCTTCCGGAGGATCGGAAACGTATTCTGCCTTTTATGATTTAGATTCAGAGCACCTAATATTACTTCACCGACTCAATGAGAAAATGCATATACACGAAACTAATAAAGTCATGAGAACTTTTGACGTTCCCTACAATTGGCACAATATTAGTCTGGTTCCCTACTATAGAAATAATATCCTCAACTACCACATCCTGCGATTGAGTCCTTTAGGTGGCGCCATATTCCACGACAGTAATTCTCTTGGCGTCATTCTGAAATTACATGTGCATAATTTCGAGAGCTTCAATGTTATAAATCTACCAGCATCTCAGAACAAGGTACTGTTAATGGGAAGTAATATAATGTACATGATTGATCTCGACGACATGACATATGGAGAAGTAGAAAGCAAACTCTCGCATAAACAGATAATACACACTGGAAATCAATCGAAGTTTATTGTTTTAGATCATGATAACAATATTTTCGAGGCCAGCTGCACCTCTCACAAAAAGTTACAGTATAAAAATGCATTTATACAACTATCTGGGCTGATACCAGTCAGCATGTCTGCACAAGTTCCATTTCGCAACCAAGTTGTTTTTGGTATGATGGATATTAAAAGACAATCTCCCGTTATTATTCTATTTGATTACGTGACGTTACGTACGATTTCAAGGTATAATGTTGAAGGTAAATATCCACAGCATAGTAAACTTGTGATAGAATCGCTGTGGTCAAACTCATTGGACGGTCAGCAACTCAAGTTCATTGTGACATTCGGCGATTTGCTTTTGATTTTCCAACTCCTTGATGATAGAATCACACTCCTAGAAAAAAAGGCCCTGAATCATGTTGTCATCTCTGTGATAACTGATATAGAAAAATCTCACGCTCTTTTGCTTGGACCCTCAGGTAAAACATGCTTCAAAATTTACGAACCGGTGATTGGAAATGACCAACGAGAGCTTATACAAGAGTACATGGATCCAAGAGGGGATGATATTTTTCAATTTCCACGTGAAATGATTCCTCTAAAGCCAGCAATCATCAATATGACTATGCAACCCTCTCGTTCATTCTATATGCTGAATCTGTCACTTAGTAAAGTTTCCACAGTAATGGAGGAAAATGGATTGCGACGTGAATACTGGGTTAAGGAATCCAAGGCGAGGAGAACGAAGAGCTCGGCATGTACTGGGACCGGCTCAATCACATCCCCGTTGTGCGATGTTATTGATCCGTCAAAGCTCACAACCTCGGCACAATCTTTTGGATCCACATATTGGGCTGGTTTCGAGACCAATAATACAATATCAATATTACGATACAGTCATGACTCAAATGGAAAATCGGTATGGCATATTCGACCTGGTGAGACTCCTATGTTCAGAATTCGACTGAAGCAAGATATTATCTCGTTGACACCGATTACTGGTAAGTATAATGGCATTCAGTTAGATACCAATCGCCTCAGATTTTCGAAACGCGAAATATGCCGACCCCTTTTCATAGCTTCGTGTTCACAAGGTATGTTTTACATTATTTGTGAGTTCACAAAGCGAAGCGTGCATGGGATGGAGTTGAATTGTTCACTTGTGACGTCGACGGTACAATAACAAGATCAATTTAATATCTCCAAGTTGAGAGTATCAAGTGATTCAGATATTTCTATGATAGAAACTGCTTTGGCAGATTATTTAACATTAATATATAATATCTAAATCAACAAGGTTTCGATCTTGTCCTTTACGGCATAGATCTGGTTCTTGATAGCTGAGGCATCGTTTGTTGTGATAGAGGCAGAAATCACCGGTCTGGAAACACCACAAGCTCTACCGAGGGCAACCCTAGAAGGAACAAAGACGTAAGGAACGTTTTTGTCCTCACATAGCAAGGGCAAATGCAACAAGATCTCAATAGGCTCACAGTCGGCAGCCATGATGATGAACTCAGAAATACCACGGTTCAAGGTCTTGGTCGCCTCGTTAGCACCCTTCTTGAGCTGTCTCAAGTTGGCTGCCTGTTGAACAACGTCCAATATTTGCTGAGTCAATGCATCGTCAGCGAGAGGAAAAGCTTTTGGGTTTGGAGCAGACATATTTGAGTGTGTTTGCGATGATAAAATTCAAAATAAAATTCAAGTTCCTTGCAACAAATCAAGTTCAACAGCCAGATGATCCGATTTAATGAAGCTCGCTTGAATTCTAACCTAATGTGAAGTCTTTGTTAGCTTCAAGTAGTACTACCGGTGATGATGAGATCACTTAGCCATTTAAAAATTTTATATTGTCAATATAATATTGATAAGAATTTAACACGATGCATGTGACCAAGAATTACAATTATCAAGAGTTCAAATAAGCGGGTTACCACGGTTGAGCGCACAGCTACGTGCCAAAGTCAAGAGCTAGTCACGAGTTCTCAGACATGGGGTGGAATATATTTCAATAATTGAAGTTTTCTTTGTTCCTATTTTTCAACTTCTTAAGATCTTGATTATCCGCTGCCAGCGATCAACTGACAGCTTCAATAATGATTGTACACAGTATTTAATTAGCTTAGCTTAGCAAGTGACATCTTGTGTTGCTCTCGAATTGAGCAGCAGAGCAACAATAAGGCCGTAAAGACCCAAAACTTCTGCGAAAATCAAGATCAGAATCATACCCACGAACAAACGTGGCTGTTGTGCTGTTCCACGAACACCAGCGTCTCCCACGATACCAATCGCAAAGCCTGCAGCTAAACCACTGAGCCCCACAGACAGCCCGGCCCCGAGCTGGATGAACCCGGTGTAGAGAGCCTGTTTTTGACCAAGAGAGTAACACACCAGCACTGAAACCACAAGACCGTAAATTGCAATGATACCTGCCATAATCACCGGTACAATATTCTTGAACAACAAATCAGGGCGTAACACACACGTAGCGCAAATACCAACGCCTGATTTGGCAGTTCCATAGGCGGCACCCAAAGATGTGAAGACGATTGCTGCGGCGCATCCCATCGCACCGAAAAATGGTGCATACACGGGACAAAGTTCAGACATTATTGTATTGTAGTATCACACGTTAAGTATTTAACTTCCAATGTTGAACAAATGGGAGTCGAGCTTTGGCTATATTCTAGCAGTCGATGTGTATGTCTTTATGGAGGGGAGAGGCTTTCCAAATGGAAGATTAAACCTTTAAATCTCAAATTATTGATAAGTTACATATTATACCGTAAAGAGTGACCACACCTTTCGCACGGCCCGTGTCCTAAGTTGCAGTGCCAATTACACCTTAAGACAGGTGCAGCTTATATCAACGTTTCCGGAAGAAACTTTCGATGGATTCCTGCTTATGCTTTATTTTTTTCGCGGGCTTTGATCGCTGTGGGGCATCTGCCGGGCGTCTGACGCGAGTAGATGCCGATTTTGGTGTTTGTTCTAGTTTTCGCTCTGCTACCATGTAACCGTCAGCGTCGACATGTGTGGTAACCGTCTTTTTGGGTTCTGGTATGCTCTCTGAGTTATTGTTATTATTGATATCATCATTCATGGTATGATTTTCGCTGTTCTTTTTGGTCTGAGGCTGAACCTCTAACAACGAGTCCTCCGCTGTCGTATTCAGTACATCCTCTAAATCTGGCGAGGGAGTCTCTTCCTTGGAAATAAAGTCCTGCATTTCTTCATCTTCATCATTGTCAAACATATCTTGTAACTCTGATAGTTGCTGTTCTGTTGCTGCACATTTTTTCTGAGACACAGGTTTGGAATTGCGGTCCATCAACTCTTGCTGTCGCACTATTTCTTTTTCTTCACGTTCCCTACGCATTCTAGCAAGCAACTCTGTAGATTTCAGTCCCATATTTTTCGATTTCAGCGGAGGCTTGGTTTCTTTCTGGGCGGGCTCCGTGTGGGGCCTTATTATAGGCCTGGGAGATTTCTCCGCAGGTTTACTTTTTTCTTCTGTAGTTTGGGACCGCTTAATATTACAATGCTGAAGCTTGTAGGGATTGACAATTGTCAGTACTGCACTTTGATCAACCGCCTTGTTGAGAGGTATGAATTCATCCATAGGGTTAAAAGCGTATATGAAGCAATCTATAAGACCATCAGCACTTGATATCTCGTCAACATCATTGATAACTTTGATCAGACCATTGCGAAAACAACAGACAATGACACAATGATATTTCAAGCCATGACTTTGTTGATAGTACTGGTACATGCATCGTTTTGCAACCCTTGGGTGAAGTTTGAACTCGTGTATGAGATCCGTAAACAGAACCGGTTTCATTTGAGTGAACAAGCAGTCATTTGTGTAATTGACAATGGCTTCATCCAATGATGTACCTTCAGCATGATTAACCGTCATGATCAAGTCCCTTGTATACTTCTGGTCGTACCAGTAA
Source organism: Oligophagozyma castellii (assembly GCA_030556345.1). NCBI lineage: Eukaryota > Fungi > Ascomycota > Saccharomycetes > Saccharomycetales > Saccharomycetaceae > Oligophagozyma > Oligophagozyma castellii. The sequence continues at coordinate 44,741 of JAKTPW010000010.1, forward strand.
TGTGTTGATATCGCGTAACTTTGAATGAATATTGATCTTGTAAAAGGACGCGTGAGATTATCAATGATATATGAAAATCAAGAGATGGAATTGAACATATTTTACAAAAGATGGATATGTGGGTAATAAATTTAGGAAGCAGACTCGGGCCTGAGATTATATATGTCAATTGATAAAAAGGCTTGATTCAGGATTATTATGATCATGTAGCCAGGAGTAAAAGTAGCGAGACTATGAATATCAATCAATCTGCGATTTGCGCCATTGATTGTTCAACCTGCTTTTTGTTAGTGATCAGGTTTTGCAAGAGCTCTTCGGTTTCAGATGTATCCATGTATTTGCTGAAAATATTCTGTATAACAAGATATGTCTTGTCTGTAACACGAGAACCATTTTTTAGATGGTATAAGTAGACATTTGATATCAGAGATAACAATTTTGGTATGGAAATGCTAGCGGAATTGTCTGAGCATTTGAATAGAGGAACCAGACCCCCTTCTATGAGCTCTTCTAGAGTTTCGACATCAGTTCTTTCAAACTTGAACTTTTTGGTAAGCAGGTTCTCAAGTAAGGAAAAGGCATGATTCCTGATCTGTTCGCATGGATTGATGCATTGATGAGTAAGAACTTGTAAAACCGAAAAGGTTTGAGCAGAAGTCAGTTTATTCATCGTCCATTGAGAGTCGACCAGGTCTGCGGTGGTTTCAATTGCCTTGAGAGCCGTATCAACAATATCTTTATAGGGATTTTCCTTGACTACAGAATCGCCGTTTGCAATTATTCTTTTGCACTCAGATTCGTAACGACTTCCTACAGCTCCTACTGATGATATTTCGTCAAATAAACTCAAAATCAGCATGAAATTCTCGCTCACTATAAAATTCTGATGTTCTTTCAGAGTTCTAACCAGATATCCATAAACTATTATGCTCTGTCTTTTGAATGCAGCTATACGTTTCAGAAAGGCCCAGAATTTAGGTTCTGTTCTTATGATTCCAAAGTAGTTATCAATTTCTGTGATCTCCATCAATTTTGAAAGAAATTCAGACCCTTGGGGACTCGAGAAAAAACTCTCGTCAAAGTAACTATTATCATGTTCCAAATCATCATTTAATAGAGCAGGTAGATGCTGTTCTCCATCTTTTAGAAGTGATATTAATAACAATTTATAGATTGCCAGACGGTGAATAGCCATTTTAGATAAAGTTGCAATCTTGGACACTTCTGTAAGCTTGAGAAAAATTTCATTACCGAGAGCTTGTTCATTCTTGCAAAAGAGATAAAGGGAAATTGTCAATTCCGTCAAAAATAATAATTCCGGTTCAAAATGTTTGGCATTTTCAGATGTTTTTTGCATATTGAGAGATTTTAGTAACGCTCTGATGACATCACTTGATAAATTGACTTCATTGCCAAATAGCGCTGCAGGAATATTGCACGTTTTTACACATTCACGGGCTCTCAGAGTATATTGAATTTCCTCGTCTGAAGGTTCCTCGTCTCCTTTTAAATAAGAGGCAAATGTTGAAAGCAAACCTTTGGTTTCCTTTGACTTTTTTATAACGATATCCGGTCTTGGACAAGGCAGGCTGCCAACTTTGAGCTTTTGTTGTAAGTCAGGAAATATGTCAGGTTGAATCATTAAGTTTTCATAAAGCACAAGAATTATTTGAGTAATATCGGAGCAAATATCCAAGGAAAGAAGATTGCGTTCTTGGTTCTCTTTTATGATTTTGAAGAGAGAGAGCAGGCTCAATTGCTCTTTCAGAGACCTGCCAAGATTTACAGAAACCGAGCTAACAGCCACTTTAGAATTGCTGTCCTCAAAATTTATTTCAACTAGCGGTAAAGCTGTTTCTTCCTCCAATTTATCATTTTCGTCAACTGAGGGACTACCTACTAAGGATGTTAGTTTCGTCAATCGAATCACGATTTCTTGTAAGAGAGATTTTAGTCCGTAAAATCTGCATATCTTTGAGCATTGATCGATACACGATAGCATTTTAGCTGCAATATGCTCGTCCGAGCATATCTCAAAGATTTGAAAAAACGTATCGATTATTGAGGCACCAACTTCGTTGAATATTGCCCTGTTGAAATGCAAGAGGTCCATGTTACTGTAAAAGTTGATAACCTTGTCAGTTTCAGTTTTAACTTCTGTCATCACAGTAGACGAGGATATCAAGTTGTTCCATGCATCCTCAAACCACTTTTCGTTGCCATGATGTTCTTCGGGCATCACTATCTCCTTGTCACGGATTGAGGTATATATCCGTTCAATGTACCATTCAGGATAATCACCATTGTTGTAACAGCCTTTGACATTATTGGAGTAGTCGTCGATAGTCATATGCACCTTAACTTGTGGATTATGTAAATCCGTGTTCAACATAATGATTGAGTAGCTGAGTACAAAAACGGAATCGGAATCCGGCATTACAGGATCTTCCTTTTCTTCAGAAACCTTTGTTTTTTTTGAGTTTGTCGCTGAAGAATTAATAGTCTCATATTCTTGACATTCCACATATCTCTTTGAGAACGATTCAATAATTCTTTCGATTTGTTGCGACTCGCCAGGAAGTCGAAACTTTGCTAACAAAATCCTTATCGCCTCGTCAACTCTTAGGCCTTTGAAATCGTACAATCTGATAAAATTATCTAAAAGAACAGATCTATCCGGGTCTGCAAGTAAAAGGCCAATAGTTTTTTTATTCATCCTGTTGTTATTTTCGAATAAAAATTTGGCAATATCGATATCAGAATCAGACGATATAAATCCCTTCTCAATAAGTAAAGGGAGCCCTTTCTTCGGTTTATCATTGAAAGCATTAACACATTTGATAAACTCGGTTTTCCTTTCCTTTTGTTGCAAAAGAGGAATGTTATAGGATGAGTCGAATTGTTTTACATAATCAAAACTTTTGACCATTTGCTCTATCAATGTTATCAGACCTTCTAAGCACAATGGTGGAACATTATTGGTTGTTGTCGCAGCAGAATCAGGCAGCGCTAATTTGTTCAGCGCTTTCAGAATATCGATGGTAAGATCAGTTCTATCTAGGCTGCAATCATAATCAATGAACATCGCGGTAAAAAACTTAGGAGATCTAGACCACATAAGTGAAATTTGCTCGATCATCAGCTCTTTTACGTTGAAGGGCCTCGAAGAACGATTGGTTTGATCAATATCAGAATTCAAAACAATAGCAAACATCTGCTTCAAAGTCAACTCTATTTGTCTTTGTAAGTGAGACCCCAACGTTATTACTAGAGTGCCAAATAATTGTAGGGCGGATTGCAATAAGCTCAGTCTGTTGGTGTTCTGTATAATATATAAAATGCATTTGAAAATTGGATCGGATATCAGGCTGAACAACTTGGGATGTAAGGGAAATTTGTCACCTGATACCTCAACAGCAGTGTTGATTAATTGTAACCCAATGCTTCTGGAGGAGTGTGTTTGCTTAAGTCTATTCTCTCTAACAATTAATGATAATAGCAAGCCTAGGTATTTCTTTGCCACCGGTAGGCCGTAATTATCATCTGTGCTTTCGATAGCTAGCACAGGTGTATTGTACTCGTCTTCTTTCTTTGTATCTGAATTGGAATTTAGTTTATCCCCTTCGGCGGCAGAGCTTATGCATTTTTCCTTATCGTTCGTAGTATCCGATGATTCTTCTAAGGATTGTTTGTCACTTTTGTCGTTTTCGATTTTGTAATTCTCCATCGTGCCGAAAGGATCCTCCTTCAAGATATTCTTTCCATAACCCTCGTCATTAATGTATATTTCTTTTGAATTGCCGGGTTCAATATTTTTCAGATTATTGAATATTTTCACGGTAAATGATTGCATGGTCAGTTCTGCGGTTTTTCTCAACACATCTGATCGTCTTTTATTACAGGCTAGTGAAAGCACTGATTGCAAAACATCATAGAGTATCGAGTCTGAAAGATATTCACCATAGTGTGTCGTTATTGTTGTATTCATCAAATATATGACTTTCAGTAGTACAGCATCATCTGATAATTGATCTGAGCTCTCAAATCTACAATGGGTTAGCGTATTAATAGTTTCCCTGAAAGCAACACAGAAGTTGAGCGACGATTCATTGATTATGTTGAGTGAAAAAAAAGTCTGGACAGAGTCTAATGCCAAAGATGTAATATAGCCCGATATCGAACTCGTACTAATGATCACTAGGAAAGGCTGTAAAACCGTTAATGCTTCTATAGAATCCAAATTATCAAGCTTGTTGAGAATGCGCCTAAGTTGATTAAACCCGGAAAGAAAGGGATTAATATGGCGATCCGCGCTGATACCATTCAAACTATTTGTTAAAGATGTGTCATCATTGATGAAAATCTCACTGCCACCCCCCAGTAAAGCCACTACACCGGATTGTGCGGTGAAGCTGGAATACTTGCGCATGGCAGTCGATATGGTTAGGCATTCTTTAACTACAATTGATACCGGATCAATTGCCGTGGCATATTTGCTGGTCATTATAGGTTGTTATCCGCTGGTGAGACCTTTATTTACAGCCTGGACTTAAAATAGAGAATATGAGCAAAGCCTGACGAGGCTCGCCGTTGATAAAAATAGACGGTTGGAATCTGGCACTCGGAAGACGTCAACCAATCCTTTTGAGGTTCAAAGCACACCGGTTTGGCGTCTAATCAAAGGGCCGTATACACAAAGAAATCAAACTCTGAGTGAAAGCACCAAAGACAGAAAGATGGTTTAATCCGTTGTCTGATTCTGAGAGGTTCTCGGCCAACTTGATCCCAAAGTTCGAGTGGTAAAGAGTAATTCTATAAGTTTTGCAGGCGTCAAATAAGATTATATGCCTCGAGATATCACACTATTAATATTGTAATATACAAACGTTCAAATATTTTTCGGTTAAACTACGTAGTTGAATCAACAGAGTCACGTGTTGACTGAGACAACAAGAACCATGTGAGAGACCATCACTGAATAGTGATATTTGATGTAGAGAGTTGATGTAGCGAGCTTACATTCAGGGTATAATTTGATGGTAAAAAATGTCCGTTTAGAATGTCAAGTATAATCTCAAAATGAGTTGCAATACTGAAAAAGAGCACAGCATATGGCATTATGACCTCACAGGAGAGATCGCTTGGTGGGCTCAATTTAAAAGGTGATGGATAATTTGCAATATTTTAAGTGAGTTAATATTTGGCAATAAGTCTGGAAACCAATTTTCATCACTAGTCCATGTCCGTAAAACTTCATATGATAACTGCCAAAAAATAATAAACTTCGCCTCAAATCGGATTGCTCCACTCATTAATGATGTTCGTTCTAATATTCTAATCACTTTTACTAAAGTTCGATTATATTCCGCAGCTTCATGTCTTTGTCCGGGATCAATCAATATCTCAATTAGATGACTTAAAACTATATAAACATTCCGGCCTACACTAAAATATGATTGCTGATCAAAATGGTGGCAGCTAAGTCCAGCATTATAATATCGAGAAATGCCGAGACTGCTTGCGACTCAGTCGCACGTTGTATACGGTTATGTGGGCAACAAGGCTGCTACCTTTCCTTTGCAATGCCTCGGCTGGAATGTTGATTGTTGCAATAGTGTACAATTCTCCAACCATACAGGATATGGTTTAGATAGAGTTTATGGTTCAGCAACAAGCAAGAATGACCTGGAAGCTCTCTTGCGTGGGCTTCTCGACAATTTTTCAGGTTCATACAATGCTTTACTTTCAGGTTACCTTCCAAACCGCGACTCTGTTCGGTGCGTGGGCGAATACTACACAAAGTTCAAGGAGAAGACTTCTAAATGCATATGGTTAATGGACCCAGTGATGGGCGATGAGGGGCAGTTGTATGTTAGACAGGATGTTATCCCGGAATATAAAAAATTGGCGTTGGATGCTGATAGTGAGGTGGATATTATTACACCTAACCAGTTCGAGTTTGAGCTTCTTTACGACCGTAAGATAACAGACTCGCATCAACTACGCATTGCATTAGAAACTCTACACCATAGTATTCCTATCATCATACTGACCTCAGCAGATGCCACGCTTTTCGCTGACAATGATGATGATCATATTTACCTTGTGGCATCAATAAGAAATATGTTCTCAATTGTTTTCAGGGTACCGCGTATACGGTCTTATTTTACTGGAGTGGGTGATTTATTTTCCGCTCTTCTTATTGACCGGATGCATCATCTGAGCGATCTTCACAATTACGATTTCATGAAGTTACCTAAACATGCTTTTGAGACTGCAATCAATGATGTTTTGAATACCGTTCAAAATGTTTTGCTCACTACACAAAATTACGCTCCCCAAAATGCCAGTTCCAAAATCAACTCCCCAGCAGAAATGAAAGAGATGGAATTGAGAATTATTGAGTCAAAAAAATACTATGAGTTTTCGGAATCAGTCCGCCGACTTAATGGCTACCATGATTACAGCTACCTGACACTTTGATGCATTTTATTCGATCTATTCGATAGAAAAAGGTTGGTTTTGTCAAGTAGAATGATTTTTTAGATATATTGGTTCTTTTTTTATTGATCCAATCTTATCATTGAGAGGTTATTTGAGCTAGATAATCAAACCATAAACAACACACCTGAAGAAAGTTGATATGATGACAAACATTGATTTAAAGTTGCCTAAGTACATGAAAACATGACTACATGTCTATTCTACTTACAAGTTATATACAACATGGAACTCAACAATCCATAATTAGTAATGACATTGAATAATGTAACCAGAACTGATTCCAGCAGTATCAAATTGGTATTAACCAGACCTGATAATCATATTATGCATCGTGATATATTATCTTTTCTCAATTAGATGCTTATTGTTTTGGTTCCTCTGATGACTCAGAGCCCTTTGCGTTGCCGTTCTTGTACATTTCTTCAAAGAGTTTCATGGAGGAGGTTTGCAACTCCTCAGTCTTTTTCTGCAATTCTTCGGCATTGACTTCCTCGCCACCTTGAACCTTGGCAGCTAATTCTCTCAAAGCTGTTATTTGGTCTTGAACCTTTTGAGCCTCAGCTTTGTCAACTTTACCTTCAAACTCCTTCAAGGAATTTTCAGTGTCAGTAGCAAGCTGGTCTGCTTTGTTGGCAGTTTCAATGGACTTCCTTCTTGCTTCGTCTTGTGCCTTGAATTTCTCAGCATCGTTAACCATTTGTTCAATTTCAGATTCAGATAGACCGGAAGAGCCAGCAACAGTGATAGAAGCATCCTTATTAGATGCCTTGTCTCTAGCAGATACATTGATGATACCATCTGCATCAATGTCAAAGGAAACCTCAATCTGAGGCACACCCTTGGGAGCTGGTGGAATACCAGACAAAGTGAAGTTTCCGATTAATTTGTTGTCTCTCACAAGCTCTCTTTCTCCTTGGAAAACTCTGATTTCCACCGAAGTTTGACCAGCTGCAGCTGTGGAGAAGATCTGAGATTTTTTGGTTGGAATGGTAGTGTTTCTTGGAATTAATCTAGTGAATACACCACCTAATGTTTCAATACCTAAGGACAATGGTGTCACGTCTAGTAACAAGACATCAGTGACCTCTCCGGATAGAACTGCACCTTGAATAGCAGCACCGATAGCAACAGCTTCGTCAGGGTTGACAGCCTTAGAAGGCTCCTTGCCAAACAGTTGCTTGACAGTTTCGATGACCTTTGGCATTCTGGACATACCACCAACCAACAACACATCAGAAATGTCGGAAGTAGATAAGTTAGCATCCTTCAAAGCCTTTTTGACTGGATCAATAGTTTTCTTGATCAATGGGTCAGTCAACTGCTCAAATTGAGCTCTGCTGAATTTCATGTTAATGTGCTTTGGACCGGAAGCATCAGCGGTGATGAAGGGCAAATTGATCTCGGTGGAGACAGTAGACGAGAGCTCAATCTTTGCCTTCTCTGCAGCCTCTCTGATTCTTTGAACAGCTACACGATCGTTAGACAAATCAATGCCAGATTCGGTCTTGAAGCGGGACATTATCTCTTTCAATAGATGAATGTCGAAGTCTTCACCTCCTAAATGAGTGTCACCATTTGTAGATTTAACTTCAAAGACACCATTGTCGATATCCAAAATCGAGATATCAAAGGTACCACCTCCTAAGTCAAAAACAGCAACGACCTTCGAGTCAGATTTCTCCAAACCGTAAGCGAGAGCTGCTGCAGTAGGCTCGTTAACGACACGCAGGACGTTAAGGCCGACAATTTGGCCTGCATCTTTAGTAGCTTGTCTTTGAGAGTCGTTGAAGTACGCTGGAACAGTGACAACAGCATTTTTGGCTGGCTTGCCTAGATACGCTTCAGCAGTTTCTTTCATTTTGTTCAAAACGAAACCACCAATTTGGGCTGGAGAGTATTTTTGACCCATAGCTTCAACCCAAGCGTCGCCGTTCTCGTGCTTCACGATCTTGTATGGAACCTGCTTGATATCTCTTTGAACTTCAACATCTTCAAAACGACGACCTATCAGACGTTTTGTAGCGAATAGTGTGTTTTCTGGGTTTACAACAGCCTGGCGCTTGGCTGGGATACCAACCAAACGCTCTCCATCTTTGGAAAAGGCAACGACAGAGGGCGTCGTACGAGAACCCTCGGCGTTTTCAATGATTTTGGGGATTTTACCCTCCATGACGGCAACCGCAGAGTTCGTGGTTCCAAGATCAATACCAATAACAGAACCCTGGACCTTGGTGGACTGCATACGGCGTGAAGCCGCAAGACTAGCAACACGAAGTGACGCACTGTTGCGACTAGCAGCAATCATGTTTCTGGCACACAACATGTTGTATATATCTGGTGCACGCACAACGATGGATCTCTCTTTTTTTGCAGTTTCTGGTACTTGACTACTTGTACAAGCACACGGTGAACACACAGAACGCTAACTTGATCGTTCTAGAATAACGTGCTACACTGTTATTGCGACGTTGCTTGTTCGCTTAATCATGTTCCAGAAATGAGTTTTTTATCTTATATACAAATTTCTCGCCACCGTAAAGTTCAGAGCTTCGAGAATCTGGAAGAAAAATAGAAAAATTGTGTTTCCGGGTTACAACAACACCTGACAATTTCGTGATTTACGATGACATAGAGAGGTAAAATCATGTTAGAATATCTGAGAGCGATCGACGTGTCGTTCAATGTAGTGATTTCAAGCTATCCGTAATTGTATGCATGGCTCGAGTCTTTTATTCAAAGTGTTTGGTCCAGATGGCGCGAAGTTGTGAAGCTATTTCAGCTCAGTTATATACTTATACCATGAATGCTTTGGCACAGTAAAAGATTAGGCTTGAAACGTTGTGTACCATTTCGGTTTGTCATTCTGCTCGGTTATGGCCTTGCAATAACATTCCGGTCCTAATTGACCGTAACGATACAGTTAAAATCAATCTATCACAATACATATACATATACATATATTTCCTATTTTCACCGAAAAGAACGATGAGGCAACGAGGCAATAGTGGCAGGTCAGTAGATATATCATGCAGCGCTTTCTTAAGCGATTTTGATCTTGTGTGCAGTAATGTCCGCTGGCTTATCGTTCATGAAAAAAAACTTGAATAAATGCTCGAATCCCCAACTGCCAAAGAAATCAAGCAACAACGTGATACACAGCTTAATCTTAAAGTCGTCAGACATGGGTACAAAACTCAAGGCCTCGTTTAGTTCAGGCATAAACTCCGTAGCAGATGCAACGGCGAGACCAGTTACACCCAAGAGTCCATAGTACATGCCCTTGTTGTTTCTGATATTTTCCCTGAAGGGTTCACCTTGGTAATTCACCGCAAAAGTGCTGACTTGCTGAACTAGTTGGATGATGAAGATCCCAGTATTCAATAGAGATGGGGCAAATTCCTTTTCGAGATCAACTTTAGGTTCACGAGGCTCCAATTTACTGATCTCTTGTGTTAGATAAATCAAAGTTCCGATATGAACAGCAAATTGTGATAAAATCGAGCCCATAATATACTTGTTGAATATTCCAGCTTGAGGCCGGGATGGAGAGAGTTTCTCTAAAGGTTTACCACGCGAAATACTCAAAAAGCAAACCGAAAGTAGCAAACCTGAAGCCGTTGCCTGACCATCACCAAATTTTACACCCGCCATGTAAATAACCGACAAAGAATAAGCACTGATCAAGCAATTTAATGCCAGAATTTTGTACATCTGGATGGTGTTGACCAAAGCACAACGTCCTTGACGAATAATGTTCGTAACAGCTGAGACATTGGCAAGCTTTGAGGTAAATGGGGCCGCACATGATGCATCACCCAATTTCAAAGAAGGTGGACCATCAGATTCTTCTTCACCACCAGTAGCATTCATAAGCATGGAGGCGAGGTCACTTCCTTTAGGCAAGCCTTGTTGAGAAGGTGGTTTCAATTCGAGAGGTGTTGCGTTAGCCTCTGCTACAAGTTTTCTCAGTTCCGGTGTAATTGGTGTGCCTTTACTTTCCATTGCCTTTAAGTAATTTGGATTCGAGGGTCCTGGTGGAAACAAATGTGCAATGGGCTCGGGGACGGGTTGAGGTGGTTTACCCCATCTGATGAAAAACTCGCATTGCTTTTCGTACATCATCTTCATATTCTCCAGTCTGTTATTTTCTGCCATTTGTTTCAAGCCATCTTCGGTACCATTTAGGAGAGCTACTCCAACGTGAGCCTGTTTCAAAGCACCAACGTCATTGGTACCATCACCGCACATTAATGTTTGGTATCCCATATCCTTCAATGTGTTCAGAATAAATTCCTTTTGGGCAGGTGAAACACGTGCATACACCCAAGTGTGACGAATGACATCTCTCAATTGATGATGATCTTTCAAAGCCTCTAAGGCATGGCCAGTAAGAGCAATATCATATTTGTCAAAGATCTCGGAGTGGTCGATTTCGTCTTTGCTAGGATCAAATGGTATCGTGATGGTCTCGTCAATATTGCGGAATTGTAACATTTCTTTGTTTTCCTTGTCAACACTATCCAGAATTAAAGCATCAAAATCCATAATGCGCACCTCTTTCGCAACATGAACAGCGGTCAAAGGATTGTCACCGGTGATCATGACACAACGATGTGATGATTCCTTCAGCATTTTGATAGTTTCAATAGCGTCATTTTTCAAAGGGCAGTGAAAAATCAAAAAACCATCAAAATCGAGTTGCTGTTCGATATCATCTCTGGTCAAATCATCCAAGATTTTGCCCGTTTTCTTATCTAAGGGTTTAGATGCCAATGCTAGAACTCTTGAGCCTGAACGAGTGAAAGATTTGTATATTTCGTCATAATTATCAGGTACTGAAATCAATCTGTCTTTGATAGTCTCTGGAGCACCTTTGACAGCAGCAAAATATTTATCGTCATGTTTGGCAACAGATGAAGATCTCTTCAAAGCTGAAGAAAACTGAAATCTACGTAGAATTTGAACTTTGCCCAGGTTTTCCTTTGTAACAATATCTTTCACACCCACCTTCCATTTTAGTGCTTTTAATGTGGCTTGTTCCATTGGATCACCGACTACATCGCCATCATCAAGCTTCACCAGTGCGTGTGCAGCTCCTATTACCAAAGATGTGCGTTCAGGTGCCTCTTCTGCTGAATACAAATGGCGTACGTTGCTAGTGTCGGCAGATAAACCCGCTAACCCTTCAAAAACTAAATCTTCGCCAGTCAAAGTACCAGTTTTGTCAAAACAACAAACATCTATTCTGCCAGCAAATGGAATTCTAAATGGTTCTGTGCAGTAGACATAAAATTTTGCTAGTGCTGCAAGTGATGAGTTTACTGCCATTGTCAATTCCATGGGCAGCTCGGGTGGAACAACAGATGTGATGATAAGGATACAATCCAAAATTAACTTAGATTGTATTCTACCCATTTTGGTTCCTTCAACCCAAACGTACCAAGATGCAACAATAGCAAATATTAGCAAGAATAAAATAAACATCAAAGCTTCTTTGTTATCAACACCCACTCTCTCTGAAGCATAGATCATAACGCGGACAAGGGAACCTTGAGAGGTTTCGAATCCAGTTTTCGTGACAACAGCTAGTGCACCATGATCAGGAGGGATTGGCACACCATTGTGGCTGCCTTCAGGAGAGGTTACTTGTAAAGTTTTAGTACCTCCATGTAAAACGGAATTCTTGTCTATTCCTTCAAGTTGTAATTTGTCACTTGCAGGCCTAGTTTTCAATGACTCCTTCAAGAGAGGAGTTGATTCTCCAGAAAGCATAGCCTCGTTAACTATGCACGAACCTTCCACTAAAAGTAAATCACATGGGATAGCTGTTTCGTCTGAGTTCCTCGTGATGGAAACCAAATCCATCGGAAAAAGTTCGTCAGTGTTCAAAGTAATCCATTTTCCATTCCTGTATACGTTAATAGGAAAAGGTTTTATTCCCATAGTTCTAAACTCCTTCAACGCTGTAAGTCTTTGGAACACACCGGCAGCTTCCATAGAGACTATCATGAAAAGGTTAAATAAGGAGTAGTACCAGAACTCATCAAGTAACCATAACGCAACACAAAAGAGCTGGAAAACAAACAAAGGAGCAACTGCATGTTCTTTGAATAATTCCAAAAAGGTGGGAATTGGTATGTCAAATTTATTTTCACCATATAGTCTTGTTAATTCAGTTAAATCGCCTGAAATGCCTTTACAGTTTTGGAAGACACCGACTGCGGGCTCTTCCTCGACCAAGAATTTTGGAGTGCTAAATAACTTATCGTCCTCGTGCCACAAAAATCTCTTCTTTTGAAATTGAAAGAACGTTTGTAGTTTCCCACCTTGCAGTTCACGTTGAATCGTTACGATATCAGAAGATCCGTTATTTTCTGTGGTGTATATCAAAATGTGTGAGCTTTCTTCGAGGGTTTTCACTTCAGAGTAGTTAAACTTAGCAGCAATGTTGACGTTCCACGCAGGCATTAAAGCCACAAGGATATTCAGAGATATTATAGCACCAAGGAACACAAAAGTCCACTCGGGCCCTTGTATGTATTTGTCATACATGGTCATGTAAACCTGTGCGAAAGTCGCATATAATGGAAAGAAAAGGAATACATAAGGCCTCTGAGCAAAGTTCTTGGGAACTAAAAGTTTAGAATCTCTAACTAATGGGCTGCTAACACAAGATCGGCCAGCCATGATGCCGGATACGATATTGGTTCGCTATTGTATTATATCAGTCAATGTAATTTGCCACTTTATGAATTGCATCTATTATATCTAAATCATTTTTCAAAAGTTATTAGTATAACTAACTACAATGAAAGAATCACACGATAGGAACAAATTGAAATAATGGTTTTTGATGAATTATTTAACATTATGTATATAGTACAGATTTTCACTGATTGGTTAGTGATTGAATTGTGGCATTATGAGAATATCTTGTAGTTGAATTATACTCTCCATACCTTTTCTTCACTGATCATGATGTTATTTCTATCGGACATGATTTTCAGACCGGCAAGATATTCAGGTTCGCTGAATTTTTCTTCATCGGGCAGATCTTCGTTGATCTTCTCGAGGATATCACGAACTGGGTAGCTATCGCTATCAAATAACGACGACTGCATGAGCATCGCCATCATTCCTGATAGTTTATTTAGTCTGCCTGCCGAAATAGTGCCCGTCTCCATGCCTTCCAATTCATCTACTTGTCCAGCAGTAGAAGAAGATGATGCCGCAGTTTGACTCTGCCTTGTAGCGTGTGATGCATCAGTTAACGGTGCACCCGGGGCAGCTCTTCGCCGAGGGGATACTCTTAAACCCATATTAAGTCTTTTTTGTAGTTCTTCTTCCTCATTACGAGGCATAGGAGACATTACTTCGTCATCTGAGTTGGCATCCATCACATCGTAGTCCTCTGCATCATCAGGAACGTCATCGTCTGAGTCGTCTCTGTATCGCATCACTGGCATCTTCTTCGGAGTCGAAATAGCAGGCCCTGTAGTGTGCGCGGACTTTGTCGGAGATGAGAAAGGACTCGAAGGTTGGTTGACTCTTTGTCTTTTGGATGGAGATTTGTGAGGTGAACGTTTGACGGGGCTGTCATTATTGTAAAGTGCTTCTTCATCAAGCATGTCTTCACCTAGTAAAGCAAACCTGAGTAAGCTACAAGCCATGAGAGCATCGTGTTTATTGATCGTTTTCGATAACCTCACCTTAGCATGCGCTGTGGCCAATCTGATCAAAGTCTCCAGAGTTCTTGCAGTAATTGGAGACTTTTTGGTATTGTCATCACTTCTCAACTCTGAGTAATTCTTGACGATTACATTGATTGCTTCCTGTGTAAGAGTTGGAACAATTCTCTCCTTCGAATATTGAATGTATTTCCTCAAAAATCCGATCTTCACTAATTTGGGTATATTAGTGCCACTGGCATCTCCTCGGTTAGCTCTAAGTTTGGCTGCACCTTGTAACAATGGATTGAACTTTTCGAAAATCTGGTCTTCTTCATCTTCGTCATCATTAGCGTAATCCATTTCATTCGATTCTTCACCATCCATGTCCTGGCCAACTGCCAACGATAAATTTAGCTTCTCTCTCATAGGTTCACCTTCCATATAACCTGGTGGTACATATCTATGAGTTCTCAAAACATGTTCACTAATAGACCTATCTTTGATCTCATTTATGTCATCTGTTACAACAAATAATAAATCGAAACGAGACAATAAGGAGTCAGGTAAGGCAATGTTTTGATGAGGATCACGATTGACATCATATTGTCCAAATACAGGATTTGCAGCTGCAATCACACTGCAGCGAGCATTCAAGGTGGTATGTATACCCGCCTTTGCAATAGTCACTGTTTGTTGTTCCATTACTTCATGAATCGCAACTCTATCAACGTCAGACATTTTGTCAAATTCATCAATGCAAACAAACCCCCGATCTGCTAGTACCATGGCGCCTGCCTCTAATCTTCTCTCTCCAGTTTCCCTGTCGGTAGTGACAGCAGCAGTTAAACCAACTCCTGAGGAGCCTCTTCCTGTGGTAGCAATTGCTAATGGTGCGGTATTCAAAACAAAGCGAAGTAGTTGAGATTTAGCTGTAGAGGGGTCACCGACCATCAAAATGTTGATGTCACCTCTCAAATGAGAACCATTCTCCAAGTTTTTCTCAACTCCTCCCAAAAGCATTAACAAAATAGCCTTCTTTATATGGTCGTGCCCAAAAATTGATGGTGCTAATGATTGTGAGAGTAATTCAAAAATGTCTTTTCTCTTGGAGAGTTTGTTAATATTTCTAATGTCAAAATCAGTTAAGGCTTCTCTAGCAGAAACACCTGTAGATCTGGCATGCAATGGATATACTGTATTTCCCAAAATTAGAGTTCTGAATCCGCCAAGTCCGCCTCCCTGTCCACTATCCCCGCTGTTCATACCTCCAGCACCCAAAGATTTATAGACACCAACGACGTTAACCCTATCGCCCGGTTTAGTTCTGTCAACCAAATCATCATCAATAATAACATCGATAGACCTAGGTAATTGGCCAGTTGGAGCCATTTCAGGCATTTCCTGTATTGTTATACGTTGATGATCCATGAATGTAGAGAAGCCGTATTCTGTTGTTAGTTTGTTGCCGTCGGTGTCTTCCGTAGGGTATACTGCAGGGGTTGGAATGCGCGTTGTTAAACTAGTAGTCGCGTCAGTATAATCCCTGTAATGAAATTTTCCTGTTTTCTCTGCATAATGGACTGACCTCAATAGTTTAGGTCTCACTAACGATGTTCTAGTAACGATGCCCTCAACTGAGATTAGCTTGTTCAAGAATTGAGAATTGAGTGTTCTTGGTGAAAGCGCATGCGAACCGAAGGAACCTTTGAATGATAGTTTCCATTCCTTACGAGCAGTAGGGCCATACGAGGGAGCTTCTTCCAAGGTTTGGGCTAGTTCTGTGAGTGCTTTCTCGGCGGGGGGTATAAAGTAGGCAGGTTCTTGCAACATACCACGCCAGTACGTGATATCGAAATCACGCAATTGATCCAAGGAAATTGCAATTCGGTGGGGTATTATATCGCTAGCTGTGGGTGCATCTGTTCGTTTTTTATCCTCTTTTTCTTGTTGGCCAGATTCGGCTTCGTTGTCGTCGACGGTTAGCTCACTATTGTGGGTTTGTATCAATTTGATTGCATCTTTATAGACAGCGAACGTGTCCAAAAACTCTTGGAACCGTCTCAAGCGGTCTTGAAAAAGGGCATCGGGTGCAAACAAGCTTGCGCTTGTGTCATCAAAATCGGGCACGCCGTTGGTGCCAGTTGTATTCGATCCGTCCATCAACGTTTTCTAACGCTTCCAGAAATTTACACTTATAACAGGATGAAAATCCCAACAGTCAGTGGCAACGACTGCTAAAGCAAATAATTTGATCGGATTCCTATGTTCAGTTAACGGATTTGAATATGATCAATGATTCGCGTTATTGATCTATGATCTGATGCAGTTATCAGACTTTCTTTATTGCAGTTGATTGATTGTTTTATATCTTTGGTGTATCGAAAAATATCTGGTATCTATAATCGGAAATGTAATTGGCAAATAAAATTAATATGAGATGTGAGAATTCATAGTGATGTTAAGTAGAAGGAGAGGTGGGATACTGCGAGACAGCTACTTGTTTCTAACAATATCAGCGTACGAAATGCCTTCGACGATATATAGTAACCATGAGCTCTGTTTGTCCAAGTTTTGGGAGGCAAAATATAAAAAAATAACGACAACTGCAGGATTCGAACCTGCGCGGGCAGAGCCCAAAAGATTTCTAATCTTTCGCCTTAACCACTCGGCCAAGTTGCCATATAACATATTCTATCTCTAAAAGATCAGATTATTCATGTATTGATTCATCAAAATTAATACTTATTTAGCAACCAACGTTATTTATTTGGAAAAGGTTGCTCTTGGGTCTCCCATGGTTGGATTAGATGTCATTTATGATGCTTTTAAGATCCAAGTGTGGCAAAGGAAACCAAACACCTGGCTGTACTTTGCTTTGAGTTTCCGAGAAAAATATCTGGGTTCAAAAAGCTCGAATGAAGGCCTTAACCGAATGTATTTTGTACCTTGGGCTTCCGCCATCTGGTACAGACGAGGCAGGATATATGAGTTTGTCAAGGGGCTCGTGAAATAGCGAGTTGTATGACGGAAATGACGCAGTTTCATGGACCGTAAGTGCTTAAATTAAAATCTTATAAAGTAATTTATGCTTGATTATAGACAATGGGGAATCAGTCAGCTCTGGCGGAGTCCTTGAAGGAGATAGCAGCCTCTTCGCCCATGGCGGTGATGACAGTGATCATCAAGTCTCTGCCCTCGTCGAAGGCAGACTGGATGCCGTCACCGAGCTCGCCCTCAGGGGCACGGACGTCGTCCTTGGTGTCACCGTCCATGGTCATCAAGGACAAGAAGCCGTCGTCGATGTCAAGCAACTGGTACTCGGTTCTCTTGACGACAGGGACCTCCATGTTGTGGGTAGATGGCGACAAGTCCTCGAGCTTCTTGCCCGTGAAGATGTCGGTGGCGACCAAGTGCACCTTGGCGTGGCCGTGCTTGCCGGTCTTAGAGGTGGACATCTCGATGATCTTGCAAGGTCTGCCTTTGATCACGACGAAACCGTTCTTTCTCAAGGCAGAACACTGCATTGGGTAGGTAGCGGAGGAACCGGCATCGGCGGTCTCGAAAGTGTGTTCTTCTTCAGCCATCGTGGTATGTTACTCTTTAACTTTAGTTGCAGGCGCACTCTCCGGACAATGTATCCAATGAAGACCCAAATTACACTAAGGAATCAATCCCAATATATAAAGGAGTACAGAAGCTGATCGAGATTTCACTACTTATCACCTTCATTAAATATATAAACCATGGGGGTTCATCGACTTTTTCTTTGCACTTTATAAATTCCAGAAATCCTTTGCGAAGTGAAAAAATTTTTCATTCGCTTGGTTGTTTCGCGTCTCGTGTGCAGTGATCTACCTCGTACTACGCGACACGTGTCAGTGCCAAAGAAAGTCTGCCCCTACCTCGGCAGTTGCGATTGAGGCTGTTCGTGGAATTCGCATCCTCCCTCGCGCACTGCTGCGTTTGTTGTATTGAGCCTGGCGCCCGCGACACTAACAAGATATATGTGTCTACAAACACACTTATATACAATCGTGTCCCATATGTATTATTGCGTCGCCGAATACTCTCCTTGGCCCAGGTGCGTCGCATAGCCAAGGCCATTGGCCACTGCGAATCGCCCTGTGGAAGTGCACGGAAGCCCTGACAGCCGTGGGCAGCGTAGTCCTTCGTCTTGGTGGCACTTGGCCCTGGCCGCTAGAGTGTAGGAGGCCTTCTACTCACACGTGACCGAGACGCGCAGTAACTGGACAGCATCGGACTCCCGGCTCGTGTCACGTGTCGCTCTTTTGAAAAATGCTAGTCACGTGCCTGTCACGTGTGTATTTGTGGCACGTGCCTGTCACGTGGCTAGGTCCATGTCACGTGCCCCTCATACCCCCCCCTCCCTCCGTCTTTTGCTCTGGCGACTCTTTTTTTATTTGGCCTGTAAACAGTTGTAGTTTGGATTGTTGATACCTGATAGAACATAAACGTCTCTTGAATCAAAATGAAACCTTCTGCCGAGTAGATAGTTGCAAGACACTGATTCGCATCAAGGACTAAGCAACAAGAACAACAACAAGAACGGCCAGAAGAACGGCAACTGGTCACGATTCCATTGATTTCGTACTGGCTGGTTAGTGATCAAGTGTGCAGTGTATATTTTCATCAGCCGTGGTTTGATCGAGACGTACTCCAGGCCATTTTTGCATTAGAGCTGCAGCTAGAGCGTGATATCCCGAGTTGCGTTTGCGATTCAGTGGGCACTAGTTCTGATCTCTGTGAAACGCTCGTTTATCCTTTCCACACTCGACGACGGACTGCAACTCACTATAAATCAAAACCCAAGCACACATGAAATTCGAAAAGGCCCGCCTCGGAGTGGTCACCTGGGCCGTGCCCCTGATGGGCACAGTGCTGATTATTGTGCTGCTTGTGCGCTTTGCATTTTCCTTGGCGCTAGGCCAGCGGTTTGTAGCGCCCTTGATAGCCGCGCTAGCCACTCTCTGGAACGCCGTGAGAGGTCCTCTAGGCCCCCCGCAACCGTACGTGCCTAACTTCAAAAATGTTCCGGGCGTCAATTACTACGATTTGGCTAATTATCAAGGTCACAAGAACGGCTGGCAAACAAACGACCGTATTTTATTTTGCGTGCCTCTCAGAGATGCCGCTGAGCATCTGCCGATGTTCTTCGACCATTTGAACGCGATGACTTATCCTCACAATTTGATAGATCTCTCTTTCTTGGTGAGTGATTCGTCGGACAATACGATGGGTGTTTTACTCTCTAACCTTCAATTGACCCAATCGCAGAAGGACCGTTCCGCAAGGTTTGGCAACATTGAAATCTACGAAAAGGACTTTGGTCAAATCATTGGTCAGTCCTTCTCCGATCGTCATGGTTTTGCCGCACAGGGACCCCGTCGTAAGCTTATGGCTCGCGCTCGGAACTGGTTAGGCTCTGTAGCTTTGAAACCCTACCATAGCTGGGTTTATTGGCGTGACGTGGATGTAGAGACTATCCCGCCTACCATTATGGAGGACCTCATGCATCACGACAAAGACGTGATAGTTCCAAACGTTTGGAGACCTCTACCGGACTGGTTGGGCAATATTCAGCCTTACGATTTAAACTCATGGCAGGAAAGCGAGGGTGCACGGGAGCTGGCAGATCAATTACCTGAAGATGCAGTGATTGTAGAAGGATACCCTGAATATGCGACGTGGAGGCCACATCTGGCTTACATGAGAGACCCAAACGGAGACCCGGAAGAAGAAATGGAACTGGATGGTATTGGCGGGGTCTCGATTTTATCGAAAGCTAATGTCTTCCGTAGTGGCTCACATTTCCCAGCTTTCTCGTTCGAGAAGCATGCAGAAACCGAGGCCTTTGGCAAACTTTCTCGACGGATGGGCTACAGCGTCGTTGGTCTGCCGCACTACGTCATATGGCACATCTACGAACCCTCGAGTGACGATTTGAAGCATATGGCATGGATGGCAGAGGAAGAGAAGCGCAAATTGCAAGAGGATCAACTAAAAGAATTCTACACCAAGATCTGGGATCTTGGATTTGAAGATGTACGCGACGAATGGTCCATCGAACGCGAATCAATTTTGAAAAACATGGACCACCCATCAGGGCGCAAGATTGAAGTGGACTGGACAGACGACGGCGAGTATGACCTTGTAGACCAAACTGCGGCCGACAAAGCCAACGGCAACGGCAATGGTATCCAGGGCAAGCAGGCCCCAAACCAAAATAATCCTAATCAAGATCAACAGTTGAAAAATCAAAAGCAGCAGGATGGCCTTGATCCAAGACTTGGGCTCGAAAATCACATCGGTGACCCACAACGAGCTGCACATGACGCACAGCAAAACCGTGAGCCTCAGGAACTCCCGGTAGAATTTGATCCAAGCGTTAACTAGTTTTGATGCACTTGTCAAAAATTTGTGGCATAGCCTCTCGATTGAAATTATTCGTTCCAACTCATTAATTTAACGGATGTGCATTTGCAATTGTTGCATCGCGCCAGTAGCTCTGGACTTTGTAATTATACCTCGTCATGATATACGTAAATCGTGAATTTCACGTCACTGATATCGCTTTTCTGTTATAATTTTTTGATTTTGATATTTTGATTAGAAAACTTAACGCATCAAACAACAGAACTACGGTGGCGTCCCTCATTGATTGGTAAGAAATTTAAGATCGTGGGCTCTTTAGCTTCTCGAGGTATCATAAGGCACGTTCTAGCGAAGTTTGTTTGCATTAGGAATATAGCATCAATAGGTGGATTGTGAATAGCATACTTGGATTTAGTATTTGAGACGCAATGGTACAAATTCATTTCAAGGATTTCAAGAAGGAGAAGACTGCTCTGGATCTGGAGCTTACCCAAAGCATTTTGGAGGCCAAAGAGGAGCTTGCGAGGCTCAAGAGTTGCGATGCGGTGCAGATCAAACTGATATATTCCGGCAAGGTCCTCCAGGACTCGCGCACGCTTGCAGATTACACACTTAAAGATGGCGACCAAGTCATCTACATGATCTCAAGAAAAAAAACGACGGATGCGAAAGTTACGGAGCCTAAGATTGCTGCTGAGATCAATACTACCGCACCCGTAGAAAATGTCCCATCCACAAACAATTTGCCAGGTTCGGAAACTGAGAGACAGCCATCAGAGGTCAGTGCCAATGCCGTAGCTGACTCTGGATTCGTAGTGGGCTCTCAGAGAAACGCTACAATTGAGCGCATCATGGAGATGGGTTACGACCGTGCTGATGTTGAGAGGGCTCTGAGGGCAGCTTTCAATAATCCTGATAGAGCTGTGGAATATCTACTAATGGGAATTCCAGAAAACCTAAGGCCGCCTGAGTCACAAAACGGCCAAAATACACAGCATGAAACACAGCATGAAGAGTCACAAAACGACTCGAACGTTCCAGCGGATTCTTCCCACAATGAAGAAGATCTTTTCGCACAGGCTGCTGGTGAATCTGGGACAAGATCTCAAGGAGATGCTTTGGCAAGTGGTGCTATACCAAGCAACGAGTCTGCTGATATCGGCGCAGAGGGTGGTGAGGTTCCGGGTTCTATAGGTCTTACTATGGAGGACCTATTAGCTTTGAGGCAAGTCATCTCAGGTAACCCCGAAGCGCTGGCACCATTGCTGGAAAACTTAGCGAATAGATACCCACAACTCCGCGAACAGATAATGGGAAACCCTGAAGTATTTGTATCTATGCTCTTAGAGGCTGTAGGTGATAATTTACAAGGCGGAATGGAAGGACTAGAAGGTTTGACAGAAGGTGTAGACGCGAGTGAAGCTCAAGGTGGAGAGGGTACACAAGAAGAGATCATTGCATTGAGTGATGATGACGAACAGGCGATTTCCCGTTTGTGTGAACTAGGTTTTGAGCGTACCTTAGTAATTCAGGTATATTTCGCTTGTGATAAAAATGAAGAAATTACTGCCAACATGCTATTTAGCGAATATGCTGAACAATAGATCAACAGATAATATAACAGCAGTGTTTTCATAGTAAAACTCTTACTCATTGCAAGGTTTTAATCATAATCATTTTGAATTGGTATATTAGATAGATTTGTCTATGTAAACTACTACCAATTACATAATAATATAGTAAAAACATATTGCGTCGTCAGCCAGTCTCGACTAAACCAAATTGGTGGCTAGGCGCCAATCAAATGGATGTGAAATCCGTAACAGAATCATACTCAAAGATATCCTCTACTGGTGCATTTCCTGGACGAACAGCTAAAATTGTCTTTAAACCTGCTGCGACTGCCGCATGTAGTTCAAGAACATTATCACTAATGAACATCACTTGTTCTGGATGGTTATCCATGCCGATATCTTTCAATATGTTATGGTATGAGCTTGCTTCAGTCTTTTTTCCTGAGGTGTTAATATCGAAGTAATCCCTAATCTCAGGTTGTAAATCTATGGTTTGACCCGTTCTAGGATCCTCGACATGATTGAATAGTAGTTTTTGAGCTTTAACAGAGCCACTAGAGTAAATATAGACATCTTGTTTTCTTCTGATAAAATCTATGGCATCTTTATAGATTGGAGCCTTGATTGCGCTTGAACGGTAACCCTCAGCCCAGATGTAGCCTTGTAATTGTTTAAGAACTGGATCTTTGACATCTTTCCGGACCAATTCCAAAATATATGAAACTAGTTGATCATTGTGCATATTACCTGGGAACTGGTTCAGGATGGAAGCAATGTTTGCGTCTGCTGGTTTCTCACCGTCATTGATCTTCACAATTTCGGGGATCTTCTCGCTAAAATATGGGAAAAGCACATCCTTCACGAAAGATATTGGGCATACAGTTCCTTCGATGTCTAAAATATATTTTGAGACTGACATAATTAAAAACTCGGTTTGAACTACTTTCAATGATTTCTTACCTCGATAGTTGGTATTATTATTGTATCTCTATCAGAATAGAAATTTATAAAAAAATATATACAGGAGTATTCCATATATATTGCTCTCTTCCTTCAAAACGTTAACCAATAGGATATTTTCAGCTACAAATGGCATGGTAAATTTAGTGTATTGATCCATTAACTTATGGATTTTCCACTGTCTACTTGGTATTTCTCCTTGTTCTTCTCTGAGAGCAGATGCATGAATGACTTTTGCTCGTCCCGGTCGTTCCAGTCAAATGTACGACGAATGCTAGTAAAAAACTCATTATCGTCTTGCAATAGTTCTACCATTGGGAAGCCCCAGGGTCCAGCTTGTACAGTAAGATAATCGCCTCTATCAAGTTTGATTTGTGAACGGCCATCAAAAATTACGCTTACGAAGCCCTTATTGGCATTAACAGGCACTTTGATTTTGACTCTTGTGGTATCGGGTAACAATAGTGGTCTGAAATCCAAGCTCTTCGGACAAACTGGTACCAAATTTATTGCATTCAATCCAGGAGCAATTAATGAGCCGCCAGCGCTCATTGAATATGCTGTTGATCCTGTGGGAGTGCTCAAGATCAGTCCGTCTGCCTCAGCAATAGTTATCAAATTATCATTGTCTTCGTATATTTCTAAATCCGTCACAGATGCTTGAGGGCCTCGTTGGATTATCACTTCATTGATTACATGACGCTTCTCGATCATGTGCACCTCACGAACCAGCTTGCCGCTCTCTGAGTCCCATTTCGCTTTGCCTCTCTTGTAAACTTTACATAGTAGCCGCATTCTGAGATTTATCATAACTTCTCTATTGAATACGCTGTGTAGAACGAAGTCGACATTATCCAGTTGTGCATTTGTTAGGAAACCGCAAGTGTGCGGTACAGCTATCGGAAGCACAGGTGGCATTGAAGCCTGAAACATGTATGAAATATTCAATAACGTCCCATCATTACCAAGTCCTATGATGAGATCAATGTTGCTTAGATCCAGGTCATCTATGGAGCTGTACCGTTGCAATCGGTCACTGAATTCAGTAAAGTGACCACCGAGCTGTGACTCTGATTCCAAAATAATCGTGACCTGAGAATAGGTATGCAGAATGTAATCCAAAAGCACGAGAAGGTAAATGCTTTCATCGCTGATAATCAGCAGGTTCCTCACTTGCAATTGCCTGCGGATCATAGTCAGATTATTGCTTAATTTCCGAGTTGTGTATGCTAGAAACGTTTGACTCATATGTGAACTCAAAGAGTTATTCATCGAGAGATCCCCATTGAGTTGTTTCAACAAATAAGCTGTACTTCTATATGCATTGAGGTCCAATTCGTTTTGTGACAACTGTCTCGGGGAGTCCGTATTCAAAACCAAGTGTTTATGTGTATTCCAAAGACTAGGTGACCGTGACTTACTTCGTTCGGCATGTTCTAATGGGCTCTCTGGTCTTGCTTGTAGGGATCTGTTGGTGGTCATCCGAAAATGGTGCTTCGCTTAAGGGATACAGCCTTTATACTTTTTCTAGTCTTAACAACTTGAAGTGATTGAATCGAGTGTTGAGGATTTTATGGCTGTGAAACACTTATTTCTTTCAATTTGAAGGAGTCAAGTATAGTCTCAATGCTTGATCCGGTTTGATTATCTTGACTATGGGATCTAACTGAAATCTTAAAGACTACACCTTTTTTCCTATAAAATATTAACGTCTTCCAGTATTATACATCAATTCTACATGCATTGGGCTTGAAGACATCAACTTCGCGTCTCTAGAACTACGCCATGCTTAATCGTCATTTGAGAACTGTTGGGTATATTTATATTGCTCAGATATAGATATTTTAAATTCAAGCTAATTGCTTCACTCTGCACTTCCAATTGGTTCCTTCTAATAGCGGAAGCGAAGCCCCTAAACACCATCCCAATTCGTTACCTTCGATTGTTTGCGCAGTACGCAATTCTCTATGTAATGGAATGTCATAACCTGTATGAAGCAAAGAAACCTGGAATGAAAGGTCCATACAGTAGTACGGATCCTTTTCAAGTTCTACTAGAGATTCATCCATGCCAGCGAACACACTTGTCCAGGTTTTCTCTCCATTGCAAACTGTGTTAGCCAGAGCCATCAATTCGTCTAGTTTGAAGGATAAAGGCATGGCCAAGGGTCTAGTTCTGTCGTAGAAGAAGGAGAAAATGTACAGATCATTCGTCTCTTTGAAAGCATGCACCAGTGAAGGCTGGTAAACTCCGTTGAAGGAGCAGGGCTTCTCTTTACAAGCAGCGTCCTTGTTCAATATTTTATCGGCCAAGAAACGACATTGAGCACCAGCTGCTGTCTCCGGGCCCTTGAAATTGACTAAATATGTTTCACCACTTTCGAGCTTGACCTTGTCCTTCGTTGTGACCTTGGCTGGTGGCAAGCAGGGCGATATCAAAGTATGAACGTTGGCAGTGTCGCCTTTTGTGATCTTACCGGACTTTATTGCATCTTCGACAAGTAATGCATTGATCTTGTTGCGCCCTTCCATCAATCCATACCCTAGATGAGAAAATTGGTAAAGAGTGTATTTCTCACCACCAAAAGCAAGTTCATACTTATGTTCGCCTTCCACCATTTGCTCATCAGATGAGATCGAGGGTTCAAATACGATTTGGGTTGATCCACCACCTAGGTCAAAAACACCACTGGTAGGTAATCTTTCCTTACCACCAATGTTGCCCAGCAAATAATTTGTAGTTATCCATGCGTAAACTCCCTCTTGATCGCCTCCCATTACTGATACACCTTCATCTCCATCAACCACAGGAAATGGGTAATCTTTTTCCAGATGCTGACGAACAGCTGCCAGGATCTTGGCAGATTTGGCTTCACCAAGTTTACGCAGGCCTGCCGTTGCCTTCACAGCAACTGGTGAGCAACCTCTCTTGTCTTCAGGTATAACCTTCACAGCCAGATCCAGTAGCTCATCCAAAGAATGCGCAGCCTTTATGGCATCCGTGTCATATGATGAGAGGCCTGGCTTCAACATCTTGAAATCTTCGTTCAATAATCTTGGGGGCTGGTAGCACACGTCAAACTTGTAGACATGGACACGTGAGCCACTTGACCCTGCATCAATCATAACCACGTATTGGGGGTCCTTTGTGCATTCCCCGGTTTGAATTTTTGGTCCCTTCGAGGAATTCTCTGTGTTTTCTTTCACAGCATCTGCTACAGCAGGGTTCTTTGAGTTTGTTCTCTCGTCATCGACATAGCCTGGTTTCGTTTCTATCGGTAGCACACTTAATACATCATTTGGTATCTCGGGGCGAAACGCCGTTGGTGATGTATTTCTTGATATAGGTCCGCTATTGCTGGAAAATCTGATCAAAAGAATGAGCATAATGGTCGCGAAAGCGCCGAGAATAAACTTGTAATTTCGGAATATCGGTGCCATTTTTGAGAAGTTGATTTAGTTACCGACAAACAATTCCCTATTAACTGGTCCTCCCGGCCTATAGTTGTTCAATATGAGATTGTAGATCAAGCTCTTGTATCGCAGCTCATCGACAATATGATGAAATTTTCATAAATTACCTTGATCTGAAGAAAAGAAGAGTACACATAATACAATAGAGCTAAGAGATCATGTGATAAAAGTAATGGAAACCTACAAATGTGTAGCCTCCACAGACCGTGGGTGTAAATCGTTTACGTATGAGTGCACCACCTGAATATTCCGTTACTGCAACGATGGCAAGTAACGCGCTTTCACTCACAATATTGAAGTTATATCTAATTAAATAAATTGGCATTGCGACTATCTTACCTGTAACTAAAAAATCAGATACTGAATTTGGTATAGTAGCTCTTGGTCAGAAAGGTTGATGGTGGTATTTGCAGGTCGTTTCTATTGAGTTGGGCTAGTCGGTATTGTTCTTTCGACAGCCACTGGTAGCGATCTGAGACACACTCATAACTGTGAATGTTGCAAATCATAAAGATATTTTGAGCATATTGAGTTCAGAGTTGCATTAATCGATTCAGTATTTTATGGTTGATATTCGAATAACCGTATATCTTTTGCTTTGTAACTCGTTGTTATTAAGGACTCTTGGTGAGTCTTCCCATCTGCTGTTGAAGGTTGGTCAATGGTTTTAACAGACACTTCGATCTCCTTCAAATTTGAGGGCTAGTAGATTGGCTGACTCAGATAACTGCACGCAATATAGCTAGAAGCTTGACTTCAAGAGGAACAGTATCTCTCAATGGAACAGGCCACAATAATCAACATGCGCCTTCCCGGATTCCAGTAATCGAGAATAAACTCATATCATTTTATGTATCCATCTTGAGAGCCCCACGAGCATCAGAATATAGGTAATACCTTGAATTATTATTGGCCTTGATCTCGATTACTTCAAAACGAAGTGATCGCCTCTGAGTCTCAAATATTGTTGCTCAACACCTGATGCCATGGGTTTTATCACAGCTTGATAAACCTCGCTGTCGCAAAACCTCAAATGGCTTGTTGGTGAGCGGTAGTGCGTCTTCAGCCCTGTTATGTCGCAATACGTTCGGCGAGGGCGCAGCGATGGAGGTGCATTGACTGAAAAAAACGTGCATTTGACATTCGTGCCGGGTCCTCGTTGGGCCATCGCAGCAGCCAGTCTCTTTTGCTCTTCTCCTAGCAGCTGGCGGGCTGATTTGTGCTTTGCCTTTTTGCGCACGGCGGGGGGTCTACCTCTAGCAGGAGCCGCAGGTGCTGCGGCCTGCATGCCAGCTGTTCGTAGTCCGTACTGGGGTGCCCGAGCGTTGCGTTCAGCAACCTCTCGAAGGAAGTCTATTCTCTCCATGGCTCTCTATGTTAGACCGGTGCACTGTGGGGCGAATGGCGAGCATGACATTTTCTAAGTGATTCGATGAGCTCTCATTAAGTATTGGCATATCAAGAGGCAGTTGATCTGTATGTGAGATAGACTTATCACGTGTGGAAGGGCCGGAACACAATGCTGCCCCTACAACAAGATCGGCGAGCAGGGACCCGAGGATACCACGCTAGAGGCTCGATTATCTACTACGAGCAGCACCGAAGTCTCGTGCTCGGTACCCTCTTGCGGTCCGCGCCGAGGCGGCGCCAGGTAGCAGCGTCACAAATTACAAGAAAACTACATATTTACACACAAGTATATCTCGGTGTGTAAGATGTTGCGTGGCGGGAGCCAGGTCGCGGCACTGCACTTAGCGACGACTGTCGTGGTAACCGAGAACCGTATCTTGGGTTGGCCAGCCAGCAAGCTGGTGCGGTGCCGCGACGAGACGCGGCCCAAACTGACGCTCATCTGTTCAAGGCTACATCTAAATACTGCCAAAGGCGCTTTCTGGCTCTCTAGACGTCGCATGCGGCTCTTGCCTGGCCTGGCTACACAGCAACACGCACGCACACTTTCTCTCCCTCTCTCTCTCTGTCGTTCGTTCTCTTTGTAACAACACACCACTCTTCACGTCCAAAACATAAACATGCTCGTGGATAGAATGAACCGCCGCCGGCAACGCTCTGCACCACGTGACCGCGCTCGCACTTCCCAGTTTACCCCGCCATGCAGTACCCCTCGTCCGAGAGTCGGAGTGTCCGGCGTCCGAGACTCGGCCAGGCCGTTTGTTACCCGCACGTTCCCGAGGGCTCGGGTCCAGACACCGCGGGACTGCCTCCCTTAAATGTTCCTAACGAGGCATTTGTTTCCTCATGCGGTGTACTACCCAAAAGAGATGCAAAATGACCGTATTGGGACTTTGCACAAAGGGCTCCCCTCTTCGCGGGCTCTCACCGTTAAATGTGCGTTGGTCTGAAAATTTTTCGCTTAGTCACTGGATATGGGAAGTTTTGCTATAGTGGACAGGAATCCCTATAGGTGCGAGTTATATTGTTGTATATATATAACTTGACGATGAGCACCGACAGGAGCTATAATACGTCTCAGCTCAAGTTGATCGTCATCTCTCTCCTCATAGAAGCGGCTTGATCGACTCGGTAGTTGTGACAGACATATATTGCCTTTGGATAGGAAGAAGAAGAAGCAAGAGCTACTATGACTAACAACAAGACGCTACCTCCACAGTACACTACAGCATCGAACGACGTCCGGTCGGACACGTTCACGACGCCCACGCAGGAGATGCTAGAGAACGCCGTTCGCAATGCCTCGCAGGGTGACGTTGTCTACGGCGAGGACTACGACACAGCTCTGCTGGAGCAGACTGTGCGGGAGCTTACGGGAAAGTCCGGAGCCCTGTACTGTGTTTCCGGAACGATGGCGAACCAGATCGGTATCCGCACGCATTTGCACCAGCCTCCGTACTCGATTCTGTGCGACTACCGTGCGCACGTGTACACGCTGGAGAGCGCCGGTCTCGCGATGCTTTCGCAGGCCATGGTCACGCCTGTCATTCCTGCGAACGGCGACTACCTGACCCTCGAGGACATTGTCGACAAGGTGATCCCGGACGACGGCGACGTCCACGGGGCGCCCACCCGCGTGGTGTCTCTGGAGAACACGCTGCACGGAATCATATATCCCTTCGAGGAAGTGAAGCGCATCTCGGACTTCTGCCGTGCGCACGGCATCAAGATCCACTGCGACGGTGCCCGTCTTTGGAACGCCAGTGCGGAAACCGGCATCACTATGGATCGCTGGTGTGCTCTGTTCGACAGCGTCTCGCTCTGCCTCAGCAAGTCCATCGGTGCTCCAATGGGTTCCGTCCTCATTGGAGACGCAGACTACATCAAGAAGTGCGCCCACTTCCGCAAACAGCAGGGTGGTGGTGTGCGGCAAGCCGGTATCCTCACACACATGGCCTTGCATGCGCTTCGCACAGACTGGGTCTCGAGACTGCGGTACTCCCACAAACTTGCTCACTCGCTAGCCGAGTTTTGCGCCGAGCACGGAATTCCCTTGGAGAGTCCTGCTGACACGAACTTTGTGTTCCTGGATATGCGCAAGGCCAAAATGGACCCCAACTACCTGATCACTGAGGGTGACAAGGTCAACGTGCGTTTCATGGGCGGCCGTGTCTCGTTCCACTATCAAATCACCGAGGAGACTCTGGAAAAGATCAAAGTGGCTGTGCTCAACACATTCAAACACGCTAAAGTGCATCCTCACGACGCCACCGGTCATGTCAAGATCTACCAGACCTCCAAGTAGACCCATCTCATCTTGTAATCTGAGTATTAATCATATAGAATAGGAAAATCTTAGCCTAACGGTTAGCTTCATCATGCGGTTAGCAGCAACGAGCTGCTACTAAACGCTCCATTTGGTGGTAGTATGAAAACAACGGTAACCGCCGCCCAGAGGTTCGCCCCCCGCTGTAACAGAACAGCCTGCGTGGCGCCGAGATGTTAGTACATATACCGGCAGCAAGGAAACTGAGTGGCGTCTGTTTTCAGAGTTCAATTGGGCCGCTGGGTTCTCAATTGCCGCTGGAACCTCCCTTGAATGTCCTTCGTTTATATATGTTACAAAGTGTTTGACTCGGGTGGCTAGGGTCACGCCCAGGGTCGCAGAAACGCGACGGTTTCCGAAATCTCCGGGCGCAGGCCGCGCTCGCCTGACTCCGGTCTGACTCGCGTCAAGACTCCTGTCTGACCCCACCCCGCCTTCCCCCCTTTGCTTTGCCTGTATTTGACTCGTCCGTCAACCAGGTGACTCCGGTTGCAAACATCTCATTCAACGATCATGTGCTGATCATGTGATGTACCCTGTTTTCCGTATCCAGTGATTCTTAAGGCACGTGATTCTTTTTGAGTGTCACATGACCGCTTCTTTCCAAATATACGCACTCCCCTAAAGTAGTCAATCGATGAACCGTCCATCCATGTATTGAGTAAAATTGAAAAAAGCCAGATTTTGATTATATTGATTAGCCCATCTCTCTCTACATTTGCAAATTGAAATAAATGGAACCGCTTAGTTACTTTACTATCTTGAGAAAATATATCTGCGAAATAGTCACCGTAAGCTAACACTTCATTCAGTAGGTTTTGCGTTCTTAACGTTGAGCTCAGGCATGGTTCAGCAAATCTGCTTCGTAGCGATCGTGGATCACGGACGCAGACCACTCGCGATACACGTCACAGCTAAATACCGTGAACCGGCCGATCGGATACTGCAGTTTCACTCGCTTGCCAACATGGCATTGGATCATGTTGGTGAGCGCGGGCCGTTTTTGTTTGAGCTCGAGGACTGCGCTGTGTACGGCGTCGAGGTTCAGCAGACGGGACTCGGAATTATAGTGGGCGTTACCGGCGAGCCTTCGGAGGAAGCTGGGGCATACGTTGCAGCGCCGTGGGAGTCCCAGGTCGCCCTGGATGCGCTAGAGCAAGTGCGCACTTTCTGTCTGCGCGTAGCGATAAATCCTATGCTCGGCCCAGACGGCGAGAAAGCGGCTCTCGAGGAGAAACTTGAAGCTGCGTTTGGATGACCCGATGAGCGCGCAACAGCTCCGTCGATCATAATGTGTGCTTTTTGGCCAGGCAGACTCAGCCAGCTTCGTGATTGGCATATTTCCGTACCGCTGGTTAGACAATAAGGCATACTACCACTTTGCCGCTGTACGATTAGCGTGGGATAAAAGAAAACTGTGTTCCATACCTCTTTTGAGACTTGCAAGCGAAGGAAATGCTGTATATCTGATGGTGCTGGCTTATTCAGATTGTTAGCGTAGTACAAAATCAGCAATCCCATGTTTTGCTAATCACTCCCGGCTGATCCAAAACGTATCAACGTACACTTAGAATAGGATCTTTTATACAATAAATCGATACGTCTAGCACTTCAAAGTCATCACCACGTGAATAAGCATCTAGAACCTACTGCATCAGAATATAGTTGCATCAGGAGATTCGTTGAATTTCGGTTGTTGCCCGATTTTCTCCAAGTTTCGTAGGATTGGTAAGTCTAGTTGCATCTTTTGAGAGTTGATTTCCAAGTGATCATTAATTATTTGCGGGCGTTCTACAATAACGGCAGGATGGCCATTTTCCTTGTATTCAGCGCTTTTGTAGAAGCTTGCTTTATCTCTGGGTAGAGTGGTACCTTGAGGATCGTTAATTTTGAAGCTCAATGATAAGATAGGATCCACGACAGATTCTAGGTACTCTTGCGGGCTTGCATTCATGAGATAAAATGATCTGTAATCGCTAATTATGTCATTGATTATGATAGTCGGCAGATAGATGGACTTCCCTAGTTCTTCAACAAACTTGTCGAGCTTTTGAAAATTACGTTGGTGCTTTTCAAAGTTGTAATATGTGACCCAAAATGGTGTTGAACGACGCAGGATAGCATTCTTGCTAAAAGCATTGAAATATTTTCTACATTGAACTGTCTGTTTCAAACGTTGCCAAGTCACTTTTATAAGTTCAACAGCAACCTGGTCAATGTTGTAGTCATTTATTAATCTCTGTAAAGGCGGTCGCCTGGTATTTTCTTTATTATGCAAGTATCCTTGAATGCAACTGTCCAAAAGCTCTTGGTATCTCCTCTGTTGACTCAAGACTTGTTCTTCCAGGTTTTTTGCAGTGGAATCTAGAGGGGTTTTATATTCTATTCTCTGTAAATTGCCAAAATAAAATATCAGGGCATTTCGATCCTGGGGCCATTTTGATAGATGACCAGCAATTGTATCCACAAGCACGCTATTGTTACGAATCTGCAAACAATAGTTGGATATATATTGCAAATGAAGAGTTTTGAAACTCGTATTATTTGCAATATTTTTGTTGCCTTGTACAAAAATCTCCAACAGAGTCTCATAGGCCTTTCCCCTATTTATGGCCCATTGCGCATATTTCAACCAAAAGTATTCTAATTGGCAGTATGGTACAAGACATCTATTGAATATGCTTTCAATGATTTCAGGTTTAACCTCCGGATCAGAAATTGCAGACTTCAGATACTGGTCCCAGACCTGTAATTCAACCTTGTCAATCTCTAAGTCAATCTGAAATGAAGTTTGCTTGATTTTCGATTCGAATTCCCAAAATTTTCGTACTAGAGATTGTGTTCTTGCCAATCGTTTTTTAAGATGTGCTTCATCGAATTTAATTCCATGCTCTCGTAAAAATTCAATATTGGCTTTGTAATATTTGGCATATTGGTACAACGGGATATCAATCAAAACATCATAAATCTGACGCACATATTCTATTGTGTTACTCTGCTTAGAACTGTATTCCAGATATTTGTCCCAAAATGGATGTGATAGGAATTGTTCGCCTATGGCATCACGAGCTGCCTCGAATTGCGTCTTGATTAATACGTGATCATCACTGTTATTTACCACTAAAACATTCAAATAATCGCACCACAGATCAATCGACGATGGATATATGCTAACAGCCTGGGAAAGAATATTAATAGATCGCTTTAAGCCATACAATTGATATTCAGCGGCAATAAATCGTTTCCAGAACTTATGTAAATATGGGTAGCGACCCAAAATCTGCCTATATATAAGTTCCAAAGCTTCCTTGATCTTATCATTCGGTTCTTTGTATTTAACTATTATACCTTCAATAGTTTGCACTAATTTTGTTAGATCGGGCATCGAGTCCCATCTGATATCACGATACGAGGTAACTAGCAGATCATTCTCCTTCAAAAACGCTGGATCCAAACCTTCGAGTGCATCTTCATTGATATCAGGCATTATCTTGGATTTGTTTTGTCAAGAACTGGCCTTATGGTTGTTTTCTTATTATATAGGTGGATTATATATACTTCATATCAAGTTAAGTAAAGTCATGATAATATCAGTGAAGACGCAATATTGTTAGAGTAGAACAAAGAGAAAGAATGCTATAGGGGATTTGCTGATAGCTGATAGGTATTTTGGTGCGATTTCAAACTTGAGCAGATATAATGTTGTTGTGGAATAGTTTTCTCTCTGTACATTGAATGCAGAAAGCTCTCATTCATTAAGTTCAACCCCCTCTGAATGGAACAATGTCAAACAAGATCGAGAAAAACAAATAGGTTTACGTTAAATTGTTTGGCCATCGCCTTGTAATTGTATCTAGGAATTGGTCATTGGCGTATTACAACCTACGTGTATCAATTTGTAAGTGGACCATAATGGCCTAATTGTTACGCTTGTGTTTCAAGTTTGTAAGAACAAATACCAAAGGATTCCGAAGGTCGATTCCCATGTATATAGGAAGTGATAATGCCAACAGAGCATCTCTCAAATCAGAATATGATGGCATAGGTTTCTTATGTTTGTCAAAAGACGCAAGAGTGGTACCTTTGATGGGGTCGATGTTAAACTTTTGAAAAATCACAAACTCTCCACAGTAGTCTCGTATTCAATTTTAGTTGTTGGATTGTCGTCACTCAAAATTGCACTTTTTGTTTCTGACATATACACATGCATAAAGCTTTTGGCTTTCAATACATGGTCAAATAACATCATTCAGCCATATATTCCATTCCGCATCACCAAATGGCTTTTCAGTGCCTGCATCCTAACGTCAGTTGTTTTGATTTTATTAGACTCCTACAGGTGTTATAAAGTCGTACGTACAAAAAATATTGCTTACAACTATATGAACTCGATGGCACGAAATTACCAATCTTTGACGAGCTTTGCTATATTCTGTGTTTTCAACAAGATAACTCCAAAAGGACGACTCCAACGAATGGCTTTCTTCGTATACTTTGAGTTGAAGCATGGAATAAAATTACTACTGACTGATACTCCGAGACAGGTGATAAATGGGTTGACTCTTTGGTCTATTCTTATTGCTGTGAATGGTAAAACTGATAACCCCAAGGACCTGAGAAAGGTTGAAACGTTGCACGGCTTATTCAGTAAAATACGGCAAATTGCTATAACAAATCATGAGGAGGCAGTATTATTATCCTTCATGTTGTTCTCATTCATCGTTTGGACATTTTTCTTTTTGAAGCTGTTATTAGCAATGATATGCTCTATGTTTGTATATCAAAAACTACTAAAGCGTTACAAACTCAAAGGCGGTTTGAAAGAGTTTGTTATTGTTAGTATCAGTGATAAGATTGATGATCTAGTTGAGAGCTCGACAAACAATGTCGAATCCTACGATTTTTCAGATAACGAAGCCACGTATTACGAGATTCTAGATCATTATTACACTGCTGATTCTAAAATGGAAAAACACATTTATTCCTTAGATGATGAGAGTAGCACGTTGTTCGATCACGTATTGACTCCACTTCGAGCATACCACAAGTGATCATGCTTCCCAATTTCTGCATCACGACATATTAGTGGCTACTTCCTTTTAATGGTTCTCCCTTAAGATAATTAAACAAATGTTGAAGTAGAAAACATAAATAGATTAATACGTTAGGCGTTATATAGTTCTTGAAATTATGGTGTGGTCAAGAACCAAATTTATTTCTCTTTGTTTGATTATTAGAATTGACAGAACAGAAACATGGGCTATGAGACTATCAGAGAAGTGCTCTTATTGTTCCTTCTTCGTTTCTTTCTGCCTTGCCTCGATGACACTCTTCGAGTCAGTAACTCTCTCACCTTCAGGCATAACTTCTTTTCTTTGTTCGACTAACTTTTTGAGTTTATCTGAAGATTCATAGATGCCGAATCTTCTGAATTTCCTGATAAAGTCATTCATTTTGCGAACATCACCATTGCATTCTTCTAAACCGTTCTTCAAACAGGTTTCTAATTCCATGAAATAATCTTCACCAAGGAGGAACTTGCGTTCCTTCTCCATCGTTTCAAATGTAGAAACCTCATGTCTAGAATTCAAGGGAGTTTGGTATCCCTCGCCTTCATATAGAGTTACGCCTGGAGCGGCTGCAGTTTTGATCATACCAGCTCTATAAGCTTTAACAGTTCCCCCAAATTTTTCAACGGTGTAGTTGTAAAAATTGGTTTGATACTCGTCATAGGTAGCACGCTTTGTTCCAATCCAGCCGATGGAACGAAGCAGATCCTTGAAGTTTTCACCTCTCAAATCCAAGTTTTGAATACGCCACAATTTGAATGGGTTGTATGAGATTGGATTCGCAATACCAGTAGCAAAAAACATGGTAAAGAAGGCAATCTTGAGCACATGCAGGACAAAGAAAGACCATTGAGCGAGCAAACTGGAGTAATTTACAGCAATTTCCTCTTGCAGTTTTTCTGCAATATGGTGGTACTCTAAATGACGAGCCAATGGAATAAACATTCTCGAGAGCTGGTTAGTGAGGCACATTCCAGGTGTAGGAGAAATCGCATCTGGAAGATCTGTGTATAGCCAGGCGAGCATGATCGCAGAATACGTGATAAGGGTTTTTTTGCTCAGATGCCATCTGGGTACAATCAACTGTCCAGGCCACAATTGCTGGGATAGCGGTTTCTCGGGGTCTAGGGGTTTCAGATACTCAGCATCATCGGCATCGTAATGAAACAGCAAACACCCACCTTCTGTCAAAAATCCTGGATGGATAGACTTGTCATACCCACGTGGTGTAGACTCATGGAATATAGTAGGGCGTAGCACCATCAGACTTGAAAGGGCAGCATTTTTGCCTCCGGGGGCAAAAATGCGGTCCAGTTTCTTCACGGTATCGTCTTTACCTATCTGGAACGCATAGTCATTATCGCAACCACCGTTCAATCTCACGTAAACCTCCATTCTGAAACAACGATATCTGATATCTTGTCCTGAGATCTGTCCAAAGGTATCTGCAAAGGTATCTGCAAAGGTCTCTAGGGTTGACCTTTATATATGAAATTTGCAAAACCTTAGGGCTAAATGAGTATGACAAGCATTAGTAATTGAAAACGAAAAAAGCACCAAGTGATCATTTGCACGGCTCCGACAAGCCACCATTATAATTGTTATCGCAATCAACAAGTTGAATTATATTTCCTGGACTATTTGCATTGTGGGCCTTGGTTTGAGTTGTCATGCGAATAGACAAGAATGGACTTTACCTGGGCAATATTCAGCTTCGGCGACCAGGGAATTATGTTCATGCAACTGTGGGGTATTTCTTTGGGACCACGCAAAAGTTGGTTCTGGGATCGCAGACCCATCTAGAGCTCTATGAAGTTGAAGAATCGGGCTCGATGCGTCGATTAGCATCTAAGGACATGGATTATCATATAACGCAACTTTGCGGGCTCAAGCTAGATGGGTGCGCAACCGAGTACTTGGTCATGCTCACTGATGATGGAGATGTGAAAATCATGCACTTTGAACAGCAAAATGCGGATGTCAAGCTAGTTTTAAATCACGAAATCGCACTAATGCGCTCAGGATTTCGTAGAACCTCGCCTTTGCATTATCTAAGCTTGGATCCGCATTCACGTTGTTTGGTCGCTAGTGCACTGGAAGTTAATAAGTTCTGCATACCTTTGGCATTGAATAATGGGGAAATTGTCGCTGGCTCGCCATTGGTGCTTTCGACTTCTCCAGGCCTGATCACGATCGATCTTGTTGCATGTTACTCCAGTTATTCAGATCCCTGTTTTGCCGCACTGGAATTGGAAACCACTGAAAACAACATGAATCTGGTATACTACATGATGGATCTGAACCTAAATAGATTTGTTAAGAGAGCAAGTTATAAATTGCATGATAGCGCTAGTTTCCTAATAGCTGTACCTGATTTATCCCGGTATGGAATTACTACATCTATTGATGCCGAGTCAGTACAGGATGGGTTTATAAATCCTTTCGTCGTGGTTGGGCTTGACGATTATTTGCTTGTTAAGGATATATGTGGCTACTTTTCGTTGAAAGTTCGCATTCCTAAGAGATCTGCTGATTCAAATACCAAAGTTAGGATCATTGCAGGAACACTGGAACGATTAAATAAAGATTTCTTCATGCTTCTACAATCAAATTTTGGTGACTTGTATAAGCTTATGATAAAACCCAATACGAATGATCGGTCTAGGCCTATCGTTAAAGTTGCATTTTTTGATACATTAGTCCCCTGTGAACAATTATGTGTGTTTAAGAATGGGTTAATGTTTGCTAATACAGAGTTGGGTAATAGTTATCTGTTACAATTTGAGGGGCTGGGCGATGACATTGACGACGAGTCCATGACCTCATCCGCTGACACTACTAAAATGACATATTTCGAACCAAATCAAGGTGAAACCAAGAACCTGACTCCTTTGGTAAATAAAGGTAACATCAATCCCGCTCTATGCTCATTAGTCGTGAAGGAGAATCCTCTGACCTTAAACATTGCGCAATATAACGGTCAAGTTTGTCAATTAACACACGGATTAAGATACACGGAAAATATTGACAGTAAGCTTCCATTAGGCGTACAGAATATTTGGACGGTAAGGTTATATGGTACATATAAATTATTAGTATTATCATTCAAAAATAAAACACTTATGATATTACAGATTGAGGATGACTCCATGGCTGAATTGCCAATTAGTGATGGTTCTGACGCTTTTATAATGAAGAATGATGCTACTTTAAAGGTTTCTACGATGGGCGAGTCATCAATTATTCAGGTATGTGAAACTGAGTTCAGACAAATCCGTCTCAATACTAACAAAAAGTACGAAGTAAAATTATCATGGTTTCCACCTGCAGGTGTAACCATTATCTCATCATCGAGTTCAAAAACGCAATTATGCCTAGCCCTTTCGAACCATGAATTGGTGTACTTCGAGATGAACTTAGGGAATGAGTCTTTGAACGAGTTACAGATCAGGCCAGAATTGGATAGCAAAATCAGTGCACTATCTTTAGGGCAAGAGTCAGACCACAGAAGCGATTTTCTGGCTGTAACGACGTCTGAAAAGATTTTGAAGATTTTTTCATTGCGCCGTGAAAAGGATACATTTCTTGAAATGATATCATTTCAAGTGATTGACGAACTGGCGGTCTCATTACAGCTAGTGCATTGGAAGAATAAGATTAGTTTGCATTTGGGCATGGATTCTGGAATATATATGTTGAAGAAGTTAGATCCCGTTAGCGCTGATATAGAAGGAGTTGTCACAAAATTTCTAGGTAATAAATCAGTCCATCTTTCGGTATTAAATAATATGGATGTCACACATGATCAACTCGAGGAGCAAGATGAAGAGCTCGGTATAGAGCCAATCGTTAATACGGATCAACTGTTAGAACCCTGTGTTGTACTACATTGCACTATGACCTGGATGTCATATATTAAGAACCAACGTCTCAGTATCAAACCACTGATTTTACCACAGAACGCTATCCATTTAGCCACAATGCCATTTATCACAACAGGTATGCCAAAAAATGGATCATGTAGCATCACAGCTTCTGGAGATTTGAGCATCGGAGTTACAACGGGCTTTCTAGACGACATGGATTGGTTTCAAACAGATACAATTGGGCTCCATGAACCCGAATTGAGCAACGAAAGTGAAGGTCCAGTAGAGGAAGATCCGGCCCTAAGGATACATGAGCTGCAATATATGGGTAGGCGATTACTATCCATAAATGAGAACAACGTAGTCTGCATTGAGAATTCCATAATCACCGGTAATAATACATCTCCAAACATGCGAATAGGGATTATGAATAAATCTAGCAAACCCATGCAACATGACCAGAAATCAGATATGATTGAAATACCGCATCACTGTGTCGATGCTATTGTAACGAAATTCAAAACCTCGAAGACTTACTTGATAGTGTTGACAACAGATAATGTGATATTGACCATCAAGGTCGAAATTAATAAGAGACTAAAGAGCTTTAAATACCAAATCATGCATAAGACACCACTTCCTGAAAAGGCGCATTGCCTTGAGAATTTCCAAGATAAAGTTCTTGTGCCGATGGCGTGCCAAGTTATTCTGTATGACCTCGGATCCACTCAATTGCTGAAGCGTTCAGTGACGGACCTTTCGACGCTAACCCTAACAAACATCACCACATGTGTAGCAGACGATGAGGGGAAATTTCGCATAGCGATTGGCGACAATAAAGAGTCCGTGGTCCTTTTGAAGTACGATCCTGATAACAATCTGTTTATTCCGCTGGTGGATGACATCGTAAAACGGCAAGTTGTAGCACTGCAGTTCTTAGATTACAACACAGTCATAGGGAGCGATAGATTTGGCAACATCTTTGTACTGCGAGTGCCGCAGAAATGGGTGCCACATTTGGACGACGAGTCCTGGGAGACGCTCCAATCGATTAAGAAGCGGGACAATGAACAGGGTCCTGTCAACCTCAACGAATGTGTATGTCATTGGGAGATGACCAACCAGGCATACACAGGCGATATAGTTGTCAGGCTGCAGGTGGTGCGTAGAGATTCTCCCAGACCTCTGGTGATCTACGTGGGACTGCAGGGCTCCGTTGGGGCTCTGTTGCCCCTGGTAACTGAGCCGGAGATCAAGAGTCGCAAGTGGAAAAGTGTGTCGAAGCTCAAAGCATATTACAACCCGTCCAAGGCCGTCGCGGATTGCGACCGGCGAGAACCTGGCTCTGGCGACGACGAGCTCATGCTTGCAATTTAGAGGAAAAACCGTCTCCCGCCTCGGTGCAGTTCGGTGACGATCTCGTTTCGCCGCATGGAATCGATCACGTATTGTATGTTGTCCGGTGACACCTTGCTGAACCAGTGTGCGTGGGTCTCGCGCTCGCTGTAGGCCCGATAATAGATGAGGTTGCCCGCAAACTTGTGGCCCCCGACGTGGGATATCGGAAGCAATGGCACTGGCCCGCGATACTCTTGCAGGATCCGATCTGCGACGATCCCGCACCTGGCGTCACGCTGCCTATGCGCGCACACAAATGCCCAGTCCCGTCTCCCGCAGGGCTCCGCATCTTCCGCTCCTCCACAGGCCCTCCGGAGGGCGCTCACGATTTTCCCTTCGGGCATCAAGAGGACTCGGTCGCGGCCTGGCGCAGGCGTGCTGTCGCGTGCCACATTGAACAGAACTCCCTCTCCGGCCCATTGCTGGCGCACCATCTCGAACTCGTGCAGATCACTGGACCATTGCGTGTGCGGCTCCGCCGTCAGCAGTACGGCGTGTCGTGAATAAGGTGGGACTCCCGTTGGGATCGCGATCTTCGGGTCCAAATGGTCTTGGCTAGTTTCCAGTTGCGAATTGACCTGGCGACAGAAGCATTCCCAGGCATTACCACGTAGACTAGCGGGCAGGGCAACGTGCTTGTACATCGTGGATATATTAGATATTAGTATGTAGGATAGGTATATTAAAGAGTTCAGGAAGAAGATGAAGTAAGGTTGGTAGTTGTCCGTCTAGTGGGAGGGTATTGGTGTTACGAGTAGAGAAAAGGCAAGTGCCAGTGTCCATCAAACGGACTCCTCTTCGTCCATGACGGGCTCCTCCTTGTTCTTGCGAATGGTAAAGAAGTTGATGCCACGGCGGGTCTTGGACTCCTGGTCCTGGGGGGCGTCTTCTGGGGCCACCGGGGTCTCAGGTTGCTCGCGGGCGCGCCAGAAGGGTGCGGGAGCGTCTGGGGCCGGGACGGTGGTGACGTAGAGGGCTTCTTGGCGGTTGGTGACGAACCAGTGCACGGCAAGCACGGTCAGGACGAGCGAGAG
Organism: Oligophagozyma castellii; assembly: GCA_030556345.1. Lineage (NCBI taxonomy): Eukaryota > Fungi > Ascomycota > Saccharomycetes > Saccharomycetales > Saccharomycetaceae > Oligophagozyma > Oligophagozyma castellii. The sequence goes on from JAKTPW010000010.1 coordinate 86,418, forward strand.
GAAGGTCGCGACCCACATGATGGCGAAGAGCGGGGCACCGAGCTTTGCGTGGAGGTTCTCGTGCTTGAAGGCGTTGCGCGCGAGCGTGGCGACTGCGGTCTGGAGCACGGTTGCGGTGACGGTGAACACGGTGGCCAGGACGACGAGCGCGAAGACCGGCTCGCGGTACGACTGGGGCCCGAGCCACGCGATCGAGTAGAGCAGGAACGCGACCCCGGTGAAGATGAGCGCGAGCAGGAAGAACACAAAGGCGAACCGCGACAGGTAGAAGTACGTGCGCTTGTGGTTCAGGAAGCGGCGCGGCACGCCGTCCTCGGTCGACCAGATCTCCGAGGGCTGCAGAGGCAGCGCGGGCGCGGCGCGCGCGCCGCGCGCGAAGCCGTTGGGCCCGCAGAACGTGTGGCCCGTGGTCGCGTTGTGCGCACACACTCCCCAGTACGAGAAGCGCGACATCTCCGGCGCGCCCGGGATCCCGCTCGTGTCGGCCTCGACCCAGTAGAAGCGGCCGATGGGGTAGTTGTCGATCGCGCCCGCAATCAGAATGAATATCAGGAGCAGCACGTTGCCCGCGAGGAACAGCCAGCGCAAGGCGTGCAGCGGCACGTTGAGTCTCGGTTTCTTCATCAATCCTGTGACTTGAGAGCTCAGAGCGGCTTCTGTACTGTTAGCTAGTGTCTCGAGCTATATCTCGTCTCGCTACCGAGCCTCATGTCCCCCTGTGCATCCGGAGTTCGTGCTGATGCGTTGGTCTTTTATAGCCAAACCTGCGTCCTGCCCCAGTGTTTATGCTTTCCCGTATTGAGTTCAACCATGGGATGGCTTTAGGAGGCACGCGGTCTTCTCCATTCAGGAGCGCAGATCACTTGAACACCAACGGCACCGTCGCTCATATCGCTGAGCTTCGCATTGAACTTTCCATTGTCCAACGCACCTCATCTCATCTCATCTCATCATAACTCTCTATTGTACCAGCTGGCTTCCACTTGGCACTCTTACACTTAAACCTTACATTAGTTACACTCTCACAGCAGCACCAGCTCTGCTGCCCACAAGCAATGTCTGAACTCATGGACTTGCACGAAGTCGAGTCCGTTATGGACCCGACCACAGTAGATTCCACGTCGGCCATCGACCCTACGTTGGTACGTCGACGTGCGAAACCGCGGCCTAAACTGACGGCAGCTCGGCTGCTGGGTCCACGAGGGCTGCCGCACCTGCTCAAGGAGGCACCTCGACACGTCAAGGTCTCTGGCCGCAATCCGCACGCCGAGCTCTCACGCATGGTTCTCTTCTACCAGGTATGGGCGCACGAGCTGTACCCGCGAGCCAACTTCCGCGACTTTGTTTCCATGTGCAACACGATAGGACGAGACCGCGAGCTGCGCGAGTACCGCGAGTCTATATTCCTGGAGGAGATGCACGGGACCCAGAGGGAGGCGCGAACGCCGCTCGAGACGCAAACGTCGCTGGAGACGCAAACGTCGCTGGAGACGCAGGAGCCCCAAGACCTCCAGATGGGTCCGCAGCCAGAGGACCAGCTCCTGCAGCCAGAGGACCAGCCCTTGCAACCACAGGAACAGCTTCTGCACGACTCAGATGACGAGGATGCTTTGCAAGTAATGAGAGACCTCGGACTATGAACACACTACATAATATACATACAACACCTCTTCAATCCCCCCACCCCTCAGCAGCATCAAGTCGTCCACAGCCGGGCAGTTCCATCTGCGCCAGCAGAAAATAACCATGCCTCTCGAGGATGCCATTCGGACGCCAGCACCCCAAGACTGTTGACCACCTTGTGTCCCACCAGCTTCTTCAATGGAACAATTAACGGGTTCGCCATCAAATCGTCGTACACTGAGGCATGGAACACATGTACGGTTCCGTCATCAGCACTCGATTGGAACAACGGGAGTTTAGGATGGAATGACACGCTGCGGACTGCACGTTCGTGGTATCTCAACGTCTTGTAAGGTGTCTGTGCGAGGTCCAAATCGTGCCACAGAACCCTCTTGTCAAACGATGATGCCAGTAAATGGTCACCGCTAGGGTGCACGTCTATCCCAGACAGCCAACGGGCACCGGGCATTAGTTTCTTGAGTAATTGCTGCTGCGAGAGATCGTATATCCGAACGTAACGCTGCGAACAAACGAATAATTGCGGCTTGAATGGATGGAACTTGGCGTCCATTATCAACCCTTTCGACTTGCGGAACGGCGATTGGGTCAAGTGTTTCGACAACTGATGAACAAGCAACGATGTGTGACCTGATTCCGGCTGAACCGTCAAAAAATAATCACCCTTGCGATGCCAACACAGTTTCTTAATCCGTTTTCTACAAGTGATGGTCACACAGATGTCTCTTTCCATTTGTTCCTGAGACGCCTTATGCCATTGGGCCAATTGCTTCGCAGGCTGGCTTGGCTCTTCGTCATTTTCTTTTCCTAGAGAACTCGTTTTCTTGACGTTACCAAAAGTGTCGTAACCATAACCTTTCTCTATCAAAGTCTTGCCCTGGTTCTCGATGTCGTAACCGAAGATTGGTGGCACTATTAAATAAACGTTTTCACCTGCGGCAACCGCTAAGATTCCCGTGTTTCCATCAGGGTGCCAAGACACAACTTCAATCTTGGAATCCTCATCGCTAGGTGCTATCATAACTTTATAGACTTCACGACCTGTTAATATCTCCCATATCCTAACTGTGCCATCATCGGAACCTGTGGCCAACCAGAGACCACGAGGATCTATCGACAATGTTCTTACTTTCCCTTCATGTCCAGTGTATACTGTGGAACAACGAATTGGGAATGGTCTCAAATCTTTGGCTGAGGGAAGCTCAGGTATCAAGGACTCAGGGTCGATGTCCAGCTTGTTCTTATGTACACGAGGCGCTAGATACAAGTCCAAAGCTCTTTCAAACCGCTCTCTAATGTTTTCTGAGTAGCCTGGAACTTTGCGAAGAGCAGAGTACTTTTGAGGTATGAAATTCTTTTCGCGATCCTCCGGAGACATATTTTCCCATTCTTTCTTCTCTTCTTCTGTCAAGAGATATTCCGCAGGTGGGTTATAACTTTCCTCATTAGTGGGTGGTGGTAATTTGGGCGCTCTTAGATTCATTACATGGTCTGGTCCCAAGTTGTCTGCATCTACCCATAGATCGTAATTGCGCCCTTCAGACTCCTCTTGCTCCTTGAGCTCCTTCAGTTTCTTTGGAGGTATAATCTTTCCCTCTCTAATGGCACGAACAATCTTCATTACCCTCTTAGCCTCATTCTTAGAAGGAACGAATCTTCTCTTTGGTTCCGGCATCGCTGTTAATGGCATCACTTCTTCATGCCTAGTGAACCAATCAATCAATGGTTCGTATGGGTTGGTATTCTCATCTGTAATCTGGTTACGCTCAATCTTAGAGATTAGCTCCAATTCTTCTTCAGTAATGTTCAACGCTGCACCAGATTCTTTGTCCAATAAACCAGTCCAACCTTCTGGTAACTCTATTTGATCCAATAGTTGGTCCAAGGCTGTACCCTTCGCAGGTCTCATGATCCGCTTACCGTTGATGTCGTAGCCTACATGGGGCATTTCGTCGTACACAGACATTGGAATGTTTCCAATTGTGTTCTTAGTTTCCACATCACTGTCGTCACTATCGTACTCGGGAATTATTTCAGGTTTGATGATACGGGGTGTCCCGTCCGAGAATTTGCTTTTGATGCCGGGCTCTTCCAGTGTTCTAATTTGAGAGTCAGATAGTCTTGCGGAAAGTTTCTGGGAGTCATCAGAGAAATCAGATGTGTTGTATTCCTCTTCATTTTCATCGCTATTCTCACCCTCTTCCGCAGCCAAAAGCGCATTGAGCTCGGCTTCCGAGTCTTCCTCTTCATCATTACCCTCCTCAGATTTTTCCTGGTCGTCGTTATCATCGTCTACATCGCGTGCAGATTCGTACTCCACGTCGCTGTCTCCTTCTCCATCAATCAGGCCTTCAGCCAACTGGAAGTCATCTCCAGAGTCGCTTTCTGATTCCTCTTCATGCTGTGCTGCACGTTTGGTGGGCATTTTGGTGGCACTCTCCTCGCGCGCCATTGTGAAATTTAATTCACGCAACCTCAAAACTCAACTAGAGTGAGATCCAATATCGACTAAAGCGATGAACTTCGTTAATATCTGAGGAACTAGATTCTCACTTGTCAGTTAGATGCTCATCGCATTTCACACTATATTGAATAATAAAATCTAAAATTTTATCATACAAAAGATATCAAATCTTTACCCGGTGAACAAGAGAGCCCTGTTCCGATAGTGATATGGAGCTAAAATGCACGTTCATACTGCAAGCTTACGATTTACGATTGAAACAGCAGCCGATAGGATTGAGCTAGCATGTGGAGATGTCCAAAATCTCATCAAATCAGGACGAGCACATACAAAATTATGTTTCTCCTGGAGATTTTGTACAGCCTGACAGTAAATCGGTTCGTAGTTCGATAGCAGCAGTGATTGCTAGTCAGCATTGAGCCATTAAATTAGCTTAGAAATCGCAAGTTTTGCTGATTTCGTCTGCAAGTTGCTCCAGCAATTGTTGGTCGACCTCAGAAAATGCGTTGAGATCTAGACAATCCAGATCTATGACTCCCAGTGTAGTGCCCGTAGAACGATCCAATATCGGAACCACAATCTCACTTTTGGTTTCTCCGTCGCACGCAATGTGCCCGGGAAATGAGTTGACATCGCCCACGGTGATTGAAACTTGATTTCTGGCCACAGTTCCGCAAACACCAGCTCCAAAGGTGATAGACTGGCATGCCACTTTGCCTTGGAAAGGGCCTAGAATCAGCTCATTGGGCTTGTTGCGTACGTAAAACCCTGTCCAGTTGACATTGACTCCCAGCGAATGGTACGCATGCCACAATAACGAGGCTGCATTCGCGAGATTACAAACCCAGTTTCGTTGATCCGTAGTTAGTGCAATATAAGACTCGATTACTGTTTCCAGAGTTTCTCTTCTATCAGACGTGGCAAAGTTTGTGTAGTCAGCATGGTGTTGCTCTTCGGTCATTGTGAGGTGCCCTAGTTTTCTATTAGCGGGTTTTTGTAATGGGAAGTGTGAGAGTCGAATTAGATAGACTTTCACAAGGTTTTCGATTTACATGGTAGAAGTCTTGAACCTGAAAAAAGATGCAAGATCTTGGAGCGTTATATAAACCGGTTCAGACCACGATGCCGATCAGACATAGTACCAAAGTATTATCAGTTTTACTTCCTTATTGAAGGATTTAAAAAAATTAATGAAACGGACAGGAATTGAACCTGCAACCCTTCGATTGCAATATTTCCTATTAACCAGGATTTAACTGGAGTCGAAAGCTCTACCATTGAGCCACCGCTTCATCAAATTATTACTTATTGTAGAAACACCCTGATGTCATATGAAGCCTGTAAACAGTTGGTGCCGAATAATGGGTAGTATGACAAAAATATAGTACAGATATCCGTGGCAAGTAGGATGTCAAGCCGAAGAAACAGTTCGATTCAGGTTTACAGCTGCTCTTATCAATCATTGTTTGGTTCGTCATAATCGATTGATGTACATCAGGGACGTGAGCAATCGCTTATTGGCATTAATGGCAGAGCCGTAGTACAAGAATTCTTGGCATGAGTGCGATGGCCGAAGACACAATTTCAGTCTCCGATTTCAGGTTATGGTTGACTGGTGGACAGAGACATTGACTGATGGTTACATATTCTTATAGAAACTCCTAGAACTGAGATATAGCCACTCTGATGGTCCTAAATCCTTGAAATTGGTCTTGGTCTTGCTGTAGAGTCCGTAATGTCCGAGGTTTGCACGCAGTGATGATTCTTTCAGTCAACTATCATTTCGTAATTTTTGCATCAACTGAACTAGCACTCTAAAACTGCTAACCAGGTTGGTACCTCTGCTGCCGCCTTCAGCAACAGGATATCAGAAGTTGCTAGAATTGAATGTTCTTCAAGTCAATCACAATCTCGAATATCACATAAGATTCTGTCGCGATTTTCTTTTACGACGAGATATTCCGATTCCTGATATAGTTTCACTCTCCAGTTATGCGTAACCGTTAGACAGACCTCTGCAAGAGGGTTTTTCCTGGTGTTTTTTGATTTAGATAACAGACGACAGAGCGTTCCCTTGTTTTGACTGGACTCGTCGACGATCAGTATATGTATACTCTTAATTAACCATAATCTAAAAAATCGAAATCATTCCACTAGGGTTATAATCTCGATCCAAAATGTAATGAGCTGATAATGATAAATATAAGCAGCGAGTGGTCACATAAATTTATGAGAAATATACGAATTTCATGTTGATCAGTTATTATTACCTATCTGATGATAGTAAAACGGCCTTTAGTACAAATACTAACCAACCCAAAATAATTTCACCAATTATATTTTGAGCGTTATTCCCAATCTTGAAGAACAAACCAAGTCTAACCTAATGATCCCCAGTGTTCAATTTCAGGTGAAATTGGCTAACAAAGGGGATAAACTTTGCTTCCATTAATGAGATCCATGCTACAGTCCCACTGACCACTAAGGCTCAGTGAATTTCCAAAATGACAAATATTGTAGTTCCGTTGGCGTAATGGTAACGCGTCTCCCTCCTAAGGAGAAGACTGCGGGTTCGAGTCCCGTACGGAACGTTTTTTTTTATATATATTATATATACTTGAAATTGATTACAGTATTGATCTGACAGGCCTGTTCAACAGACCTGATGTTCAACATTTCTTTATCTACACGACGATGCACCAAGTTGTTGTAACTATGGATTCTGTTCATGATTTTATCTTTTACACTCCATACATGTTCGATATATGTTAATATACTATTGGTACTTGAAATTATTTCACACAGAGTTCGTTTGATAAGTTCAATATCGAAAACGGCACTGTATACCACCAGTTTGCAATGCAATGTGAGATATGTCATTTGGAGGAGTCTAAATACAAGTGTCCGAAGTGCAATATACGGTACTGCTCATTGAAATGTTTCAAGAATGATGACTTGCACGTTCATGATTCGACATCTATGAAAGACGAAACTGCAACGTCTGGAGATATCGAGAACACGATAGAGACTCCCGGTAAGGCTGGGACTAAAGATTTTAGCTCGTCCAAGTATTATGGGGTCTATAATGACAGTCCAGAATTGAAGGAACTCTTGAGATATAACACGGTAAAATTTCATCTAGCCAAAGTACATCGCATTTTGACAACGAATATCCACGATCCCGGCGATAGTTCTTTTCAGCTGGACACAGAAAGCAAAAGACAGCTTGCAGTCGATTACCTGAATACCTTGAGATTTGGAGGAATACATTATAACGAAGCCATAGAAGAATTCTGTCAAATCGCCCTGCAAAAGCTCGAAAACGTTTGATGGTCTATCATGATATATATATTCGAAATCGATTATTGATTTATGCGAGAGTATATGCCACCTATGAAATAATATATGAAAACCGTTGCCTAGACCTGATAACACAAAAGAAATTTAAAAATACCTTGAATCAATGAATTGCTAGCTCTAGTATCCTCTGCTTTGAATTATGCAAATATGTGCCATTCGATCACTTAGGATGATTACTTAGCTTGTGTCTTTTCAAAGCTGGAGTTTGCTTCAACTTGAAAAATTTGCCTAGTGATTCTGCATCCGTTGTATGGTGATCTTTATAATCCTTTCCCGAGACCGGATCTTTTAGCGCCTCATCTTTGGAAGGATGAGCTGATAACCTGCTTTTGATCATATGCCTCTCATTCCGATTATCGTTATTTTGTGAGCCAAATGATCGTTCTACACTTAATGGGGGTATAGATGCTCTGAAAGATTTTGTAGGTCTCATCTCCGGCCCACCAAAATTGAAGGAACTTGTATGTGCTTCATCACTGTCGTCGAGCAGCCTGAGCTTTTTTAGTTTCAAACACCACTGTTGTACGGCATCTCCCTGAGCATTGGGATTCTTTTTGAGAAACATTAAGACGTCATCAAGACACTCTATATAACCTTGATGTTTCGTCAGTGAATCTCTCTCACGCGCTACACGATACAATCTGGTCACCGCATTTGCTGCTGATTTGAACTCTTGGGATAGCTCACCACTTAGATCTTCAATAGCACAATCTGTAGGTGCTTGTTCGGGGGGTAAGCTGGATTCTAGCGATTTTAGGTGTTCCATGAACCACAGGGCTATAAAACTCTAGATCTACCGAGTGGCCCCGGCCTCTGGGGATCAATCACGCGAACGATATGTTATAGACATCAGTTGTGGAGGTTAGCGAAGAGTTCAATTTCTTCGATCTTTGATTAGATCCAACTATTCGAATGAAACACTGGTTACCCGGATACATGCATGTACATATTGCATACAATCAACCTACTTGCTATATGACCCTCAGTCGAACTACAAATGAGACGAGATAATTCACATAGAATGGCATTGTAAGCTACTCAATCTAGGCGGCTATCAATGTATCTTGAAAATTTGTTCGAATCTTACTCGTCACTAATAGTATCTTTACAACTCTAGAACTGTAAATGGCACATTAACTGAAGTAGTATGAACAAAAGCTGTAATAAAGCATTTTCTTATACGCTAACTTATATGTCATCAGCTCACGCATCAAGATTGACTCTGCTACATGGTTTTTATCTTCCATGTCAATCAATTTATTTAGTCATTATTTTAAGTTTGGTACATCGATTGGATTGTCATATAATATTTTCAGAGGGCTTGATAGTAACAAATATAAACAACTTGAAATATATCATGAATATGACACTGCACATCTTCAAGTCATCATCTTCCATTGCACCACCCTGCACAAGAAGAGTTCTTATTTGACATTGATAAAAATACTGGATATTGAATATTCAATTCTGCGATTACTGAATCCGGGCATGTACCATACCACATGAATTGAATCGAAATGAAATAAGTTTTATTCTATTGTGACATGGGTTCTAAACTACTAGTTCATGAGCCTGATACTGGAATCCCAGATTTCAGAGATATGAATATTCCAAAGGACTACAAATATAGCAAGTATCTCATCATGAAAGATTAATACCGTTAAGGGCCTGGGCAAGTTTGGCTCTTATTAACTCAAATGCACAGAATATGTGATTTTTCCACGTAACCAGAATCACGTACAAGTACGCCTTTAGATTTCAAGAGTCAACTGAATTTTCCTAAGGATCGTCCTAATCTGAAGCACCTGTAAATTGTCGCGCATTGCATATTATCAACCCAATATGAAACAACTCACATAACTTCAAGAAGTTAAACAGGAATGAATAGCTTTTCACATCGATTATATTGCTCAATGCTCTTTGATGTTTCATAAGATTCTCCCTTGACCTCATCGTATCGAGAAGACTTTTTAGAATGATGTGCATTTGATTCCACTTCCTAACAGTACTGACCTACGCTAATCTACTGGCCATCGAGAGAATGTGATTTAATCATTTCCATCTTGTCTCTTCATCGCAGAACACATCTACGGAATGTTCTGGTCCACCGTAGCGCAAATGTCTTTCAATGTCTTCAAAATATTCTAGTTGTCCATAATTGATTGAGCAATCTCGGTATACATTCAAATTGAACAATGCACTGAGTTTGTTCTTACTTACTATGATGTTTTTTGCAGAAAACAATAGAAACGAGATTGCAGACAACAGCACACGGTTTGGCGACTTGTAATATGGCACCACGGTTTACGTGCTTCGTAAGGCGAGGCAGGCTTTTTTTTGGTCGTTTGAGCATCACTTGAACTTTAGTACGCAAAATCGCATATCTTATCTAGAAACAAACTCTGCGATCCCAAAGCTAGTCAGGATACCAATTGTTCTACTGTACGATGCATATATCTTACTTTTCAAGCCATATTTCACACAAGAACCCCTAGGTTGCAATATTGCTTCCTGGAACAAGACTCGGCAATGGACCTCTTTCACTGGATACGAGTACATTTTTTTCAAATGATGTCCGCAAGACTAAGGAGAATGAGCCAAGCTTCTGGACTTTGCGATACATAAGGGAGATGTGTAGTACTTGATTTGAAAAGCAGTGTCTTCAATAGTGGAGTTAATTACTCACTAATCACAAGTTTCCAACTCTCGGTAGCCAAGTTGGTTTAAGGCGCCAGACTGTAATTTGATCACGAAATCTGGAGATCGGGTGTTCGACTCACCCCCGGGAGACTTTTTTTATCTTTATCTTTGATAAAGACGACAACAAGAAGTAAAGAGATGATGTAGAGTTTAGTTTATATGTTCGTAACTGAAAGCCTGCCCTCAACCTCTGTACACTCTCCAATTTTATTGGGCTATTACTGTTAGTTTGCCTGCCCTGCCAGTGTTCAATAATTTTAACATGGTAATAAATCGAGAACATCGAACATCGAACACCGATGAAATAATAAGCTAAGAAGCGCGTATTCGTCAACCCAGCACCATGCGAAAGCAAGACTCATTTACGCAAAAGAAAGCCTCGATTCTTGAATCCATCCAGAACAGTTCGCCCGATTTATCGCCCAAAGGCGATATCGATCACTTATGCTGGCCAATAATTCAACTCATCAATTCTCACGATGACTTGGTAACGACTTCTTCGTGCTCAGGTAGAATCAGTATTTTCGCAGAAGGCAGCAAGTATAAGGATCCGATTGCTACTAAGGCTGGAGGCAAAGGTCTTGGTGGACGATGGCTCTTTGTATCTCATGAACAGAGCGACGTCCAAAATTGGATTGCAAAACTAAAAAAGGAAGATGCAATACATGAGCTTCCAGATTACTCAACCTTCGAGCCGCGTGAATCCACACGATACATTTTATACAAGTTTGAGCCATTTATTTTACATGTAAAATGCCGAGATTTTGCCATTGCATCTAGGCTGTATACTGTAGCGATGTCTCGCGGTTTCCGCGAAAGTGGCATTGGTTCGAATTTCATCGTGGCAATCAGAATCAACATCAAACTGGAACTACCGATAGGATTTGTTAATGATGATGATGGTAAGCTCTACTACTTGGTTTCACAAGAATTCATACGCAATCTGGACAATATCACCTACAATAAATTCCGTGAAAATAGCACTAAAATGGCAGATCTGTACAATAGTATCGAGGAGGAATTGTTTCAGAAACAAACTATTAACAGTTCCCAAAATTTGGAGACAAAAGAAGAACGTAAACTAAGGAAGATAAAGGAAGGTATGGAGAGACAAAGATTACTGAGACAGACAAATCATCAAAGCTCAGAACATACAAATTCGTAAGAAAGATGATTTTGTCAACTTCACTGTAGAGTGGAATAGATACCAACATTTCCTCAAACTACAACATAACTCAAGACCAAGCTTGGTAAATTAATGTAAAATATCCTTACATAAACTAAAATCATAATAAACTTTGAATAGGGCAATGTCAAGATTGAGATATTGTAACCAGTTTAATTTTAGGTCCAAATTAAATAAAGTTTTCATACACCCTACGTTTCAAAGTGTGATGTAAAATGAATAACCAACACTGCGGTAAAATGATGTAGAAATGCAAATGACTCGATTTGATATCTTGGTACCGGTGATTATCTCATTATGTGATGACGGAATAAAAACTAAATTACTCATCCTCTTCGTTGTGATCCATTAGTGCATCAAACATATTCGTCGCTGAAGGAGTCGAAGGTATATCTTCTTTATTCTGCTTCTGTTGTCTTTGACTAACTCTACTCGATGACGCTCGATGTGAAATGAAACTTTCTCGCGAATTCATCGATGGTTCTCTTCGTGAGTAGTTCCTATTGCTGTTACTATTATTAACGTGCCGTCTCGAATTTACTCTCGAATTGCTCTTTAACATACGTTCCCTTTGATCCTCTTCATGTATTTGCTGAATGGTCTTCGGACCTGATTCTTTTCTATCGCTATTCCAGTGCTTCTTATTTCTCAACTCTTTGACGTCGAGGAGCTTAAATTTTATTCTGCTTGTGATATTGCCGGTATCTATAATATCTTGTAAAATAGAGAACAAACTATCCAATAACGTTGAGCCCTCCAAGGATGCCTTCGCAGTACGGAAAGTATCCTTTTCGAATTGTGCTCCAACTGTATTCAAAAGTTCAACGACCGATTCTAAGATTTCTTCTGATGGATTATCTGTAAGATCTCTCATGAGTCTGCGGAAACATTCAAACATCATTTTTCCGGTCAATAAGTTCAATCTGTACAGGTATCCTATAAACCGAACTAAACCAAGCCCTCTTCTCTTAGCAGCTGCAGCTTGATAATATTCATCTGACATTAATTCTGGTTCTAACGGTGATCCATCGGGATTGGTAGGTAACTTATCTGTCCAGCCTTTCTCAAATTCTGTATGACATCTCGCAACTAAATAATGTAAAACCAACATCGGCGCTGATTTTCCCTCATTATTTTTGTCTTTAATTTCCGGATTGATATCCTTAACCATTTTACCACATAATTGAGCATACATACTAGACCAGTGAGGCTCATCACAAGCTTTGTAAAAGATCTGCTCGATACCCAAAATCAGGGTCTCACAAGCTTCCTCCCACTGCGATTGATTGACAACATCCAAAATTTCTTGAGATAGACGATCAAACTTTTCTAGCGTTAATTTATTGAGCAAGGACTTCATCTTCTTTTCAACTGCTTCCTTGTCCAGCAATTCTGTAACACCATCAGGTGCCAGTCTTTTCTCTGTTTTCCCAGCCTTCGACTTAGGAACCCATCTATTAGCACTGGGGACCAACGGCGCCACATCCTTGAACTTTTCATCATCCCGATTGTCTTGCCTTTCACGATCCCTTCGAGAAACATAAGAAGACATATTAGATCTCCGATCGTCAGACCTCTTTGACTTTCTGCGTGAAGAATTACGAGAATTTCCTCTACCCTCCATATTTCTCAATGAAGCACTTCTCATGTCTGCAAAGCTACCCATCTTGTTTCCAGTACCAGATCCAAATTTGTTGCCTTGCTTGAGCTTACCCATTCCAGGAGGTATAACAATCTTCGAACCAACTTTGGATTGCCAATCCTCATCTGCAACTACATTTATTTTGCTTTGAAATTGTAGTAAAAATGCAGGACCGTAGCTGTACCTGACGTGAGGCCTTTTATACTTTACGTCGGGTCTCTCAATACCGTCTGGATATTTGAAGTCATATATATCTTCAATTGGATGAGCCTTACTCACCTGTTCTAGCAGAGTAGTCATAGTGAAACTGGCTTCTTTGATCTCATCCTCGGGAATTGAGTCACCCTCTGCTCTGCCATCACCAATTTCAAAAGTTATCGTGTCCGTTTTCTTTGGCTCTGACTTTTCTTCTTTGCTCTCGGTATGCTCTTCTGAGGTAACCTGTGTAGTCTCGTGGATAGGAGCCTCATTTGTAGATTGGGGCGCAGAGTTCTGTTCGGGGGTTTCGTCCTTCAGCTGCAGAGTATCTTGTGGAACTTCGTAACTGGAATCTTCTTCAGACTTAGTTTCAACCCCAGAAATGTGGTTTGAATTTTTTGTACCGTCCGAAGAATTCTTTTGGATTACAATTTCAGTTGCCGCCTCTGACAAAGGACTTATGCCAGTACCTCCATCATTTACGTCGGTTGGTGTTGCACCCACTGAAAGGGCTTCCTGAATTGAGGCATCTCTATTGATTTGTGGTGCAGTAACCTTCGTTTCTGTGTCGTCTTTCTTTTCAGGAACCACAACATCTTCAGACTCAATATGGGGCTTGTCTTCATTAACAATTGGTTCGGGGTTTGAGTGTTCTGGTTGACCATGCTTCTTTCGTTCTATAGCAAGTTTACGTAATCTAACCTGCTCTAAGAAACTTTTTCTGGTAAGTTCAGCTTGCGACTCCCTGTCAACTCCATCAATTGGCAAAGATTCTTTCTCAGCATGTACTGTATTAGAAACAGCTGATACTTTAGGAATAACGTCATGGTTTGAGACAGAATCTGGCGCTTCAACAGGGGAGAAATCCTTGATATCAGGTGTCAGTTCACGAGACTTTGACTGAACGGAGGCTAAATGCTGGCTATGCAACTTGCCTAGATCTAGAGTTTCACCCGTTTTAGTTTTGATTTCAATTTTTTTGGCTGGAGGTGAATCAACTGTAGGTGTTTCTACAGATGAGCTACGTTCTTTATCCAACGGCGAACTGCCATTCATCTCATTTGTTGCTGAAACCAATCCTGACGAATGATTCATATCTGGAGCACCTGGCGGCATGACACCCGGTGCAACTGTTCCCATAGGGGTGTAATAAAACATTTGCGGATTATAATAACCTTGCCATTGCATATTCATAGCCGCCATCGAAGGGTTGACAGCCGAGACATTGTGCTTGTTGTAACTATTTGCGTATCTGTTGTAGGGGTTACCGACCCCATGATCGTTATTCAAATGGCTGTGATAACCGTTTCTAGCATTGTAGCGATTAGCATTATGGTATGCATTATTGCCGCCATGCCGACGCTCGCCTCCTCCCGATCGTTGCCCATGGCCATGCTTAGAATTGTTGTCATTGTGGTGACTTTCGTAAGCATCGGCGCCAGTGCGGCCGCCCGCGGCTCCTTTTCTGTGTGCGGGCCGGCCGCTACTACCCAATTGCTGCGGTGCTTGTTGCTGGGATTGCTTCAGATTCGCAGCTTTCGCAGCTGGCACAGTCTGTACTGCCGGTGATTGAGCCTTGGAATTCGGCTGTGGGTGCGATTGACCTTCTGGCTCTGCTTGTGCGTCCGTCATAGCTGGAATGAACGTGTTCCACTTAGATCCCTAGAGCTCGTTTGCTACAGATCTTGCAGAACAGCTGCTAAAACTCTCTCGGCTCTGTTACCTTTGGTAAAAGCAACAATAGCCACTGTTTTGCAGACCGTTCTTGATTCTCGAAGCCTCTATCTGGCGACAATCGCTGATTGTCCGATCTAAGGCAGTGGCGGTAACATTCTAAGTTCTTTTACGTTACCAAAAATTTTCAATCTGTAACTTTGCACTACAGATATTATAAGATGCCTCTGTCGTACTATGCGACAACTTGATAAAAGAGATCATATATATGCGTTACGTATGGTTGAATTTGCCTGTATTAGATGCACCACAATACCCACCACTATTATACGTGATGCTTTGTGTAAGTTTGTACCGCTTGGGTTCAGTTTGGCAAAAAAAGAAGAACTTTTGAAAACTTAAGCTACTTAAATAGCTTGGCTTCTGATATCGCTGTTTCCTGGTTCTTATTCATGACCTTACCAACGGCCAGCTCAAAGTCTTCTTGAGTGACATGTATTCTGCGTTCCCTCAAGGCATACATGCCTGCTTCTGTACACACACCCTTAACATCGGCACCCGAACAGCCGTTCATTTGCTCTGCAATCTTTCTGAGATTGATACCTCTGGTCAAGTTCATCTTACGCGAGTGAATACGCAAAATTTCGGTGCGTGCAGCCACTGTGGGGGGAGGAAACTCTATCTTCCGGTCTATACGCCCAGGACGCAGCAATGCAGGATCCAATATATCGAGTCTATTTGTGGCCATGATGATTTTGATGTCCTTCGACGTTTCGAATCCATCCAGCTGGTTGAGTAATTCAAGCATGGTACGTTGCACCTCTGAATCACCTCCACCGGACCCGCCACCTTCGACACGGCTCGAACCTATCGAATCAATCTCATCCATGAATATAATTGAAGGCGCGTGCTCTCTTGCCATCACAAATAGCTCACGGACCATACGGGAACCTTCACCTATGTATTTCTGCACGAGCTCTGCTCCGCTTACTCGAATAAACTTACAATCAGTGTGGTGGGCGACCGCACGGGCAAGTAAGGTTTTGCCCGTTCCCGGGGGCCCATATAAGATGACGCCCTTAGGCTGTGCAATGCCCAGCGACTCAAACAACTCTGGATGCTTCACTGGCAGTTCAATGACCTCTTTGATTTCCTTTATTTGCTTGGTGAGACCACCGACCATATCATATGTTGAGTCTGGAACTTTCTCCACCATCATGAGCGACACCAGAGGATCAGCCTTATTTTCAAGAATCTTGTGAAGCATGTACGAATCGCTGCGCAGGCATACACGCTGCGACACTTTCAGGTCTTTAACGTTGATGTCCTTTGCCACATCCACTATGTATTTACCCTCCGGCTGTACCTTTACAAGCACCTTCTTGTCCGAGACAACTTTGACGACCTCACCAACGTATGACCCTGACTCCTGCAGTAGTCTCAATTCATCTTTTATGAACCGTACCTTGTCATTAAGAGCGTTTCTCTGTGCCTCTAACCGTCTCAAATTCTCTGCCTTCGCTCGGATCTTCAGCTCAGTTTCCTGGATCTTTTGCTCAAAGAAAGGCTTAATGCCACTCTCATGAGTGTTACCACCTGAACTAACCAACACCGTAGAGCTCATTGATGTTGTACTGATATTTACAAGGTAAATGATTGTCAATCAAACTTTATTCTTTGTACAGTGAATCTATAGACTTTTATAAAACTAATGGATTTTGCCACCGAATTGTACCTTTAAAGTCACGTGCACCACTCTCAACACCAACCTTCAACCATTAACGAGACTGAATAACGCTCATAGAGGTTGACTGTGGACCGTTCTGATACTTTGGCTAATTAGACTTGGGGTGGGGGTTATCGTAGCACTAGCCCTGGCTTATTTTCCTGAAATTCTGAGCAGTATGGCACATATGAAGACTGTGTTGGTAACCTGTGGAGCTACAGTGCCATTTCCCGCACTGATGGAGGCTCTGTGCACTGAACAGGTTCTTGAAACTCTGATCAAATATGGCTATGAACGTATGCTTGTTCAGATGGGGCGCGGGTTTCTCGATAGGTGGCTGCAATTGGTCCGAGATTGCGCACAGCCTGCGGAGTCGGCCTTCCCGATTACGAAGCTTGGTTGCCATGGAGAACCTTCAGTAACAAGATTCCATGATGCCTTGGAAATAGTGGCTTTTGATTATTCTGACAGGATTCAGGAGTTGATTGCAGGAGAGGCCGATCTTGTGCTGTCGCATGCAGGCACGGGCTCGATTCTGGATGCAATAACTGCGAAAAAACCTGTAATTGTGGTCGTTAATAATACGCTCATGGACAACCATCAACTGCAGACTGCCCGAGCTTTTGCGAATCTCAACTACGCTTATTGCTGCGAAAAACCAACGAAGGAACAATTATTACAATCTCTGAGCGACGCACATTTACACAAACTTCGATCGTATCCCAATTCCTACAACGAGCAGTTCGAACAACTGCTGTTGAGCACCGCAACAAACTAGTAACTGGCTTGTCATCCGAATACGTATATATATCTATATATTTGTGCCATTCTAGACACTAACATAATCCTCAATAAGGCAACGAAATCATTGAGAGCTGGCAATGTGATCTGCTGCAGTTCTACCAAATACCACACATTCCAACAGACTTGATCCACCAAGTCTGTTTGCACCGTGAACACCTCCAGAAACTTCACCAGCAGCATAAAGGCCCTTGGCCACAGGCTCTCCTTGAGCTTGAACCACCTGGGAATTTTCATTGATTTGTGCACCACCCATAGTGAAATGGACAACGGGGGTCACTTCACCAACGTAAACCTCCGTTTCGGATGTTAATTCGGTACCAAAAGTGTTCAAGCGGAACTTCCTACCGAGGACGTCATCTTGAGACTCGGAGCTATAGGATTTCAATTCGTTAACAAATTGTTCTGGCGTAACAGTCAATTTGTAGTGAGATACTAAATCAGCAATACTTCTCTTGGCAATCAATTTCTTGAACATGTAAAAGTCCATATTGTTTTTGTAGGCCTGGTACATGGATTCGCTCATAACAAGCAAAGGATTAGACCCTTTTGCGATGGTTTTATTAATTGCTTCAGTGACGACATCTCTAGTGTTTAATTCGTTGATAAATCTTTTACCAGTGGCAGGGTTCACCAGGATACCGCCAAGACCTCTCAAAGCCTCAGCTGCCAAGAATTTCCAAGGGCTTGAAGGATCCTGAGGATCCACGAACCCAGTTGGATGAACTTGAATTTGATCCATATCAATCATGTTGGCTCCCAATTTCTCAAGAATCCGTTGCCCATCACCGGTTGTAGTTTGAGCGTTGGTCGTTGGCAAATCGACTAAATGAGGTGCGTATTTGACCAACATCTCTTTCGAAAATCCAAATCCGCCTGAACAGAAAACGACGTTTTGGGTGCTGATCGTGTGACGTTCGTTATTCTCATCAACGTAGTCAATGCTCTTCACACGACCACTGTTGTCCAGCTCTAAGTCGACTACTTTACTGTTGAGCAAAATCTTGACGAGTTCAGGCTCCTCTTCTGCCTTGGCTTGCAATCTCTTTGAGAGAGCTGAAACAATCTCGAATCCGGGTGGGAGCTTTCCCGATGATCTGTGGGTACGAGGGGCAGAGTGGCCTCCCAATTGCGCCAAGAGATCGAGCTTCAATTGGTACTCTGATTGCAACCACTCCACAGCAGAATGAGACTCTGCGGTAAGCTTCGCCATAAGTTTTTCAACACCGCGGTTCTTGGCGGAGGACACCGTATCTTGGAAGAACAGCTCTGGAGTATCCTTGACACTTAATTTGCGCTGCGTTGTTGTCGCGGCACCATTGATCCCACTCGAGGCCTTAATCGAGTTTCCACCCAGACTCGACGCCTTTTCCAGGAGCACAATGGGCACCCGGTGCTTGTTGGCAAGTTGAGAGCCTGCTGCAAGTCCGGCAAGTCCAGAACCCACAATTACCACTGGCGAACGTCCGTTAGCTGACATCTTAGAACCACGTAGACTGTATAAACTCAACACAAGGCACACGAGGACTATTATCCACCTTAACTGTCGTCTTTTAGAGCGTCCAGCAACCATTCAGTGGCGTGCTAAAACCTTAACTCTAGAGTCTGGAGGTTATAGTTAACTCTCTTATATATCAAGCTCGTGTAACAAACGAGATCGTCGTTGTTCCAAAAGGAATCGCTCGATCTCGCTGAGGCTTGGCACAGCGAACCTGGCATCCTTGTTATCAGCAAGCCTTTCATCTTGTTGCATTGTGCCACGGTAGTAGAACTCTGAGCGGTACTTACGTAGGTCAATGGCACCTAGTGCTGATGTTGTTTCGGAACGGGAAGATTCAGGCTTGGCAGCCTCGGGAAGTTCTTGAGCGCGGCCGTAGTAGTTGAATCCTGGCCGTGCACCTGCCAATCTGGAAGACTCTCTTAGACGCGCGTTGTAACGCCGGAACTGAGTTGCAAGCTCATTCAATTTGGTATTCCATTCCCTGAGACGCTCTTCTTCTGCGAGAGGATCGTGTACACGCTCTGCGAGACGCGAAAACTCACTCGCGATCTGTGCTCTCTTGCGGCGGATCTCAGCAGGCTCTTCTCTGGCCATGGTATTCGGGTTGGGCGTTCTACGCCGGATGCCAGTGCGGTGAGAGTCTAATCAAACGTCAGGCGTAACTAATACGAAGACCCTGGCCGTGTATCTCAGAAAGTGTGACTT
Source organism: Oligophagozyma castellii (assembly GCA_030556345.1). Lineage (NCBI taxonomy): Eukaryota > Fungi > Ascomycota > Saccharomycetes > Saccharomycetales > Saccharomycetaceae > Oligophagozyma > Oligophagozyma castellii. The sequence goes on from JAKTPW010000010.1 coordinate 106,016, forward strand.
GCTAGCGGGAAGTCTTGTATGCCGATACTACGCTTATTTCGCAGCAATACTGTGACTACCAAGAGGCTTTAGTTTGAATATCTAGGTCCTGCGCTACAATGATCGCTGTGATATAGTTTGTGCAAGAGATATAGTCTTCTGGCCTGCCAATCTTTAAACAAAACCTCAAAGTCCCAACCTGGTTTGCCTTGTCCAGTGCTCACCGAAGACGATATTGATTGCACAATGGACAGCCTGCATCAGGTTCTAAATTTGGTTGTAGTTGTCTTGAATCTACTGAACACTGATCGGCACTTTACGAGCATCACCTTGATCACCCACTACATAATGGATAATCTTGTGCTGATGGACGAACCTAACAATGAACAAGCATGGACAGCAGTGTAGTTCAGAAACCCAATCTTGAGAGGATGTATTTACCGTCACAAGCCTCATAAGTGTAGTATAGACGCAAATTCTCTCTAGTGACCGACACACTTAGGCTAAAGGTGTCGACTAAAGATATGAGATATTCAATGCAAATATCTCAAGAGCCAAATGAGACCATCCTATTGCTCTAAAAAAAATTGCGATATCCCTTTAACCTTGCTCAGTTCTTTTTGAAGCTTCCACGACTTTCAATGAAGCAACGGTGATTTGGAGTCGGCTACCGCGTTATATCAAAAATTATACCAGAGCGATAAAATAAACATGCACTGTAGGCAGTCGACTACATTATCTCATGACGATTCATTTGAATTTATTCAGTTAGTAGAACCCATATTTCTGCCATCGATTCGCAACTCTTTAACCTAATAGTCCACTGTCACAGATTCTTTAATGACAATTACCACGATTGTGGATTGCTCGTGCCATCAATAAAAACAACAACAACAAACTATGGTTTTACTCTAACGAATTATGACTGGCAGAAATTCTATATAATGGAAGCGTGATCGAGCAACCTGCTCATACGTTATAATACTGGCATGATCTGATATCTCATGTATTTATTTTGTTAATAGTATATAAAAACACGAAATGTTCCTATAAGCAAGTGTCATTCATGGCACCGAAAAAAACTGTCGATATCATCACTACCACGATATATACATCTTGAGGCTGATTTTTGCTCATTGACCTACTGGAATTGTAACTCAAGTGCACCACAGAATCCAAGACCAATACTGCATGGCTGAATATTGAGATAGGCCACTTCATCTGCAAGAGACAAACACCACATTCATCATCATCACGGCCAGATCATTTTCAGATGCATAAAACTCATGTTGCATTACTCTGTTGCTGCTGGTATGCGGTCTCAGCCTTGGCCTCACAGGTCACTAAAAGAATACTAACGTTGTGCCCATTACCGCTTTTGCTTGGCGAGATCCAATTCGTCTATACTGCACTACTCTCAGTAATAGCATGTGTAATAGCTTACCAAAGTCCGACTTTCTACAATTCGTTTCCAAGAGGTACATTTCCGCCCTATTTCAACGTTGGGGATGAGCATGAGGCTCGCCATGTACGTAGATTGCACCGCATGACTTTACTGCGTGTGGTAACGGCACCCTCGCAACATATATTCAAAACTGTTTTGCCGCTCTCATTATTTCAGTTCGTCGGCAAGTTCTTCGGCCATTCAGCTACAGCGCTTGTACCGATATCTACTGTTTCCAGCATAAAAACTCTATCTCCAGTTTGCATACTGATCTTTCAAAAGATGTTAGGAATTAAGACCCTGCCGATCACTCCAGTATTGATTTTAAGTCTAAGCACTTTGATTCTGGGTGTTTGGCTCATCGTTATGTTGGACCAACCATCACAAGGTAATAAATCGAGCTTTTCGACGTACGGTGTCACATGTGCGGTTACTTCCATGCTTATATTTGTTGGACAGAATTTATATGGCATAAGCGTTTTTACCACACCCAAACATGATCATTCTTTGAAGATCAGTGATAGTCGAGGAAACCTGAAAGATCAAGATCTGCCAATTTATCGTTCAGTAGATTCTGATCGAACAAAAAAATACGATAAGTTGACTTTAATGCTATATATTTCCATACTTGGATTCATATCTTCATTCTGCTGGTTCATTGCATTAGAATTACCTGTCGTATGGAGATTTTGCATGTACGATATCCAACCGCAACACAAGATTATCGTTAGAGTCCCTTGGCATCTATACTTGGTAAATGGCACTTTCCATTTTGTACAAGCCATGATCACTTTTCATCTCATGGGGGAAGTATCTACATTGACATACTCCGTTGCCAATTTAATGAAACGTATAGCCATAATATCAGTAAGTTGGCTTTACTCCAGCGATAAAATAACCTTAGTCCAGATTTTGGGGTTATCGCTTAATATGCTGGGATTGTTCCTATATGAGCGTTGCAGCAAGCAATTATAGTGCAAGCTTATGATTACGTGATAATGCAACTGTGCAATGCTGGTTTATAAATGCATTTGTAATATATACATATTTATATTAGTCGTTAAACCATAGTTATTTTGCTGCTGTAACCGTGTATTTAGCTCTGATCTTCTCGCGTTCGTCTTGCTTCAATGCTTTCATGGTATCAGGATCTAACCTGGCAATGACTTGGGGAACAAGGAAAAGAGCCAGCATTGTGACGACACCGGCAGTCTTCCAACGCGAACTCAAGATATTTCCCACGATTCCAGAGTTAAGAATACCCACATTACGTTGTTGCAAGTATTTTCTCAATGGTTCCTGACTGATAACTCCAAATCTCAAGGTTATCCATGGCATTTCAGTGCTGAAGTCAGCATTTTCTTTTTCTTGATCTTGGGCTGCAACATCATTATAGGTTTTGGGAGCCTTTATGGGCTTTACGTGTATCAACGTATCAGCATTAGTAGCATTCTCTGGTGCCCAATACTCACGAGCAAAAATGTTCATGAATGCTTGCACGTCAATGGTACCATTGCCACAATCGCGCACTTCCACAAGCATTCTTACTGGCCGCAAATTGAAATCCATTGACGAAGGATATACTGCAAACTTCGTCGTTGCATTGACTCCTTGATTTATTGGAACATCACGGAACGCAAAATGGCCCTGAGCATCATGCACATAAGTGTTTGCCGAGTATGGTGTGCTAGTGTTCAGTTCATAAATTCGTATTTGATTGCGGGGAATCATGTAACGTGTGAAGCCACCTGCACCTTCTGGAAGTTCGATCTGACCATATAGTGTAAATGCCCCAACGGCATGCATGAAAACCAGTGAAAACAGCACACTAAGAAGCATTGGGGTTGATTTATCTTCTGTTTCCGGCGTTAGGGTTCAGCAGACAGTCAAATATATCGAGATTTAGAACTTATAACATGAAAACATGGTAGTAAGTAATGTGATTTTGAAAGAAAGAGACGGATGCACGAAAAAAACTATGACCCCGTATTGCACGAAGCTCTGGTTCGAGTGATATGCAAACGTAGATGTATGCTTGATGAATAAGGTGGACTTGACATATAGTGTATTAGCCACATTCCAAAGACCTTAGATCAAGATTTTGAGTTATTTGAATAATTGTGGAATCCATCGCCATGCAGTCTATCTTTGAAGTAAATCAATAGAATATACAGTACCAGAAGCACAATTCTTTGATGTATATAGCCTTGAAACAAACATAAGAATCGTTCGATCAAAATTCATGATTTGTAGGTAGAGGTGTAAAGAAAGACCGTGTGTAAAACTAATTCAAACCTGGTAAATATATGGTCACAAAATAGAATGTAGTACCATTATGAACTACTATAAATACTGGGTATCCAAAATGTGGCCTTAACAATGTGCTATTAATCATTACAGTGTGCCAAATACCAAGGGCCAAATTGTAACTCGTGAGAGCCTCAGAAAGCGTTTCGATGACTCGTTTTGAAAAGTAAAGATTCTCGCTGACTTTTATCGTGCTCGCAAAACCTAGTAGATCTTCCGTAAATGCATCATGCAATCATTGCCGTTATTAGGCTGAACATATATATGTTCATAATTTCTAGGGTTGACGTGAAGCTCTGCAGATAGATGATACCATCTGACAGTTGTGCCAACCCCAAAGCTTCAATGGCCCATTCAGTACAAAAACGATGCTCCAATCTCAAAGAATTCAACGGCTTCATACACACTGCGCCACGATCAATGCCCTGGTCAAGACAGCGGCCTTAGCAGCTAATCTTACCACCACTCATTAATACGAACATCACCGTATTGAAACTGCTTCAGGCAACTACTTATATGCTACAAATATTTGCGGTTTTTGATGGCAATGCCACAGTTGCCAAGCTCATACTGAGTCCTCACAATCACCTATTGGAAATTGCTGACACCGACTTGCACTACCAAAAAAAATTCCAAAACCTCAACCGCCCTCTTCGCGCATACTAGTTTTGAGACTGACTGATTCCCATGTGTAACGCCCTCTAAACATCAACTCAATGGCCAGCATTTTAGCCGACGAAGCAGATGTCACAATCATACCAGATGTCAAGACTCACGCACTCAAACATCTGACGACTGCAAACCCAAACACCACTTTATAGATTATAAGAGTATAAAAGGTCTAAATATTTGCAACCCTTACAAAATATGAGTATATTTTTTGTCAAAGTTTGGAGAAATAATAAGTGCTGGAAAATCCAAGACGCAAAATCTCGAGGTTGACCAAAGTTTCAATCTGGAAAACTCGATGAGCTAGCTCTGTAACTAATGGCTTCACTATAGTGTACAGTAAAATACGATGTATCTAAGGTCAAACCGGAATTTTTGAAACGGACAGAGACCCACAGACACCAACCATGGCTGTATGTATATCAACAATGATATGGAACCATCAGGACGAACAAAGGTGTATTTCTAACGAGACCAATCGAGACTAGGGAACATCTTTGAGCGTTCAGAAAAACTCCATGGACTTGCTTGCAAAAGCTCGCTCCCGAAAGACTTGGAACTAGAAATCCGTTACTAACATACCTTCTATTGCAGGCTAAAAAATCATTTAGAATCAAGCAAAAGTTGGCTAAGGCCCAAAAGCAAAACAGACCTTTGCCCCAGTGGATCCGTTTGAGAACTGACAACAAAATCCGCTACAACGCCAAGAGAAGAAACTGGAGAAGAACAAAGATGAACATCTAAGCTGCATTTTGTATCAACCCTTACGTATCTCTGTTTGGTATAATAAAAGAACATCAATCTTTTGAACTAGCTGCACCTTAAGTATATTGCTCTACATAAAACTCGGGCGCTGGCCCGAAGTCGTCCTCATGAATGGTGGCTCCGGCTTTCCTGTGCGACTCCACGTATAAACACTCCTCTGTGAAAAGCAGCTCCTCCGCACTTGGACGTCTGCGATAATTGGGCTCGATCATCCATTTCACTGTCTTTCCTAACGATTCTCCCCCATCAATCAAGAATTTCGGAACCCATGCAGGTATTCGTTCTCCTTGTACCACGCCTTTTACCTCTCTCGGTTTCCCTCCACCAACAACGCCCTTACCGCCATTCTCGTTAGCTAAGCAATCATTCGATCCGTTGACGTGTGTGGTGGTATCGGAGAATACTGATGCCGAGTGGTTCAATTCTGTACTGCTAAGTCTGCCAGCGTCAGATAAATCACCAGATCTCAATTTATGCCATGCTGTACCGTTGTCCGGAAGGATGACATTGGCAGCTATTTCAACTATTATTAGCCCTAATGAAAATATATCGGACTTGTAATCATACGTCGACTCAGATATGATTTCTGGTGCGATATATTCTCGATCACCTTCATTCTCAAAAAAACCATCTTTAGGCAAAGGTAAATGTGTTGCCATTCCGAAATCAGCTATTTTCAAGTTACCTTCAAATGTGATCAATATATTAGCAGGCTTTAAATCCAGATGCACTATCTGACAAGATTGATGAATAAATCGGAGACCCAAACTTACTTCAACAAGTATTTTCCATATTCGCCAATCCTCAAGACGGCCTTTTTGATTCTTTAGACGTTCTTGCAAAAAGTCGTTGAGGTTGCCATTTTCGTAATATGGCGTCATTATGTAGACATATCCTTGATGCAACCAAGATCCGAGATAATCCATTACATATTTGCCTTTGTCATGGCTCTTTTTTTCAGTAATTTCTGCCAATATTTGAATCTCTTGCATGATATGTCGGAGTGAGTTACGTTTATTCGGTGTCATCGATTTTACCGCATACCTATTATTGGGATCACCATTCGTTAACGTTACTTGGTAGACTGTGGCAAACTGTCCACCACCAATTCGTTGCACATTCATGAATTTTTCGTATAAATGCGAATCTGGATTACTTATTACTGTGGCATTAATCTGTCTTGTTGTTTTAGAGATCGTTTTATGGTTTCGTGCCACTAGTGGTGACGAGTCTGTAGAGGACATAAGATCATTATCGATCGATTCAAAGTTAGTCCTTGTAGGGGTTAGATTTTTCATATTTTGTGATCCGGGAGGCTTGGTGTAATTCTCGTCTGTTCCATAAAGCTCATCTTTGAATTGTTGCAAACTTTGCGTTAATTCCTTATCCTTCATTATCACAGAGTGCCTTGTCTTCTTATACTTCTTATACTTGTTGTCATTTAGGAGTTTCATTCTAGGTGTTGGCGAATCAGTTAACGTGGTACCTTGGTAATTCAATATGTTAACATTTTGAGATCTTAAAGGAACACGACTCCCTTCTACCTGATCTCCTTGATCATTGCTTGATGTTATTGATATGCTAGGGGATTGATTCTCATCGTCCATTATCGACGGTAAAATCTGCGTCCAATTGGATAATCGCTGATTCTCACCGAGTGGCGATTTTTTTACAGGAGTATTGGGGGTGACCCAACGTTCAGGATACATTGATTCACGATCAATAGTTTTAGGTCTCAACCCATTAGGACTAAAGATGCTTGTATCCAACTTGACGGAATCAATATTTGAGGAATCATCCGTAGGGTCGCTAACCAAGACACTTGTTTGATTCAGAGACTTCGGCTTCCAGCTTCTTTGCAAACTCGTGGATGGTGTCCAACTTGTAGAACCTTCTCGCCATTTTTTCAGTGTATCTGGATTGTTCACGAATGGGGAAAGTTCACTCTTCGAAATGGATCGTTTTAAGGTTGGTGTTTCAGGAGGCATGTTTATCACGTTGCCTCCACTTTGCTGTTCGTCCTTGAACGGTGTCCACCTATCCATGCAATCAGCGACACCGTCGTGTTGGGACTCTTCCATAATTACGCTACTATTGATTGGGTCTTCTTCCATTATGGTATCTTCAACAACAACATCATCATGGGCTGATGACGGTCGACTGGGTGCAAGCGATAGATTCAATGTACCCACACTCCTTGTCAACCCTGAATGAGCATATGGATAGAACTTTAGCCTGTTTGTGTTATCTGTGGTTGTGCCGTCACGTTCTTGGGATATGTCATCTCCATTATAATTACAATCGCTGACGTCTGTTGATGCCTCTGAGCGCCTTACACGACGCAAGCCAGCAAATGCATCGGCAAATGTGAACCTGCTCATAAACCAATGCTTTTGTTTGCGTTCAATGCTTTATGTTAATACTCCGATGAGCTGAGTATTGTTTAGTTTCAATGTGTAAATATTTATCTTTTAAGATTAACGCGTTTTTACTCATCATTACGCGTTCTTGCATGGAAAGACAATGAAGAACAGCAATTGATGAAGTAAACATGTGAGGCCATACGCCTAGCTTTGAAAGAGCGTTAATGTATATGAGTAGACACACACATATATATACGTAGACACACACATATATATACGTAGACACACACATATATATATACGGTGTATTCATAGAAATTGAATCAAACTAGACTAACTTATTATGCGAAGATACATGCCAATCGTACCAGACTTGTGACGACAACTAGGAGATATTGGAGGCTAGATTTGAGTTCAAATACTCTAATGAGGTACATTCTTAATGGGTACGAGCTTCACTCTCAATATCCAGTATCACAACGAGAGATATTCTCAAGGATCAGAAAGCAAGAACAGTAATATGCCAATAGACCAATGGATCGCTTATAGAACCGGATATCTTATAATGTTGAGGTGACCAATTTATACCACTTTTCTCATATTCTTTCATAAGGTACATTTCGAGCTATCTTTCGTATCTCAAAACTGCACATATCACGCATTACTTAGTACAGGGGCACTTGTACGTCTTGTATTCATGACTGGCACTGGTAAAATTAAGACCATGATTGGACTCAACAATCTGAAGCAGTATACTGAAACAACAGGTTCATGAGATAGAAAAATCCCGAACTTCAGCAATTGGATACTTAACCATGAATATCACCGAATTATCGAATATTATGCCAGTAAGGATCTCCTCAATAATATCACAACTTGAATGTTCGCAATTGAACTCACATTGATTTGAATGCTTAATTTCGACAACTGCTCACAGCTACTTTCCATTCTTATATCAATGAATCTTCGTTGCGTAAATCATTAGATCGAAATACAATTTCAGATCAAAACTCGATTTGTATAGTTTCCGTCAATTGATACTTCAAGAGAAAGGCTTGCATTCAAGCCACAACCAAGAGTCAATTTTGGTCGACATAATTGAATAGCTGGTGTAGCAATGCTGGAACGAAGATACTATGTCGATAACCTTTTGGTTCATAAGGAACCCTTTGATGCTACAGAAACAGTGCGAATTCGCCTATCACAGGACAAACTTCTAGCACAAATGGTATCAGAACTTCTGCGAGATATTTGTCGGTTGCGAGTGCAACATGCCAATCAAATCAGACAATTGGCAGCTGAACATGCAGATCTCGAAAGACTGTTAAAACAGCAAATGACAAATAGCGGTGTGTTGACATCTGAGGAGATTCAGAAATTCAACTTCGAATCTACAAATGGCCCTATAAGAGAGCTTTGGGGTGCCATTGTTGATGAATTAGGAGTGGAAGCTTCAGAACTTCAAAAAATGGGCTCAAAAGCCTCGGGCACAGCTCTACAACCTCTGCGCAATTTCATAGAAGGTAACGATCCTCAATGGGCAAACAATAGACATCTACACAGAGGATTGAGCCAGTGGGCATCAGGTGATAACTCAATGCCTGTTGATTGGGAACGAGATGCCCCGTTACTCTTCGAATCATTTGAGACCTTGGATATGAAGACGCTGAATTTGATAAAGAGCTCTTTGCTGGAATTTTATAATACCTGGCCAGAATCATTTCAATCATGCAAATCAGTCTCTGATCACACTATATCAAAAATTATAGAATTCAATCCCGAGATTGAGATAAAAAGATTTGCAAACGCCGCCAAGAGCTATAATTTTGCCAACCCATCACGAAAAAGTTCAGCAAAAACCAATACCACTTTAGACTACTCGAACCAAAGGTTTACCTCATCATCAACTGTCTTACACCATGACTTCCCAACTAAGGGTAGTACAAATTCAAATAACGACTCTCCAAAGTCTATGGCCACCAAGAAATCTACAAGCAAACTCAAATCAAAAGTAGGATCCTTGTTTCAGAGAAATAAATTAAGAGGAAAGAAAACTCCAAATCAGATGGATGATAAGCTTCCTACAAGTTCAACAGCTTATTCAGTGAGTAACAAGCATATCTATAATGATCCTAAAACATCATACGATCGTGTATCAGAGTCCCCATATTTGGTAGAATCCAACGTCAAGCCCAATTCCCGTGCTTCTTCACCACAAATACCTCTGCAATTAAAAACCTTGAATAAACCACTACCAATGAATCCTTCGAATAAGGAACCAATAGATGCTGGGTTCAACCGTCAACAAGTTGTCAATGCCAGAGATCTCCATATTCAGGCACCAAAGTCTTTCAAATCCCCTTCTCGTAATAACGATACAGAAATTGATTATTTCACTAAATCTCAATATCAAGATAAACACCCAAGCCCTTTAGCAGTCCAAGTTACTGGGGAATTAAGTGGTGCCAAAGAATTAACACCACAAGAAACAGGATTGGTATCGAAGAGTTCAACACCCTTAAAAAAAACTGATACAAAGAGCCTTGAGTCTGGTTTACATGCTAGCATTGCAGAAGTTTATAATGCTAAGTTTATAGAGGGTACACTAGTAGAAGCAGAGGTGATGGGGGAGGTAGCATTGAGTTACGTTTCCAAACGCGGACATGATATTCCAATTGGTATCGATCTTCGTATCAAAGATGCCCATCAAAGACTCGAACACAAAGTCCTGAACAAAGCGTTTATGGAAGAAGTCGGAAAAACGCAATATAAAGTTAATCCCCAGTTTATCGATTCACGGACACTTGGCGCTATAAAATACGCAGTGAAAAATCCAATCCCCCCAATTGAAATAAACCCAGTTTGGAAGTTTGAGCCACATCAGGCCAGTGTGGTCTTGACCATTGATATGTCACGTAATCTAAGACCAGAGGTCGAAAGATTGGTCGTACAGGATTTACAGGTATTTGTAGTCATAGATGGCGCAGAAGCGAGCAGTGCACTCTCTAAGCCTGCTGGGTCATTCAGTCGAGAGAAGGGGCGTGTTACGTGGCGGTTTACCGAGCCTGTCATTTTCAAACGCGACGATCCTGGAAAACGTCTCATTGCTAGATTTTTAACCAGTAACCAGGCGCATCAATCAGATCAAGGCATATCATGTAAATTTGTGATCAGCGAAAATGACCAAAACAGTATAGGGCCTGACGTCGAATTTGAGGTAAAAGAATCTGATGTGGACAATCCTTTTGGATCTGATTGGCAGCCTATAACAGTCCGAAAAACAATAACTTCGGGCAGATATCAAGTCTTTGTGTCACAAGATGATCAAACAAAAAGCTGAGACACAACGGTATTTGCCATAAATTGTGAAAAGACCCACTACAACCCTACGGTCAAAAATTTGATCTATTCCAGTCCTGAATCAGGTATTTCTTTCTGATCGCTGTGATCCTCAAATGTCGACTGATATATTTATTATATCAGTCGACATTTGAAAAATCGAGTTTCAACATGCTAACATATCAGCACCGTTCTAGGAAGCGCCATGGCAACACCTGCGGCTGAATATTCTGCTCCTGAATTACCAGATGGTCGGAAATTTGTTGTCAAGGCTGAGGACCCGCGGTTCAACACTACGGCGGGCAAGACTACAGGCCCCAGCGATTACGTGCTTCAGGCCGGCCAAGTGGATGTAGATCGTCCAGCCGACCCCAAACGCGACCCTACTGATCCATCAAGGTTCACGTTCCTGAGCGAAGTTCGCATGCAACTGACAGGTCTTCAGGACGATATTAACGAGTTTTTGACAGAGCAAATGGAGCTAGCAAAGAACAAGAAACCTAAAGAATAAACCCTCATCATAACGAAGTTCTCAAAGGACTTAAAATCTCACATTGTATAAAGTTTGTACCAAACAAGGTATATGTTGCGCATAGTGTCATTCTGTAGGATGTAAGGGAAGCCCTTGTAGTGTAGCATAAATGATTTCCTACTTTTGCATAAAACTTTTGAGATGATCATCTCTCTCAATATTTCTTAAATTGTAAATGTTGTTGACACAATGAAAAGATCATACTGTAAGTCGTTCAAAGCCAGCTGTTTTGGTTTGGATTTCTGAAGTAACTGGATCAGATTAGTTCTAGCATTTTCAATTATAGCAGCGATTTCATCAATTTCCTTGTTCCTTTCCTGTTTACGGTTTTCTTCAGGATTCCGCGCGCAAGGCTTCACAAAGTAAACAACGTTGAGCATAGAGTCAAGACTGCAGCTGTGACGCCATGCATTGGAAACCGCGCAAAGAGTTTCTATCAGTACATTCCGATGCGGATAAGTCCGTGTCGATGCGTTTTTCGAACGCCTTAAAGAGTTTTCAACTGTCTAGATGGTGGCTCAGGTTCTGCAAGAAAAATCAATCGTCAATTGCTCTTATTTCGGGTTTCATTCTTCTGATATATTTTATGGGGTCCTCACTATCACCTCTACGAAGGAATCACGCATTGATCAACCCACCGTCGCATGGCTACTATATCAATGAGATTCCGGCGGCCCACAAACTTATCTTTCCTCACGTGGAACACACGCCAGTACTGAAAGAAATAGGGATTCCGGGATTGTACATTTTACGACTCGAAGGCGAGTCTAAACGCTACGTGTTCAAGAATGATGATAAGCCTTTATCTGACGAAGAAAAGAAACAAACTACCGATCAGGTCCTACTTGTCAAAAGAGCTTTCTTAGACCATGGCAAATTGGTCTATCGCAAACAACAATCCGAACCCGAGGTCGTAATCGTCACATTGATTGACTTTGAGAATTATGAGCTCGAAACTATCATAAAAATAGTTCAAAATCGTGTAGATTACGCGCAGAAACACAATTATGGACTCTATGTTCGATGGGCTCAAGAATTTATTCCATTAGTCGAGGAACAAAATGTCCTTACAAGTTATCAGTATATGAAACCACTAGTGATGAGGGCTGCCATGCACGCTTTTCCTGGAGCACGGCACGTAATGTTTGTTGACCAAGATACCTTGTTTATGAACTTATCGAAATCAGTCTCAAAGGACGTCTTCAGTCCGAACCCATTTGAAAAATACGTTAAGAGAAACTCTCCCATCACCGAAACCTCTCAAATCCGTACGTATGATAATGTTCGGATGGAAGACGCAAGGATTTTAATCGCACAGAACGAATATTCAGATCTGGAATTGGATTTCTTCATCATATCCTCTGATCTTTATGGCAAAGCTTTTCTGGAATATCTGAGTGATCCATTGATCAGGAATTTCTATGACCTTGATTTCACAGGAATCATGGCGCATACGCTTGAATGGCACCCGCGATTTCTTGGACGCACTGTATTAGTTGATCCTAAAATTATGGGAGGTAAATACAAATCATATACCGAGCCCAACGTGCCGAATGAGGAGTCAGATACCTATCAAGAAGGTGATTGGATTGTCTCATTCCAGGGCTGTCATGAAAGAAAATCCTGTGAGCTTGATATTGCAGAAATGTATGCTAAAGTACAGAAATAACCTACTTGGTGCTATCAAAGTCGCTCATCGCATATCCATCCCATCATTTGCATTATGCCTATAGAATCTCGAAACGGAGCAAGAACCATTCACGTATTGTATAATCTTAAGCCCTTTGAAAGTTGATCATAAGTACCATTATTTTGTAATCTTTAGAACTATATATAAGTCACGCAAATCGCTAAATCATTAGACACTTATTGAATGATCGCAAAATCTCAGACTTCCTTGACAATCATACCAATGTGTAACAGATGAAAAAGAGATTCTGAGGTGGCTTAGTAGTTTTCATCGATTTTTCACTGAGTTATCTGTACATCCGATTAGAAATCAATTTAATCACGAAATACAATTGCAGCGCGTCAATAATCGTTCCAGGGCTGCCACTCTGAATCTGACCTAATGTGGAGTCATTTATCAGAGGAAAATGATCAACAAGTTCTCATAGCTTGCATGCTAAACCATTTGAAGGTTTGGCTATCCGATTCATCGAAGAACGGCTTTTTTCGGGGCGACCAAAGATACTCATCATTATCGAACGTGCTTATTGCACTCGAGAAGCTACATGAGAGGCACTCATTTATGACACAAGTTTTGAGCTCCAAAAGTACTGCACCTGATCAAATTATAAATGCATGGCTGAGTGAAACCTTGCCGTGGTATAATAATTTGCTATTCGAATCTATAAAGCTAATATTAGACCCGCATTTCTCTTTGTCAAGGCAGGTAATGATGAATATACAGCAATATGATCCTGATTCAAAGCATCCGAGGATATCTTTTGCTAACGCGGTTTTTCAGATATATCACAAACTGTTGATATATCGAGATACACTGGGCGAATCAAATAAAGCTAACAAACAACTCAATAATTTGTTACAGGGATTCGAACATCAATTTAGATCGGACTACAATATAGTGAATTGCAACACTTTTATATTAAATGATGTCCGAGATTTCTTCTCGTACAAAATGGACCTAGTAGCCCCGACAATGGACGATTTCTCTCAAGTTGCGATCAAAAGAGATTATTTCTGGCTCAAGATTGAACTCTCAAGTATCGAAAAGTCGCTAATAGAAGTTTTTCAATTGAGTGATGATAAGATAGCTCTATTTCGTGTGAATTGTGGTGAGCTTCCATACGGTATCAATCCATCAAAAATGATTCTACACGAGGTAAAGAATGGTAACGAGAGGTTGCTGAATTTAGGTCGTAGTCTCATGTTCCCACCCTTTCGTGGAGGTGATTTAGTCATTTCCAATTTTACCAAAAACGGTGTCCAATTGAAAACCAGAGCAAATGGAGCTAAAAGTCTTGAAAGGGTTATGCAATTAGAATCTATCGATACTTCAAAATGGGAAATATACTGGAAACTCATGTTCACTAGAATGTTTGGTAATGAACCGATTACAAATGGATCAGATCATAACCATTTTGTAGAAAAGCATCATCTCCTGAACAATAATAAATCTCAAAAGGTATCTGGACTTGGATTTGTTCTAGAACCATCTAATAAAGCCGAGCATCAAGGCCAGAGAGAAAATTCGTTTTCTGCCAATGAAACATCAGAGTTAAAATCGAAAGAATTCTCATTGAGAAGATCCGAACCATTATCAAAACCTCTTTCTTCGATAACAAGTGAATCACTGGTTGATGATCTTGATAAATCCAGTCCCCCTTTTGATAATATGCTTCACGGTAAACTTTCACCATGTGATGCTGCCATGAAATACGACTTTCCTATACCTATTGACAGTATACAATATGATGATAAATTGTCTCAACGTTCACATCAGACAAGTGATGTCGAAAGTATTATATCCTCCTACAATCCGGAAGATACCAATGTAAAGCACTCTGCATCAAGCGAATTAGATGATTTTGGAACGCAAAATGAAGTTATGATTCGAGCTGCCTCAAAAAGGCCAAGTAGTAAATCATCCGAGAACAAAAACTCAGATTCTTTTAATATTGTTGATCTAACATCAATGAAATCCATGCTGAATACTGAAGAGGTAAAAATATCGCTGTGGGATGATACCGATTGGAATTTATGTCGCGAATCACCCCTCTTTTTATGCATCCTGAAGGGTGAGAATATGATTGTATTTTGCATATTTGGAGCATCAGGCCTCATAAACTCGGTGAGATTCGTCGCAAAAATATCTGATAGTTGGAGGTATACCAGGGCCTCCCGACAAGACACACAACTCATGATACCCAGGGAAAATATTTTAGAAAGCGATCTTCCTATAAACTCAAATATCTTGACATTAAGTTGTCGTCAAACGGACCGGTTCCTTACTGTTTTGAACTACTGCATAAAATTACATTGCTGATCAGTCGTCTATGTGGCTTCATAATATATACAGCTCTTTACTACCACATTATATATATTACCATCAACAAAACTTCATACCAGCCGCTAATTTCTTCATCAAAAGTACCAGCCATATAAACTAAACCTCGAATAATACCAGGGAAGCAGAATGCAAGTTCCTTTTGATATCTCTTTTGTTGACGTCATGAGTATCTTCGACTTCACCCCAGCGCTCTGTTTGACAGATAACTTCCAAATTGGACGCCTGCGCAAGATAGTCAACACTCCATTGTAGATCAGAGCAAATCTTCGTATTTTTAACTCTACTCTGTAACAATAGAATTGCGCATATGAATGATTTGGTGGTAAGGACTACTTTTTCGAAGACAGCCAAATTCCATGGTGTCATTGTGTCCAAATAAGCCTTAGCTGCTTTTCGTACTTCCTCATTTTGAGCATTTCCTCGTATTCCATCAGTCTCACAGTCTAGTGTTCGGAGTTCAATAGCTGCAGGACTGTCAGTATACTGTCGAAGGAATCTTTCAGCTACCTTGATCATGTCTGGATACATGGAGTCCTGTCTTTTTCTCAATTCCCCGTCGAGCTCATTATTTGGTGCAAAAACTAACAAGGTATCTGTATCAAGGTAAGCAAGTAGCTGATTCTTAATTATGTTTGTGTCCGCACCTGCTTTATGAGCGAGATCGGGTTTACAATTTGGACTAGATGCATGTTCCAGATCTATACATCGTGCTAATAGCGAGGTAAGTGGCAAAGAATATGGTTTTAGACCAGCAGCTCGGCAATGTCGCCACTCTCGCTCGAGAGTCAAAGCCAAAGTTTTTCGAGTTGATCCGAACGCAATTGGTTCACCTATCGGTGTTCGTACAATTTTGCCACCTAAAGTCAATTGGTATTTTGATCCATCACTTGACAATGTGACCTCAGGCTTGGATTGGAGCAAGGTTTTGAAGGAACTGGATTTTGTTTGGCTAGACTCAACGGTTGAGAATTTTACCTGTTGATCAAATTTGAACACGAAACTAGTCTTAATTTTGCTGTTGAGTGAGATCCCGGCTCTTGTAGTACCCCGATATGTATGCACTGTGGCTGAATTGTGATTGTGTCGAGTACTTACACTAGCCATCATATTTGTTAGTGAATGGGCCTCGATAAAACCTCGTCGAAAACTGTTGATATCTCTGCACAAAAATTGTAGTGATCTGGAGCCGTTCATTACACGATATGGACAACTCAAACAAATGGAAGGCATGCTCTCTATCCTTTCATGAACACTAGTAATGCTTTGTAACAAAATGCTAACCCATGTAGTTGAATGCAATTGTAATGAATCATTTACATTGAGCTTCAAAAATCACAACAAGGCTGAGATCAAACAGCCCATACAATCATGTCCGCTTCACAGCTAACACAAGAAATAGTGCAAAGCTTGCGTGCAGCACAAGGTGAGCTAAGTGTGCTTGAACAACAAAGACTTGCAGCCCAACGTCAGAAACAACTTGCGGATTTGACTTCTGCAGAGATTAAAGCGTATCCAGTTGAATACGTTTGGCGTTCGTGTGGACGCATGTTTGTGAAACAAGCCAAACAAGAATACCTGGATGATTTAGCGCAAGATATTGTTGTCGTTGATGAACGTGTCAAAGCATTAGACGTTAAGAAACATTATTTAGAGACTACAGCAGAAAAAGCCAGTGACGGTTTGAAAGCAGTTATTGCAGCAACAAAAGCAGAATCAAAATAATCATCGAAATGTGTACCATTATTGCAATGATTGAAACAAACTTACGAAATGAATCATTAGAATAGGCATGCAAATTATACTTATCCTGCTTAACGAGACCAAAGAGCATGACTGAAAAACTGTAAGGCATACTTCAAAATTAGTATTTATTTACCGACATCGAGAGATCATTAGTAGTTTTTGTAGCTATAACATATAGCTCATGTTGATACGAGATTCGCTGAAGTAGGACGATTAATATATGTGAACACATTGTAGTTTTCAATGTAGTTGTGTATTTCTCTAATCATCTGATGGACAAGAATAAAAAACAACGGATTCTAGTTAGAAATAGATTGAGCAGTCCTTGACCATTAGTGAAACGAATGACACGATTTCTCATTGCAGTAATGAAATTCAGGCATGTCCACTTGTTTTCCTTAAACTGCACTGTAGCCACCTCTACTACTGTCAGAGCGGTTGAATGTCCTCGTAATCAACTCTTTAATGAATGCTGGTAAACCAGTAGCTAATTGAATAAAACGTTCTGCAAATTCAGCTCTGAAATCACCAAATGATCCACCACGAGAATTTAAAAAAGATACTACTACGAGATAAATCAAAGCAAAAAGTAGCGTGTATGTGCAAATCCAAACAAACCATGAACTACTGTTAGAGTGGGGTTTAGTTCTCTCAGGATTGTCTTTGGGGTCATTCTGATGGCCATTATTACCATTATTTCCATCTTCCTGTTTCAAACAACCCGATGGACCACTGATAGATATCTCAATTGTATTGTATTGCCATTCCGAAGAAACTACTGAATCCTCCTTCGAATTTTCATCACATTTGTATAATACGTTCATATTGACGGTACGCGCTCCCCAACGAGCATCTTTCAATGCTACAAATAAAGATCCTGACCCATCATTGGGCTCATATACATCAACAGTGCTGGATCTTGGAAACTCTATCAAACGGGCTACCATTGAATCTTTAGATTGTTCAGTTGACACTTCCATCTGATAGCATAAGAGGTCATCTTCATTACATTGATGCATATCATCAGGAACTTTCCGGGACCTCTCCTCACACAAATTGACCCAAAAGCGTTCTAACGTGCTAGAGGGAGGTGTGGCAAAACTCCGTTGGGCCTCGAATGGAGCCAAATCAAAACGTTTCAATATATCATTATCAACACATTTAAGGGCAGTGGCTTGATAAGTCCATATTGAAATCAAAAATACAACCAAATAGCTCGAACTGCAAACCAACATGTCAAAGTAAAACAACGACAGTCCCCAATTATTTCCACCCAATGATAATGTAGACTAAATGCTACTTCTATATCTTAAATACGAACAACTGTACAAGATATTCATATTATGAGAGATGACTTTGCAAGACGGTTTTGATAACATACACACGTGACAAGAGAGGGCACCGATGGAAATCGGCATACCTACTCACAGCCCTCGAAGGTGCATAACAGTATTTTATACATTATGAATTATGGAATATTAAGAGCACTAAACACCGTTATGGGATATTAAATTGAGAGTTTCATGCAGACCAATAACGATATAACTGTGGTGCCACCAAAGACACTGGCTTCATAGAGTCCTCGAGAGATTCTTGAGATGTAGAATCTGGCCCAGTAGCGCGCCCGGAAAATGGCCTACCTAAACTTGTCTTGGTAGGAGACGCAAGCTGTTCTCTTATCTTTGTTAATGTGTGCGCCAGCTTATCTTGATCCTGGGCACACTGCAGAGCTTCCTCAAAATACTCGTTCACAATACGTGAATGCTTTGCAAATGCTAATTTTTCAATCGTCAGTTGTTCCTGCTGCCGTTCTAGTGCTCGCTTTTGTAACGCAAATGATTTTTCAATCTCATCGATCAAGGACAATTTTTTCTCAATCTTTTGGAACTGTACTTCTATTAGTTTATTAGCAACATCATTTAATTGCTGCTCTTCGTTGCTTGCAAAGATATGCGACCTGGCACCCAAAGCTGATATTGCAAGTTCCGATGTTTGCCTGAGAAGACTGGAATTATCCAAATCTTGCAGTTTACCAATGGGCCCACGAGCTCCCTTTTCATCCTTTTCGCCAACTTGATTTTCTTCAATGAATTTATCCTTTTCGTTTCCATCAGATTCCCTACTTGATTCAATCTTTATAGTTTGCTTATCCCCTGAAGGACTATCAACCTTATCGTCCAACGAATCAACACCTTTGCTAGTACTTTTTCGTTTATCATCGGATGATGCGTCGCACTGGCTGACATCAGCTGCATCAATTGAATTAGCATTAGCTTTGGCACTCTCTTTATCTTGATCGTGGTCGTAATTTTTTCGGTCGTCGTCGTCTTTGAGGTCAGTATTCTCTTTGTCTTCGTCTTTGTCTTTGACGTTCTCATTTTTTTCTGAGTCTACAGCGGTAGAATCCTCGTCTTTTATCGGTTCAGTTTTAACCTTCATTTTCAAGGATTCTATTGCAACAATAGCTCGATCAGTCATGTTTTGGACCACAACTGGATCCACCAAGCCAACTAAAAACGCGAGCGTGGAGAGTATAGGATTTTCACTTTTGGAAAAGGGAAGATGTGGTGCATATTTTAGAGGTCCAAGATTATCCACTGCATTATTTTCAGAATCCTCAACAAAATGATGCAAAAACTTATCTTCTGTCGGTAGCTGCAAAAACCTTAATATACATTGTTCGGGAGTCTTATTACCAACTGTCTTCGCAATCTGATACCAATCATTATGGTGTTTTCGTATGCCATCTATCAGGTTCTTGATGTCTTCTCTGGTCCAATCCTTATCGATTGCTTCTAATATTCGAGGTCTCTTTATATCGTTCGAAATCTCTGATTTTTCTCCTGTACCATCATTTGAATTCAAGTCATTAGATCTCTTTCTTGTGCCCATCCCAGGACTGCTGGCAGTACCGTCGTTCAATGATGTAGCTGAATCTGCTACATCAATCATCTTCTTAAGTTTCGTCATATTTGGCAATTGTACGGAGGGTTTGTAACTTTCGAATGGGAATAAGCCACGAGGTGCATCATGCCTTGTGACAAAATCTCCTGTATATGGAGGTTCTACTTTCTTAGGCAAAAGCTTTGCATCTACTTGGTAATTGATCAAGCCCCACTTCATGAGAAATTTATGAACCCGGAAAATAGTGGCAGCATCACCGGACATATTTCTTCTTGCGGATGTTACACTAAAATACTCATTGGGATTTAGTCTGTACGAATTAACAATGAAATTTCGGTATTTCAAGTACACTTGTGGAGTTTTTGATGCAATTCGATTAGTGAAAAATTCCGGCAGCGATTGCCTCTCAATTTCATGAATCTTATTGAGATTGAACCATTTCGAATAGCTTGGTATAACAATCTCATGGGCCTGCGGTATTACCATTTCAGTGTCCTCTACTGGAGCTGTTTCTGGATTTGTCTCCGGGAACTCATTTTTTATATCTTTTGCAGGCGGCTCGCTTGCGTTTAAAATGTCTTCTTCTGTCGGTTGTGGCTTGATATCCACAGGGGCGTCGGCCATAGCTTCATCGGCCACAGTTTCATCAACCACGCTCGCTTCAACTTTCATTGGAGCTTCCTGCAAAATATTGTCTTGCGCTGCAGTATCTATTTGATGACTTGTGTTAGCACTGTTGCTTTCTGCAACAGGATTGATTTCTTGCATATGATTCGGTTCTGACTCGGAAATCAAAGGAGCATCATGGCTGGGAACACCTTCAGGAATTTCCGTAGACTCATATGTATCAATTCCTACACTTTTGCCGGACTCTTCCATGATGGCAGGGGTAAAAGACACTCAACTTAATGCGTGATCGATGTGCGCTCTCTTGTCGGTTGATATAATTAATGAAAATCCCAAGCTCTACGCCAATTTCACAGCTCGATAAATGAAGTCTGAGCCAATTGATGTTATTAATTAATAAAATAATACTCGGAGCGTAAGTCTCCTAGACCTAGAGCCTATTTGTCTTGATGCGATCGTTCTTGGTTGAGTATATACTAGTTCATCATCCAGTGGTTTTATCAATTTTGAAGTTGTTTATTAGAGTATATTAGTATAACACTGGCTTCCCACCTCGTATTTAGCGATAAAACACCAAATTCAGCAGTGATTGTATGCCAATCACTTGCATACGGTTGGGAACTACGGCCTCCATTGTGGCCCTTTATACATGGCCGGCAACCCCACAATATAATGCGAATATGGGGTCTTTCATTTTGCCCAAGGTGCATGGTAAGAAGAGTTCGAAGCCAACGTCAAAACATGGTTGAAATAAGGACAGCAATGAGAAAAGCATTGAAGCTACAAGAATACGCACGTAAGAGAGCGAGAGAAGAGGAAAAACAAATCCAATTCCAGGAAAATTTTTGAGAAACAGGCAAACTTTCATGGTCTTGTAGAGGCTTTTTGGCACGAAACAAAAATCAATGCAATGATTGCCTGCCTGAGAGCTAGAAAATCACTTTGAACTGCAATAGTGTTGAATAAACAATGGCGACTCCTGACGCCCAGTAGTCTGAACCAAATTGCTACTATCGTCTTTCTGTGGCATGCTAAGACCCTTTCTTCCAAGGACACATTTTGACTAGAGCGCATTTATTTCCAGACACATCGACCGTCATTCTCTAAGGCCCACGATGGATCCATACAGCAGGACATTATCTTCCAGAAACAAGCCCCGTATTATGCCAAGGTTGTGCCCCTAGCAACACTCTTATTTGCACGTAAACTCTATCAAAACCTCTCGATGCAGGAAATTAATCTACTTGAGGCCGACCGTCTGCTCTTCAAGCTCGAAACTGAGGTCTCACGAATAAAAACTTTCTGTGCTAGAACAAACCTTTTTCACCTAGCCCAAATCTGCTATACAACGAGTAGCACGTTGATGTCACCAGGCTTATGATCGAACATAGACATGCACGATGACAGCGGTATTCTAGGACAGGTCTGCATGGCATTTACCCGCACATTTCAAATTTTTTTTGCAGGAGCCTCAAAATATATAAAAATAAACTGTAAACAAATACACACTCAGACTGCCTTCATCCACAACATCAAGCTAACAGTTAACTACTCTGTGGATTTACATAGCGCCATAGAACCAGGAACAACGTTCTGCAGATAACCTTTTGTTTTATACCGCCATGCGTACTTCTGCTTTTGTTGCCGGTGTTGTCGCCGTTGTTGTGTCTAACTTGGGCTTGGCCGTTGCCACCCCTCCTGCCTGCTTGATTGCTTGCGCTGAGGAAGTTGGCCGTACCTCCTCTCAATGCACTACGCTGAACAAGATCTCCTGTTTCTGTGAAAACGAGAACACAGCCATCAAGCAGTGCTTGGAGGCCAAGTGCCCCAACAATAACGCCGATGCCGCTTATAGCGCGTTCGAGAGCATGTGCAAGGAAAACAATGCTGCCCTAGGCGCTAGTTCCGTTTCCTCTGCAAGCTCTTCGGCTACCTCTTCAAGCGCAAGCAAATCAGAGTCCTCCAGTAAGGCAACTCCAACTTCGTCGAGCGCTCCTTCTGCAACCGAAACCTCGGTTTCTTCCACTGCGGCTCCAGCTTCATCTTCCTCAGTTTCTCGTCAAGCACAAGCCTCTTCATCCTCAGTGGTACCTGAAAAAACATCTTCTGTGGTCACCTCTGCATCCACCTCTTCCACCGCAATTCAAATTGTCTCTGCCGGGCAAGCTAATATCTTGAATGCAGGGTCCACTATGGCTTTGGCCCTGGTGGCTGCCATTCTAATCTGATTGCTCTCAATATAATCTCTGGTGTTTGAGCAATCATCGTTAATTGATGCGTTAATGTTTCCCAGTTTCTATTTCGTTAACAAAAGGGTTTTATTTGTTATCTTAATGTGCCATGCACATCAAAACGTTCTTATATAAATTGTAAATCTATGGATTGATAACAATTGACAAAGCTAAGTCTTACTCTGTTTTTATTAAAATCATTGCTAAGTCTGAATATATAAATCAACTTTTTGAGTCTTGATAATGCTACAGATTTTAGAATAAACTATGGATGTTGTTATGTAATGTTGTTATTCAATTTTTAGTTACAACTTCGGCATAATTTGGAGGTTCCACGTACCTAGGCAGAACAGCATTAGCCTCTTGTGGTTTTGCATGTATGAATACCTCCACAGGTTCAATTAAAACACCGGTAGTTTTCAACATACCATTTATGTTCCAATCGATCAACAACTGAAAATTGAATACCCTTTCAATGGCACAACTTCTTATACTATACAGCCTATTACCTCTGTGCCTATAATTCTCCTCATTGAATATTAATCGCCGTAGACCTACATCATTCTTCAGTTTCAATTCGAGTTCAAATTTATTAGTTAACGTATTCAAACTAAGTTCATCGAAATCAATTATTTGTCTTCCAGCGTCTATATTGCTGAAAATCCTACCCAAGTTTACGTCCATAAGTTTCAAAGAAGAGAAATTCTCGTTTCCAACCCCTTGGGATAAATATGTGGTGCGTTCCAACAGATTCAGTTGGGCTCTTACTGGTACAATTTGTAATCTCTTTATATTGTCCATATTACCTTGGAAAACGACAAAAATCCTGTCAAATTTCCCGCTTCCCTCTCGAAAAAGCATATCCATTCTATGGATACTTCTCAATTCCTTACTTCTTATTTCAAGCCACATTGTGCTTTCATTATCAGGAAGACCGATCTTATACGTGGAGGGAAAGATTTCAGTGTCATCAAAGTAAACTGGAGTACTATTGAAATTTTCAGTCTCTATGAGCTGATCAGCATCCATAACATTGGTAAAACTATTATTCAAGCTATTATTTGCTGACACCATCCTGGAATTTGTGTTGCTTTTGTTATTCTGATAAACAGGTTCAGGTATATAATCAATGACCTTGTCCTCTTTCAAATGTCTAGACAATGGTTTGTACCAGGATTTTGGCTTACCTAACTCGATGTCCACTTGCACAATATATATAATCTTACCAAATGAGTAGAAATATAGATCCAGATTATCAAATTGATTCATCTTCTTCCATTCATTATTGAATGTTGGTGGCATAGTTGGACGCCTACCATTAAAGGTTAAAAGGTTTTTGGTATGGTTTTTGAGACATGCAGGCTTTGAAGGCATCTTTGGAAACTCGAACTTATATACATATGAACCTGTTTTCATTTTGAATGGCTTTGAACTACCATCTATCGCATCCCAAACATTATCAGGTGGGAAGACGCGAACGGGTAAATCCAACAATTTATGATAGGACCTGTTATCTTGACCTGGCCCAAGGATACCTTGCTGTTGGAACATGAAATCAGCATCCATACGCGTCATTGTTTCCATGTATCCTCTCAAGCTTACATTAATTTCCTTAACTGACAGTGACTTGTCAAAATCGATTGTTACGGTACCGTTTATGATATCGTTAGAACTATAGAAGTCTCCATTAAGTGGTGGTTCTAATTCAATACCTATTTTTGGAGACATCTCAATGTCTTGGGTTTGATTCTATTGATCTTGCAATTCCTATCAAAGAAATCAGTGATATCGAGCTACAAAAGCCTCAAGCTGTACTTTAGATATTTAGGTGCAACCAGATCGGCAAACTATTATGTCGGAGTTGGTTTGTCTCAGATATTTTTCTTTTATCTCATCGCAAGCTTACCTTAATCTCCAAAAGAATAATAATAATATTTCAAATTGTACATATCATGTTATCGAATCTAGAATTCCCCAAACCTTAGTAGTTGTGAACAAGTTATTGATTTATCTAATGGCCTCCAGCCAGATTCTTGAACATTGAGTTGACGATGATTTATACTCAAGCTCGTTATTTCACAGCCAACAATGGACCATCTGCGATTTGGGGTAAGTTCCTTCAACCAATCTTGGAAGCAGGCCCCAAGAAGCATATAGTACAACAACTAGTGAAACCTATCGGATTACCAAATCGACCTAGTATACCTTATAAGCCCGAAGGAAATTCGTTTCGCGATATGTTTGACGAAGAGAAAACAAAACGTCGAGTGCAAGTGCTACAATCAGAGTTTAGCAAATCAGGAATGTATGATATTCATGTTTTTGGCCAGACGTCTGGTAAGGTTTTTCAAGCCCCGACCTCGTACTGGCGTGCAAACGTTGCCCAATATTTCCCCTATCTTGAAGGTGTGACGCTTGAGGATCGTAGACTAGCGAGATTGGATTACAGATTTTATAAAGAATGCCCGGCAACGATTATGCGGATCTTTTCGAATGATACAGGCGAAAAACTCACACGTACGTTTCTGCAAACCAAGGGGCATGATTACTACAACAGAGATCGGCCGACTCTTCCTAAAGGCGTCGGCATTGTCGATATCAATTTTAGTGACAACAAGATCAAATCTTGGGTGTCAAAATTAGCGAGGTGGAATCTACGCCGTTTGGTACCCATTAAACAACGCAAGCATTATTATTTATGTGAAAGGTCTCAATGGCCATTTACTTTGAGGGAAAAAATGCTGGTAGGAAATGCAGTGACAGGCTACATATTTTTGATTGATTCAAATTCGAAGATACGATGGATGGCTGCTGGAGCAGCATCCGAGGATGATGTCAACACATTGTGGCGCTCCGTAAATGGAATCTTACAAGAAAACTCGTAGTTCTTATATGTGCACTTCAATCCAGCTAATACTAGATCATTCGATTGTCATACTAAGCCCATCCACCCTCGTCATGATATTATTCTCAGTCACCTCAGCCGCAGGCTTCAAAGGAAGAAATAGTGGAAATACGTTAAACCGAATAAATCTACAGAGGGTCATACTCACTGGCCGGTTTGATCAATCAAGATTATAAGACATTCAGTAGATCTCAATCGAATATTATTCTAGTTATTCTCTCGCAAGATTATAGTGATCGGGATATGGAATGGTATGGCACAATAAAGAGACGTGACGACACATAGCACATTCAATATATAGCCTTGTAAATAATTTTTAGCAATCTACGACTTTGAACCGAAATTGCCGGCTAAGAAGCTAATGTCGAACATATGACTAAACAAAAACGCGGAGATAACTGTATCTCTGCGCTCGACAAACACCACTGCTAGGGTTACCTGAGTAGACACCTCCATTGATAAACTAGATTAGTGCACATTTATGTACAATTAAATACTGATTGATAGCGAGCTGATCATCTTATAATAAGCCTGACTTCTTTTGTTGCACTAAGACGGCAATGAAGGGCACAGCGAACCCGACAGCAAAGAATCCAAAGTGTAGTACAGCGTATGGAATCTTGCGGTCGTGGACCTTGAAAGGGATATTACTGTAAACACCTTCCTTGAAATGCGCTCCAGCCATACGTGTTGAACTCAAAGCACGCCTCGTGGAGAGTCTCACTAGCTGTTGACCAAACATTGCAAATGGATATAAACTAAGTCTCGGGACGGATGCTAACTGTCACTGTTTCAAAAACTAACAGCTTCCAAATTTCACTAGCGTGTTGCTGTGGCTGAATTGTTCTTTCGTCGTTATTTGTATTTTAGAGTTAAAGGTAATATAGTGTTTTATAACAACAATAGTTGTATCCTATTGGCTTAACGGATATAAATCTCAATAAACAGTAGTACACCTATATATTGTAGTTTAGTGAACGCAATAATCTTTCTTTGTTGATTATTCCATCAGCCACAATTAGAAACCTTCTGTTGATACCACTCTTTTTGAGACTCTGTTCAATGAATTTGATTGTAGCTATTTCACCAGCTGTAACACCGCCAACGTAAACTATTATGGAGGTATCTGCATCTGATTTATCAGTGCGAATTCTTATTTGCTTCGATTTTCGCGAGGATTTGCGCTTCAGTGCTGTCCAGGATTCTTGTCGTAGTGCATCTGGTCCGTAGATCTGGGTGACAGCATCCTCTAGTCCCGCAGGGCGCGCATCACGGGATATGCTGAAGGGTAACTGTGCTACGTTCTGTTGATGCAGACTGGAGCTATCGTAAAGGCTCTGGATCAATCTCGTCGATAGGGGTACTACTCCACAATACGCAAAAGATGCGTCCCGGGGTGTTTCAGGTACCCCACCATCGCCTTCTTCTTGCGGCATAGTATTCATAATCCGAGATATAGTTCGATAGTCGCGTCGCAATAGTGAGAATGATTGCGTATCTTGAATTGAATCTGGCTTTGTGGCGGTAAATAATCGTCCTTCATCAAGCCGGTCCAATTGTGCACATATTGAGAAACCATAGGCATCCACTAAATCTCGTTGCAGAGACTCATAGTCTTTATCTCGTAAGGCTTGCTTAGTGAGCGAATGTATGCACGCAAGCGCCAGAATTTGTATCACATCACAATCGTTCTCATAAATTAATGATGTAAGTTCATCCAAAGTTGCCCGAAGGTCAATCGAACCTGATAGTATATCCTGTTCAAACTCCAAAATTCTATTGAATTGTAAGGATTTTGAATCCTCTACTTTCTCCAGTATACTGGATGACAGAGTTGTATGCATCTTCAGAAGTTTTTGTCTTTCTTGCAACGAGGACAGCGACTCAACAAATTTTTTTATTTCACCCACGGTTTCTGCTTCGTGTCTCGAATCGTATTGCTCTTGAAGATTGTTTGCCAGTTGATTCAATCGCGGCCCAATTGCTCCAAAATTCAAAAATTTTAGCTGATCCCAAATATTGTCTTGAGAAGAATCCAAATTCACTCTAATAAGTTCGTCACCGTTCCCTATCTCAAATCCCGAGTCCGAATCATAGGTTTCATTAATCAATCCAGCATACGTCAAGTTTGTCAATAAAGGTGTCAAGGGATCCATACCACGTTCCATTATAATTAGATCGGTATTCACAGGATAATTGTTATCGTCATTTCCATAAAGTCCGTCGATGAGTGCCTTTTCTTCTGATGTTCTATTTACCTCAATTCTCGACTTC
Organism: Oligophagozyma castellii; assembly: GCA_030556345.1. Taxonomy (NCBI): domain Eukaryota; kingdom Fungi; phylum Ascomycota; class Saccharomycetes; order Saccharomycetales; family Saccharomycetaceae; genus Oligophagozyma; species Oligophagozyma castellii. Next base: position 134,131 of record JAKTPW010000010.1, read on the forward strand.
AATGAATCTGCTATTTTAGCAGACTCAGGACCAAAAGCAACCACATTGGTTATGATAATATCTGACTCCTGAATTATCCATTGCAGGCAACATACTATGTTATCTGTGAGAAGTTCACGAGTTGCTATTTGCATGGAGGGTAGTTTGGGGTAATACATATTCCATCCTTCGAGATTAAATAATTGATGGGTGATTAAAACATCCTCATCCCAATATGGCGACGGTACCGTATAGAGAGGAATAAGACTACAATTAGTTGGTAATTGTGATGCAATATAATGGGAAATATATCCCGGTGACTGAGAATCAGTACCCTGTGAAAGCAAGATATTTGATTTTTGAGTTTTCCAGCAGTAAAAAAGGATCTGGAAAGTTTTGGTGGGATTATCTGAGAGCAGTTGCTTCAAGGTTGCCGGTGCAACTAAATCCATTCTGACATCTAACAAGACCACGAGTTGTGCGTCCTCGATTCGTGCTATATTCTTCGATATGTGATCGTCGAGAGTCACTATGTTCTGAACCCCCGTAGCATTAGTAAGTTCGGTAAATTTGGTCAATCGATCCAGATCTTTTATAAGGTTTGTTTGAACTATCAGGACTTGCTCTTTTGAATTGTCCTTGATTCGTGCTAGCGTGGAAAACAAACGTTGTTTCATATCATCTTGCCATTTTTTGGAGTTCCAACTCATTCTACTCCCATATAATATAATAGAACAGCAAAGGGCAAAATCCAATGCTTGGAAAGCTAATATTGGAGCCACTATGTTCTTTGTCTGTCGATCTTAAAGCTGCCCTTCAGTAACTAAGCTCATCAAATACAAATGGCCATTGGGATCAAAGGTTACCCGGATATGAAATGATATCGAAGCAGACTCACACCTGAGAGGTGATTAGGTTAGCGTGAGATTGGTACATTTACACGAGCCACTGCAGCAGCTAAATTCAAAAAGAGAATTAATTGGGTCAGAAATTGATAAGTATGGTTTTGACTAAATTTATAGGATGTTTTTTTCGGCTAATTGTAAAATAAAATGCTTACCAACATCATCATCAACAAAAAATACTCTGCATTATGATCTAATCAATCAGTCACTCTGAGAGTTTAACCAAAAACCACTGCTGTCTTTTTTCCAGTTGAATTACACGTAAATCATACGAGTTCTTTTTCAAGACTATGTGGATACTCATTGCGTGGTGTGTTACGTAGGATGTCCATTCATGATTACCATCTAAAAGATGAAACACTAGAGTATTTTGATTTGTAGTCACTATATCCTCATAATGCCTAGATTAGCAATAAGTCAGATAAGCGCAGCTCTTTTGGTGGCTCAATCGATGCAACAAGTTCAAAGTTGGGAGATAACGACATGTGAATAAATTGAGGTAATCAATACCAACAGAGAAAACGTTACGAAATAATGTTACAACTCAAGATCTATTGAATTCAGTATATTATCAAAAGGAGATTCTATGATAGCCTCATTTTTGGCGTCCGGAATTTCACCCATTGCCAAACGAATATATTACTGAATGTCAATGTAACAACAGCTAACCCAATTTTTCCAAAATTCACTATAAAGAGCGCCAAATTGAATTCTGGTTCCTTCCAAAGTTGGCATGCCAACTGTCCCAGTGATGCAATACCACCAATGATATCTAATGCTACCCCTTGAATTGCAAAACCTTGCATTGATTTTCTTTCGTAATTGTGCATAACCTGGGGGATATATTTTATCAGTGACATTGAAACTTTTAGTATGTACATCGTATTGCAAAACCACAGTGTCGTTGAATTATTCCAACCACCGTTTAAAGTATTTGTCCAGTGCAATTTGCCTGATGCCCACACAAATACAGCAATTGATAACCACAACGCTCTGTAGTAGCGCGGTCGCATTCGATGACTATAGTGCTTGAAACCCCACAACTGACGACCCAATATAAGCTGGCTTAAGAGAACTATATTCATAAGAAAGCCATGTGCCGAATATGCAAGATCAAACCATGTTATCTTTGGTTTCTTTGCCAACTCTAATTGTTGCGTACCTGCCATGTCTTCGCTAGCTGGCAACCACGCAAATGCTTGCAACATTAACGAAACTAATAAATAAAAGTAACCTGCACAGTTCAATGCCACAAACTCGAACGACATTGCATCTGTGGAACGGTGCGACCAGTTTGTCAGAATAGGTGTATATATCGATATTGACCACGAAAGAACGTATATGGCGCCCAATATTTCATCGATCGACATCAAGCAACAACAGAATCAGTGTACAAAGCTCAATGTTTTCTTCACAAGTTGCGCTCAGTAATCACTTGATAATTCTCAAGAGCTGTGAGTAACTCACTAAAGTAGACCTCGTTGACACGGTTTTTGTTACGGTAAAGGACACCAATAACATATTTTGATTTAAGGTCAAGGTAATAAATAAGAAGCATGTTACAATGCAAAGCCAAGCATCTATTAAAATAACGACAGTCATAAGTTAACACGTTGCAATCAAAATATCAAGTTACATTCTTCTCTTGACTAAATGAATGATATTATACCGAATTCTATAGGCTCATTGGTCTTTGATACCCTCGGAAACGTCATTTGTTCAGACGGATATGGTTTGAAGCATTGGTCGGACATACCTGAACTATCTAGTGTCCAGGTTGACGAAGATGGAACAGCTACCTTGCAATCTCTCGACGAGCCCGTTCTAGTGCATATTTATCGTAAAGAAGACAAAGTAATAGCGATATACACTAATAAATGAACAATAACCGTGCTCAACTCGCTCGACGTATATAAGCGTGTTACCAAAACCGCCATTATATAGTGCTAAATAAATCCGCCTCCACCAAACCCACTGCTCCCTGGAAATATAGAACTATGCCCACCATATGGATCGTCAAATTTCGAACCTGGGATCCAGCCCGGCTCTCGATGCGAGGGATCTTTATCGCCTTGTGGTCCTGACCCTCTACTACCTCTTTGACGAAAAGGATCCATAATCATTCCTCCCTGACCTTGGCCCGGTGCTCCATAGGGCGGAATACCCATGGGTCTATCGGCCTGGCCATTAGGAAACAAATCATCGTGTCCATAGTTTGCTGGATTCCATGGTGGATTCGAGGCATGGCCGCCTCCGACTTCATACTCATCCTCGAAATCTGGCATATCGTCAGGCCTCCGACTGCGGGTTACGTCAGATGTGCGTTCCGTCCTGAGTGATCCTAACTTTAGCGATGGTGGAGTGTTATCTTCATGCTCTTCTTCCAAATGTTTCTCACGCATAAGTGACCCACTATGCACCTGTAGTTTCAATCTATCTAGAATAACATCCAAAATCTGGTCATCGATTTGCAAGTCTTCGGTTCGGATTGGAACTTGAATGCTATTGAGAATCGATAGATCTTTAGCATAATTGAAAGTTTGGTGTGCAACGACTTTCTCATCTTGTATGATTGACACTAAACAACTAATATCCTTCTCAATAGCTACAACCATTAAATTTAATTTGTCACCCATCTCATTTGTTAATATGGTTTTGACCATAAGCTCATTAGTGACCTGGGATCCAATATCACGATCATATTCCTTAAGTTCTGATTCGGATATAGCCAGTTTGAGGCAATAAAACACAAGCTCCAACTTGTTTTGTAACTCTGGCATACGGAGCAAGATTTGGCTAACCTTGGTTGTAGCTTACCAAAGTTAGCGACAGTTCTGTATGTATTAGTATCTAAAACATCGATATCTTTAAACCCTTCAAAAATAAAATTATAGTACGGCGTACTTGGTTCAAAGAGAATCCGATAACTTGATAACCATTTTTAAGGCTATCATTATGGACAATAAAATAAAGCATTACTGATTACACACATTTACTCTAAATCGAGATTCGTGACAGGTATCATTTGAACTCAGTGATTTCCCCATCCCTTGATACAAGCCCCATAACGTTCAGGAATAGATTGAGATCCTGGTAAAGCTTTTCCTTACGATACAAATTCGTCGCGGGATCTCCTACCTGACTCTTACCGACACTCTCGGCCTCATCTATGGTGCCAAAAATCTGGTCTCTAACCTCATCGATAATTATCCGTTGATGATTTAGCTTTCCACTTAACGCCAGAGAAGCCAAAAATTGCCAGATGTATGATTTATCGTAAAACTGATTTAGAATTGGCGCTACACCTAATTGTTGCATCGAGGAGCTCAAATAAACCTGTAATAGTCTGTCTGTATATTCTTTTGTTGGGAAAACTGACACAATCTTGCTCTCCAAAGCGGTGAACAATTTATCGTAAATTTCATTCCAAGTTGAAATTTCAGCGGACGAGAGTGTGTTGGTTCTGTTGCTGTCCTGTCTTATCAATGCTGCACGCGAAATCAACACCGTAATTAGGTTCAAACCAATCTTCGATGTTGATATGAATGAGACGTTGTTGTTTTTGATCAAATTCAGTAACAAACCCATGATTTCCACAAAATTGGAACTACTTGATAAAAAGGATACTATGATCTTCAAAAAGACCTTCTGGAAATGATCCATCTTCTTAACTTGAGTCACGGAAGGATTTGGATTTGTCTTATAAGAGCTGATGATGATAATATTGAGATGTGATAATTCACTGAAGAAAGTTTGTAACATCTTCAACTTCTGCTCCCTTTCCAAGAAATTGAAAATACGAGGCATTATCTTGATGCCTTTGTCGAAAGAAAGCATCGAGATGAAAGGCGAAACCTCATATACGTCATCATCAATATGTAGAGATTCCCAAAGCAAAGTGGAATCTATAGGCTGATTATTTCTTAAATCAGCTTCAAGTTTCAAAACCTTTTCGTATACGGATTCTATCAACGACAAAACAAATTTTCTACCTCCCGATCTAGTCAAGACAGAATTGTGGTCCACCGAGCTAAAAGCATAAGAAGATCTTCTTCTTGTTCTTGACTTAGAGCTGATTTCTACGTTTCCCAGAGACTCTGTCATTTTCACCAATTCAGGAGTACCAACATTAGGAAGTCCATCTTCATTCAGATCTTCAGGTCCGCTACCTCTATAAGCGGGTATTTGCAATTGCCTACGAGGTGCCTTTCCATTCAAGTTGGAAGAAATCTTACCGAGAACTCCTTCACGAACAGTATCATAATCTTTGTTTTTCTGTGGTCTTTCTTTTGCGACGGTAACAGCTTTTTCAACTTGACTTTGCATTCTTTGCAACGCGATATCCGTTCTCTTGTAGCGACCACCTAATCTGTGACCAGAATGTTCCAAATAAGCCCTGGCAATCATACCTTTATTTGATTCACCACCAATCCCACCTCGTTGGATTATCTTGAATACCTGAAAATAAAAATCCTCGTTATAGGGATCCTCGGTTACAATCTGAGACAATTGGTAGCGTGTAATAAAGTCCTTGTCGCGTGGCGTCATTAATCCAGAGTGCTTTAAGATTCTTTCCACTTTAGAGTGACGCAATTGTAATCTCTTTTGTTCTTCTTGAGACATGGGCTCCCGTCTACCGTTATACTGACCATTATTAGAACGTCTATTAGCATGCATTCTATTCATCTTATCCATGACTTTAGGCTCTGATTGATAAGTGTTAGCTCTATTAGCAGGAGATGAAGTTTTCTCAAGATTTGCGGGTGAAGCGGAAGCTTGATGCGAGTCGATATTCCGTGATATCAATGGAGCTGTTAGATTAGCGGGAGGAGATTGTTGTTGGACTTGCTGACCCTGGGGCAAGATAGGTTGTTGTGGTTGACTTTGTTGTTGAGGAACTTGCTGCTGAGGAACCTGCTGTGGGTGCTGAATCTGTTGGGACTGCTGAATAGATTGTACTTGCTGGGGCTGATGCATCTGCTGCTGGACCAGCTGTTGATGTGGCAATTGCTGCTGTTGCTGTTGAGGTGCATACACACCTGACGGGGCGCCCGGCGGGATTATGCCAGGAGGTGGCGCTTGAGAATTGGCATTTGGCTGTTGAGCAAACATGGGTGGGAATTGCATTGGATAGGTCGTCATGTATGGATTGTTCCCAAACGGCATCATCATTGGAGCACTGCCGGGTGGAGGAGGAACAGCGGATCCAGGGTTGGACACCTGCGAATTCATCATGGCCTGCGAGTTTGCCAAGTGAATTTGACGTTGCTGTCTTTCAATTTCCTCCATCGACATTACATGAGGCTGCTGTTGAGGGGAAGAACCCCAAACGGAGTCCATAGTTTTCAAGTGCGACGAGACGTCAACTGCGGCTGCCGAAAGGCCTTGTGAGCCCACAGCGCCTTGCGACGCAACCGACGCATACGACATAGGCTGTTGTCTAGCCTGCGCTTGAGGAGCCGCAGGATTGCTTTCGATGGCGGCGACGTCGGAGCCTTTATGTCCGAAGTCGAAATCAGTGCCCAGCTCAATATCATCACCAAAGGTCTCGGTATTGAGAAAATCCTCCTCCTCAAGGTCATGGTCGCCCAATCCCCTGTATGAGTCCTCGAAATCCAACTCTTTGTCCGCGTCATGTGCGCGCTGGGCTCCTCTGCGGTTTCCGCCCCGCGTTTTGCGAGAACCAGGCCCCGGGAGAGAGGAATCAAACCCAAAGAACGACATCTCGTGGACCTTTGTGGACGCGTTCAACTATTTCTTGCACTGTAATGCAATCGACGGCCTTATAGCACACTGTTAGGTCTGGTGGCGGTTCTAGGAGGGGTGGTTAACGTTTGTTCATATTTGGCAGTGTTTTTTTTTTTTTTTTTCATTTTACTTCAACACTCTGAAAAATCAACGGTCATCGTGTACCACCATAGAAACACACTGGCTGAAGTTCACGTTGAATTGAGAAAGTTCAAGTTACCCGGCCACATAAGGAGTCAAAATTGTAAAAAACTGCTTTTTGCCGGAGTCAATACATGTTCAGGATCCAGGAGATGGAAGGAGTCACTGTGACTCTGGATTAAGAGTTGTGTTTTTTCTGCCTCGACCATGACTCAACGCAAGATTAAGGCAAGCGTTGGTAATTAATTAGTTAAGGTGACAACGTAGATTGAGCTAATATAGTTATATTAACGACGCATGAGTTGATCCGAAAAGGGTAAAGTGGGAAAGGATTAATATTTATGTGTTTCTCGAGAACAATTTGCAAAGCTTCGATCTGTGTAAACATCAATGCACACAACACGCACCCCGCACCCAGCTTTCAACGCTTTAGCAACAATGGTTTGTTTCTCCTTGCGCGAGTGTCGAGGATACGCGCCCCACAGTTTGTCTTCACAGGGCGTGGCGAAGGGACAAGAATCTCATGCCGCAAGTCTGGAGACGAATCACCAGTGTGTGATAACCTTGAGCAACTGTTAATATCTCTTTTGTGATAGAGTAACTCGAAATCTTGGCAGGATTGATGAGAGTACTCTTGTATTTGGTGGACCTTCACATCCCACTATGCATGGGCTCTCTGCCTTTGCACGGCCCATGAGGCCAAATGGTCAGTGCACGTGATCTCGGTGATCTCCGTTCATGCGAAGAACCAATGACGATTTGTGTCTATTTTGTAAGGGCAGTTTGACCTCTTCACACATGATATAAAAGAAGACACTGCAGTTTTCAAGAACAGAGGCCCCAGTGATACCAATCCAAGTTCGCCAGCAGCCGAAGAAGACGTGATATAGGACTCCAAGTCGTGTCCTTTCCTTTGCAAAGATTACGAGAACTATCACCATGCTTGTTTCAGGCTCTCAGTGTACAATGCGTTATGCGGCCCGCAGAGCTTTGCATGCCAGCGCTGTTCGCCAGCTGACCATCCCATTTCTACCTGTCTTGCCCCAGAAACCTGGTGGTGTCAAGGGAACACCCAACGATAGCTACGTGCCACCAAGGCCTGACAGAGCCCACGGTAACATGCACTGGTGGACCGAAAAGACATTCCAGTTCACTGCTGTTCCATTGGCCACTGTAGCATTCTTATCCACAGGTCCTCTCTCCACAGTGGCGGACACTGCTTTCTGCCTTTCAGCTTTGGGTTACTCATGCATGGAATTCCAATCATGCATCATTGACTATGTACAATTGCGTGTTTATGGAAAATGGCACAATTATGCCATGTATCTTCTAGGCGCTGGCACGATCGTTTCACTTTTCGGTATTTACAAATTGGAAGCTGAAGGTGATGGATTGACAGGCACCCTAAGGAGCTGGTGGCATGGAAAGAAAAGTATCGAGAAACACTAAGTGAAACTTGTGATATTTAAATTATTTAAGGGGTAGAAATTGCACTACGACTTTTTAGTCGTCGTCAACCTTATAACAGAGCTTTATTTGCAATTGGAAACCTTTCTCTCTATTGGTAAATGTTGTTTACCAGTCCAAGCATTGCGTTCAAATATTTGAACCAAAGACCTTCTTCAATCGTATACATAGCCTAATCTATTACAGAGTGGTTCCAAATCCACACTATCGAAATTCTCAGACAACTAAATGTCGAGGCTTCGGATAATCAAGCTAGCTGGATTATATATAACGATGTAGTTAAGTTAATAAAATAAAACTCACTCAATATATCAGATTATAGTAAAAACACTATCAGCTCTTGAATAAATCTAACAACTACTTATCTACATATTATGATCTTTTATTAAACATAACTTGACACATAGAACACATGATTCAAATTCAACTATATATGTGAGATTGTATTTTTTTAATTTGGTTTCTCACAACCTATTTTTGATATCATAAAATCAATAAGTTTACAATATTTGGTAAACAAATCAAAATAAGAACTTGAGTAAATCAACGAAAGCGCTTAATAAAAGTGGGCGCTTAAGGTCCCCAAACTGATTAGTATCACACTTGAAAATCAAGACAGAGCATGCATAATCTCGATGGGGGTGAAAGTGAGGCTCCAACTACCATTCTGGATGCCATGACTACACAGCCGCTGTCTTACCTCATTTCAAAGGATGAACTCGCCGGACTAATCAAAGATCCATTGAAGGTCCATTTTGAAAACGATACTAGTGTGTTTGCTGGCAAACGCTTAAAAGATGTTGGTATGGAAAACCAGCAGGGCATCAATCTGGATCCATCGAACAGGTATGAACATATGCAGATAGTCTATAAACGTCCCAGATTTCTTACAAGAACAGAAAACCATGATCCTCAGGCTCTAAATCTCCTACAAGGGCTATCTCCGCTTGCAATGAATTGCTTGCTAGCTACGGGTAGAGGCGTAAGCACCGCAGATATACAGGCGCCACAACCTGTGATGGAAAACTCGAAGCCGAAACCAGTCACAGAAACCCGAAAGAGACTCAATGAAGATGATCTGGCTCCGAGAAAATCACTTGATAGCCAATTAATTTCGAATAAATCAACAACTCAACTAAGTCAACCTAATAAACGAGCAAATAACACCAAGGGTGTTTCACTGAACAAGAATGATATGGGGAATATCTACCTAGAGAACCTGAATGAGTTAACGACCAAATTAGGGCTGGCCTCCAATCATGAAACGAAAATCAAGGATTTGGAAACTTGGCGGCAACTAACACAAAATGTTTTCATCACGACGGAGTCATTTTTGAAAAAAATGCAACGAACAATCGAAAAAATATACGACGAACCCTCGATCTGGTCACAGGTCAATATTGAAGTTATTCAAAGGATCTCGGACGTGATGGTTGATAACATAGTGCATTGCTCAGAACGACTCAATGAAGACAGCGAAAACATTCTTTTGAAACAGGTTGCTTATATGTCCATTATTATTTTATTTACAGTTCACTTATTTGAACTTGATAACCAGAAATTAACTTACCAGCACTATGTCTTGGAACCAATAAATTTTCTAGCCAAAACATCTGAATGTTTGAAAGTGTACATTAAAGGTGAAAAACTCTCAAAAACTGAAATTACTTCATTCAAACAATGCATCAGTCTATTGCCTGCTTACATATCCTCAAAACCATACATTGATGAAGAATTGGTCACAAAGTTGATATATATGTTTACGGATTTATTATTGAATGAGGAGGTTGAGTTTCAGGATGACATACAATTACAAAATAGCTGGGATGGTGTAAAAAAGATAAGCTCAGGTGTAATTATTGCGTTATTCAATAAACTTCCAGACCAAAGAGAGTTCATATTAGAGGAATTTCTCTCTCAAATTGATAAAATACCCAGTAAAAGGCTACAAAAGAAACTTTGGAAAATCAGCAATAATACCTTTGCAACTAACTTTACCATAACACTCTTAGAAATGCTAGAGACAATCAACGGCTACGATGATTTGAAGTTTTTATCGAAGGACGATACTGATTTTGCCGCTAAGGCCCAGAAAGTTATCCAGCTCAAATTTGATGATCTTGAGGGTATACTTGATGTCATTACTAGCTTCATAATGGATAAAACCTATGAGAATCCAAGTCGTTATCGTCATGTTTTAGAAAATGTTGTTTTTGACCTAATCGCTTTGGTACCACTGAAAGACTGGCCAGTGGCAGAGGGGCTATTGACAGAGCTTTTCAAGCGTATGCTATTAACGTTCAGCCCATCCCACCCCAAAAATACAAATGTAGAATCAATTTGTCTTCAACTCATCGGCAACATAGGCTCGATGATATATGAAGTGAAATGCGATACACCAAATGAATATACCAATAATCTGGTAAAAATTTACAATAACCTAGATATTTTACCAAGTTTGTTGAAAAATTTCTCCTCTTGCATAGCAGCATTGAAAGCAACAAACTCGAAGGTTACAACATATAAATATTTATGTTGTTTGAAAATTAATATCCTTTCACAGCTGACGGAGTTTGCAAAGGATGATGAGGAAAAAAAATCACAGTTAGATGCTATAATTGCCGACAATTTGGTTTTTGATGATATCAATCTACATATAGCAACAGATGATAAAATTGGCACTAACCAGCAGCAGTATTACTCCATTCTTCACGCTTTGAATATTCTCAATTTATATGAACCCTATTTGAAACTAATACTGTCTCTTTTGACGAGTGATAAAATTAAACTGAGATCTAATGCTATAAAATGTCTATCGATGCTGGCATCCAAAAATCCAGTAGTTTTTTCACATCCAATGGTCAAGGTAACAATTCAGGATCAATTAAAAAATAGTCCAGCTTCAGTAAAAGATGCTATTCTGGATCTGATTAGCATAGGATCTTCATATTTGCATTACTATAACCTAATCAACATAAATTCCAACGACGACAGTGTACAAGTACGAAAGCATGTTTTGAAACTGAATTACAAAATTTACAATGATTCAGAGGAATTGAACGTTAAAAGCTATGCCATCTCTCGCATTCTAATGAAAATTGAAGATGAGGAAGATACGATAATCGAAATGGCTAGGGGCATGCTGATGGAAAAATGGATATTCGACGTCGCTAAACTTCAAAATCAACCCGAAGAACAAAGACAAACTGTAGAACGAATAATAGAGGGTATGTCGTCTATAACCTTCCTGAATAACAAGATATCTGATCTTTTTGAACAGTTTCTGAACTTTTACCTACTTAACGAAGAGATTCATAATGCTGAGATCATTAGTACCACGAAAAAGTCACTAAGCACCTTGACCGAATTGCTTGTACATGAAATTGTGGAACTTCAGGCTAGAGAGTCAGCAAACCCTAATGACATGCAAAAGAGCAAGAGATATATGCTTTTACTTGCCACTTTTTCCGACTCAATGACCACGTTTATTACAAGAGAACACGTAGCATCCTTATATCCTTATCTGGTCGCAGAGGAGACCAATGACTTGCAGTGCTACATACTAAAAATATTCAAGAACACCATGATGAAAATAAACAACTTTAAGGTCAAATTTCTATTCGACATGGAAACAACAATCTTAAGTCTTTTACCTCGCATGAGTGTGAAAGAAATAGAGGAAGCAATTCCTCTTGTCTGGCTCATAGGCCTTCAACGGCAAGATACATCACGAATAGCAAGAGCTTGCTCCTCGTGCTTTGCCCTTCTGAACCCATACATCAACATCTGCAATAAAAGCCCTTCAAGAATAAACGTTGACGGAAAATTATTGAGGCTTATTTATCTCGCCACAGGATTTGGTAGATTCACGACATTTGACAAAACTAAAGCTCAAGTTAACTATATCAATGAAGGTGAAACCGTGTACGAATATGTTGCTAAGTGCCTTTTAGTTTTATCGAAAGACCAAGTCCCACACTCTGTAAGAAGGGTAGCCGCAAAAAATCTAACTGCATTATGCGCTAGCCATCCAAAACTTTTCAACTCAAAACACGTGCTGCATCTATTGGATAAAGAATTAACAAGTTCTCATACTGATATACAACTTGCTATATTAGAGGGACTGCATGATTTCTTTGTATCTGAAGAGCATAAATCAATCAGAAAATCAGGTCTCAATCTGAAAATAACATCTAATAGCCGAAAGGACGTCTTTAATGACAAGGAGACTTTCGCGGAGCATTTGAATGATGGTATATGTTCAGCTCTGGTTAGCAGATTTCTCAAAAATATTTTACGGCTATGCCATGTACAGGATAAAAATCTTCATCTAGTTTCAATTAGATTGCTTAAAATCATTACTCAATTCGGATATACAAATCCTTCCCATTGCATACCAACGATTGTGAGTTTGATAGGTAGTAGCGACGATTTGGTTGCCAATATAGCCACAAAAATACTATCCGAGACATTCGAGAAGTACGAAACTTTTGTCTGGACTGGGATACAGAAAGGTTTTCAATTAACATTTGATTCAATGCGCTCTGCAGCTGAATCTAAATCTCCCATAAATGACCAATACCTGCTAAACATTCAAAAAATAATGCAACAAGGCAACAAAAATATATCAAAATTTCTCAAGGCAATTGATAGAATGTTCCATGTAGAACTCAAGGGGATTACATCTCAACCTCCTGTTGAATGTAACATGCGAATTGTAATTTTTTTATGTGCTAACCTGGCAAAAGTTGACTTTGCAACACAATTGGGATTAGCCAATTTCATAAAACGCCTCGAGTTTTATACCGAAGAGCTTAGAGACGTAATTTTAAATGTTTGCGATGGGACCCAAGATAATGAAGCAGGCGAAAAATCGACCTACATGTTAATGGTTGCACACAAATCTATGGAGGACCTGAGAGCTTTTTTGCTTTCCTATTATGGGATCAAGTGTGACGCTTTGTCATTGGATTCGATTGAAGAGACTGATCTCAGATCAAAGAAATTGATAGCACAAAGAACAAATAATAAAAATTTCACTGACATAATTTCTGCAAACATGAGATATTTTGACAGGAAGAACTCCATCTCAAAATATCGAACCATGATCGATAAAGACATCTAATAACTTGATAGGATTTGCGACATTTTGATAATTTAGCATAACTTATTATATAATAGCATAGATCGATTCGAACTCAAATCTCAGATCGCAATTATCAATTAGCATAACAATCAAAGTCCGCACATATACATCATATTTATCATTCCCTAAAAACAATCAAGCCGAAAAGTTAGAGGTCCTAAGAATTTTGGAAGTTTGCTACCTATCGATATTTCAGTCCATGGGTTTTTGTTGCGCCATACCAGAACTGTAGACACCTATGCCATTGTCATTTCTCTTGGAGTCTTCATGCGTTGATTTCAAGGTTACCGGAAAGGCAGAGTATGACATTTTGCGTGCCGCTTGCCTACCGTACTTGTGCTGTTTGCGGTAAAGTAATGTGACATTGATGGCACTATCTTTGAAAACTGTCATCTCATTTTCAGAAGCCTGAGTAACATATGGTTTACGAAGAGGCTTAGAAATTATAACTTTTTTGAGATTAGGACTTGAAGTTCCCAAGATGAGAGTTCTGCCACATTTCTTGTGTATCTGTGCCGTTCGGCGCAATATCAAGGTCTCGTTGTCCATTTTTTCATCGTCAGACTCAGATGAACTACTATAATCCTGAATTAGCCGAGTATCTCTGGGTTGGTATAGTTCTTGCCATGATGTTCGTGTCCTTTGGTGCGACTTCGCCGACAGTTGGCGAATTCTTAGCTTCATGTGATCGAATTCTGCAAGTAGACATTCAATATGTTTGATGGCTTTTCGTCGTTTGAGTTGAAGTTCCTGTTGGTCATCAAGATTATCAATTTTGACCACTCGGGGCAACGTTTTTTGCCATTGGGGCATGCTTAGTTTCTCAAGAATTGTTCTCAGAGTGTCTGCCTCACTTTCCCCCTGCCGTAAATCATATTGTAACATACGAGCCTCTTGCTTAGTCCTCAGAGCATGATAATGAGTATACTTTGTGTCTGATAACGGGTCTGTTTCGCACATTTCATTTGAAGTCGATCCTAGAGCTGTTCGACGAATTTCGAGCACCATTGATCTAATTTGATTTCTTTCTGGTAGAATGGTTTCCCTTAAATTGATGTAGTCCATATTTTGCTCTTTTACCACTTTTAATGGACGACTTTTATCTAACTTTGGATCGTCGAGATCGAACATTGGTGGATCATTTTCTGAAGAGGCTCGTTCACCAGACATATTGCATAGTACGTTAGAAGATGAGATGATATTTTAATCTCACTGAGGTATGTGAGTTATTTATCGCTCTATAGCAATGTAATCCTAGTTAGAGACCATTTTGTTTTCAATTCACATATTGCGATTTGTAACAGATGTTATTTAACTTTAGTCTCAGGTTCAATTACTTACTGAAATCCATGAAGAATACTAAAGTGACTTCAGATAAAAGTGGAAAACTAGGATCTGTGTCTGTGACCTCGCCAAACTGAAATTTGATGGCAATTTCTCCATCATTGAATGCTTTGAGTCGTGGAAGACGGTGTGCTGGATCTCCGAAATCTAGCGACGATCGCGATGAGACTGTCATGGTAGATTCATTTTATGTTAAGGGCAAACTTATGCCAAGGAGATCTAGCAGGCTGAATATATGGACCAGATATATAATCTGGTCGTGCCTGGCTTGGTTAATAGCCATACATTGGTGCGAGAGTATTTCACCTCGCAGTTCAATTGGAAAATGCAACTGGTCTCGTTGGGAATCTAGCAAAATGATGAATCCTTACCACATTGGACTGTTTGCTGACCCACAAATCATGGACAAGCACTCGTATCCTGGAAGGCCAGCTGTGTTAAATAATTTGACTAGGCTAATACTCGATCGCTATCATCGGCGCAATTGGAAGATTATTCAAAAGGTACTCGATCCAGATGCCAATATCTTTCTGGGTGATTTATTTGATGGTGGAAGATACTGGGATGATGCATATTGGATGGATGAGTTCAAGAGATTCAACAGTATATTTCGACAAATCCCTGGTAAACGCAATATAATGACCTTACCCGGGAATCATGACATCGGTTTTGGTGATACCGTATTAGAAGACAGCTTGAGACGCTTTCGGGCTTATTTTGGCGAGACAAGCGCTTCTTGGGATCTTGGTAACCACACAATTGTACTATTAGACACAATTTCGCTCTCTCATAGCTCAAACCCATCTATATCAAATCATCCCCGCCAATTCCTTGGGGAGTTCCGCCTTCGTGAACCACATCAATACCCTCGAATTCTCTTGACACATGTGCCCTTATGGAGGAACGAAAATCAACAACGTCAATGTGGTAGCATGAGAGAGTCGAAACGCCCGTTTCCTATACAAAAAGGAGATCAGTACCAAACTGTCATCGACGCTGAGATATCTCAAAATGTTCTGGCGTCGATTGAACCTGACTTGATTTTCTCTGGAGATGACCATGATTATTGCCACATTGTACATAATTATCGTTCGAATGGGCATGACAAGACCGCAGATGAAATTACCGTTAAATCCTGCGCTATGAATATGGGAATAAATAAACCAGCAATTCAATTACTATCATTACACAACGATGGATCATCCAAGAATACGTATGATACAAATATCTGCTATTTACCAGACCCATACAGGCCATTCTATGTTTACATCACCTTGGCAATTTTCAATTTGTTATTCTTCCTTTATGCGTATTGTTCACCACAGTCATTTAACAAAAATATAGGTATTAGGATTGCCAAAATAATGCATAAAATCGGTTTAGAAGAAAACCTGGAGCATGAAAATGGTTTACCAATGCCCGTTAGTGCAGCTCAGAGCCATTTCTTTGAGAATTCCAATTATATACTTCCTTCAAATTCTGGATTTATCAACTTCATTCTCAACTCTCTTCTGGTGTTCTTTTCAGTGACCCTTGTATTCGGTTACTATTACACGATGCTGTAAACATCCATTAATGGAGTAACAGAAATTTATCTCCCATGAGTTTGGTTAGGTAAATAATTCTCATCTCTATAATCAAGATTATTAAAAATCTAATGAAATAAAAGTTGTATTCTCATCAATCAAGCTCATCTTCTTCATTTCCAAACTTAATGATGAAGATGGGAGCTGTTATTGGGTTTATAGTACTATCTGAGCATGAATCGACATGTTGTTCAATATGAGAACCAAATCGCGGGGGACAAAAGCGACAGCGATGAAGCGGATATTGACGAATTGATGGAACACATAGATAAAGAATTTGAAAATGACAATGCTGAACAAAGATATCGTGAATCTAGAATGCAGCAAATGGCTGATTATATGCGTATGGTTGAGCGCAATGTGAAGGAAAAGGGCTATGGAAAGTTGTCAATTGCAGATGACGAGGATGAGGCTATGAAATTAACCGTCAAAGAGGGCTGCAGTGTATTGCATTTTGAGCATGAGAATTTTGCCAAATGCATGCACATGAATGACCAGCTGTCGATTCTATCTCGCAGATATCTGAACACTCGATTCCTTAGGATCAATGTAAACAAGGCTCCATTTCTTGTGGACAAACTCAAAGTCAAAGTTCTTCCCTTAGTTCTGGGTTTCAGAAATGGCCAGGAAACTGTACGCATTATTGGGTTCGATAAACTTGGTAATAATCCAGAAGGATTTGATTTGGAACGTTTGGAAGACGTTCTAAAGTCGGCTCATGTTTTATCGCGGGGTCCCACAATATGATTCGAAATCGATATATATTCCATATTTCGATATAAGTAATGCGAGATGCTGAGTGCTAGTATACATAAATGCGATCAAATAGATTTATTTGATATATTTTTTTTTCTGGGTGAATTGAGTGAGGCTCGTTGAGATTCATTGTAACTCAAACTAAAATACTCGTGAATGTCAAATTTGAGAGGTAAATCTCGATAATGAAGACTCGAGATCCTTAACTCGTTGTTTCAAAGTTTTGTTTTGATCTAGCAATTGTTGATTTTCAGAATATAGATGCGATCTGGAAATTTCACAGTGCCTTAGAGCAAGCATACTATTTTTCAGGGAAATACTAGTTCGTACATATCCATCTTTCACAATTTGGAAGTTTTCAAGAAGTTTTTGTGTATCAGTAATATGCTTGTTCATTTGTGCTGTTTGTTTTGATGAGATATCACCAAAAGCCATTGAATTTTGCATTCTGCCATGGTGTTCTGTTTCACTCAAACCACATACCGTTTCCGATTTGCGAGCTATCGTATTTGGATCACAGCCAAAGAAGTTCGATGAATCCGACAAGGGGGAGAGTGAGGTGGGCGTAATTACTGCTGTCTCTTTCATATTTCGATCACAGTCACAACGGCGCAATTCTTTCGAATACCTCGATTCATGACTATTATTACTAAATTTCATAGCCAGTGCACGCTTCTTATTACAATTTGAAATACTGCCTGGTACAACACGGTGTGACTCCGATTGACCCCATGACCTTGGGTGATCATCTGTAAAGTTAAGTATATCTTCTAAACTTATAGACTCATTAGAAACATCCTTACTCAAGAGTTCATCAAAGTTCATTGGCTCTGTAGGATCGCTAGACCCAACCTTGCACTTAGTATAACCAGGATCCATACTTTGTAATGGCTCCAGTTCTTGTATACCGTTTTCGATATTGGTCTCCGACAGAAGATTATTAACAATAGATTTCAAGTCATCAACATTTTCATCCATCAATGCACCATCTGTCATCCCTGCCCTTGCCTGATATAACACTAGCCCTCAGAGAATCAAATTCTTGAGCTTTTACTTGATCAAGTCTGCCAAATACTTCTTCAGTCATAAATTTTTCAGTACCGTGATGATAAACTAGGCAAAAATATTACAATAGCACATGAAGTAATAACAGATCCCGATACTTGAATCTGAAATGATTCAATTGGTGATTCAATGTCACAACAAATAAATAGAATTAGAGAAATAAATGAATGGTGTAGTGCCTTTATTTTATAAATGTTCATGATCGTAATCAAACCTTGGCCGGGCACAACGAAAACGGCCAAAATGATAAACCAATTCACTTAAAGTTGTATGGTCTCAATGTTACTATTCCCAAAACACACTTGATTTGGAGTTCAGTAAGAGTCATACGCATAGACGAACGCAATTCTTCGCGCATTCAAAAAATTTGAGTTAATTCATGATTTTGGTCGCGAGGAATAATAACTAGAATATACCTGTATATTTAGATAGTATACCTCAAAGTAAATCAAGAGAAAACCACACACAATTGATTTTACTGCACCATATTGTAAACTATGTGTATCAGAAATTAACATAACGTTGCATTTAGCATTACCATTACGAGAAATTGTGGATGCGGTGAACGTTTGATTGGTCTCATCTCTTATTTCCACCGAGAACCCATCCACCGTCAGTAATATTGTCCTTTTCACCATATAAATCAATAGATACTTTACGCTTTATAGTGGTTTGGGGCGGGCTATCAACAGGAGCCTCGCAAATTTCACTAGTACTTTCATCTTCATCATATATCTGCAGTCTCAATTTCTTCAGATTAGTGCTAATGGGATCTTTTTGATGGTTCTGCATTCGGAGAGTGCTTGTCGATTCAGTGGTGCTGAATTCATCTTGTGAGTTTAAACTATCACTGGAACCAGGCAAATGAAACGTGGATTGAGTGTTCATGCTAAGTGATCCCGATATGAGACCTTCTTCGTCATCCACAGACGCCGGATTTAATGCTTTTTTCATATGATTTCCTTTAGTTGAAGTTGATTTGAAATTTAGAGCCAAACCATTCTTGTTGTCATTACCATTCATGAATGTTGAAAACACATCCACCGATTTTTGACGTCGCAGATCATCCAGTGATTTATTTATGAGGTCCTTTTCAAAGAGAGAGTCGCCTTTGGACTTTGAACTTTGTTGCCCATTTTCACTCAACCATTGTGCAAATTTATCTGGCACACGATCAAAACTACTTGCTAAGTTAGTCAAAGAAACGCCAGAACTACTAGTACTAGTAGCAGGAGAAGATATACGCGAGTAAAATTCTGGTGGAATTAGTCCCTGACTCACAGATTTTTCAGTAGATGGACCTAAATACCTTTTTCTACTTTTCTTGTGATTGCCAATCAAGGCTCCACTCAATCCATCCTCTTCTTCGAAATCACCATCACGAACGTGCACATTCGTGTACTTCGCTTGCTCTGTTAGTTCATCATTGGACGTAGAATAAATTGAAGTCTGGTTTTTATCATTCCTGAAATGGCTTTCACGTGCCGGTTCCATCAAACTCAAGGATCGAAATCTTGCTTTTCGCGGCTCAGTTTTGATACTCTCCACATTCAAATTCTTCACATTTGCATTGGAATTATCCCTAGAATTATGTCGCGTAAGTAATGCAGGCACATACAAACTCAGTCCTTCGTCATCATCTTCGTCATCATCTTCATCCTCGTCCTCTTCATCATCCTCTTCGTCCCCATCGTCTTCATCGTCTTCATCCGGCAACTTGACAGGTTGTGGTTCTTGCCTTATATCTGAATAAGGGCTGTCTGCTTTGAGAAACATATCCATCATCTGAAGGTTACCTATCTGCAAATCTTCCGTGCTTCTTAGAACATTGAATGCATTATCATACTCTAAATATGCCAGATCAGTAGAGTCACTCTTCAAAGAAGTCGATGAACTTGTTCTCATCACATCAGCCTTGTCAATTATTGCATTTATGAGATTGACAGGAATAGTATACTGCGAATTGGAAGCATTATTAAGGTCGACCCCACTGCTTATCCTATAATTCAAAGGACTCGTTGTATTACTTCTTGCATTGGGCAAAGATCTTTTGTAATCTTCTTCGGGTAATGAATTGATGGTCTTCGTGTATTTGCTATCTCCTCTAGTGGTCTTGAATACCCGGGCAACATTGGCGTCACGATTTAAAGATAAAGATCTGGTCCTCCGATGCTCTCTGAGAGATTCATTATTGCGATTTGCCATACTACTCAACTCTTCTATAGATTCTTGGTCCAAATAACTTGCCAACGGACGATCGGACAAGACTGTCAGCAATGCTTTGATACCAGTGTTATTTGTGATCACAATGATTGAATCTAATTCATCTGACACTTTTCGACCAGGTTTCTCGAATTTTTTATTAAGCTGACCAAAATATTCCTTGAATGATATGCTTGAAGCTGACATTTTCCCCTGAGAGCTACATGGACTAACATATTTGAATGTGATAAATTTGGAATTCAATAAGTTAGCATCCAAAAATGTTTCAAACCACTTTCTGGTTGTTGGTGACACATCGACTTTGAAAGAAAGACCGATCTTATTGGGGTGTTTTATCAAGATATCCTTCAAACGACAATAGGACTCATCTATCAAGAACTTGGTTGTTTCAACGTATCTAAGCGATCCTGAAGAGTTTATAGAGATCTCCATATTAAATGGTTCCGGTCTAGGATCATTGATTACGGAGTTAGTCAGTTCCGTCCAGAAAATATTGTCATCAATATCATTTGCAAAACACTTCCAAATTTCTTGTTTGACTTTGTGAAGTTTGAACTTGCGATTTAACCGGGAGACCTTTGTATGTATCAGTTCGTCACTGTAGTAGTCGATGCTTGCTATGTCGACATACACAGAAATGCGCAGGTTAGTGGAATGACTCAGAGCCAGACGAAGCTTCTTTCGCGTCTCTTTTGTTCGCAAGTTCTCCTTGTCATATTCACAACCAAGACTGGTAATAGACTCGGTGGCAGAAATATTTCGCCGTCCTGCGGGTAAATCAGAGCATGATATCACAAACAAAGGTGGACGTGCCCTAACCTTGACCTTTGGCGCGTGCATAGCCAGAGTAGTACAGCCAACACCCGCCAAAGGGTAAACTGAATACCCAGAGCACGTTGTCGCACTTAACGATTCACTCAAAGCGCTCCTATAGCGCGTTTTAACAAGCTTTTTATATTGTTCTGTGTCCTAATGATCTGACAGTGATAACTTTAAGTTTTAGATAACAAGTCATTATGTTAAACATGTAGAACCGACATTAGGTAAACCAAGCTATACTCTATAAGCCCATGGATTCAGCAAGCTTGAGAGAGCGTCAAGCTCTAGCTATAGAGCGTATGTTAAAGCTCAATACATCTGGAAGATCAGAGGATATTATTGATGACATCGCTGCTGTCGACGAAGAAACTTTATGGAAGGTTCTCGTCCTTGATTCTCATAGCACCGGAATTATCTCTTCTATTTTGCGGGTGAATGATTTACTACGTACAGGTGTGACCGTGCATGCGTTGATTGGGGGCCAGCGAGCCACATTGCCTGAGGTACCCGCAGTATATTTTGTGGAACCCACTATAAAAAATATTGAAGCCATTGCTGCAGATGTGGCAGCAGATCAGTACGCAGCCTACTACATCAATTTTACTACTGTTCTTCCTCGTGAACTGTTGGAAAGATTAGCAGAATTGGTCGCCTTGACTGGACGTGCCGACCGTGTTAAACAAGTTTATGACCAATATTTGGACTTTGTCGTAACCGAATCTGAACTGTTTTCCCTTGAGATACCCAGAACATTCGCAGAACTCAATAATCCCAGAACTACAGAGGACCGTATTAACCAATTATGCGGATCCGTTGCAAATGGCATTTTCAACGTTATTATGACTCTGGAAAACATTCCTGTTATACGTGCGCCTCGCGGTGGACCCGCTGAAATTGTAGCGAATAAGCTAAGTGAACTCCTGAGAGATCATATGGTTAATACACGCAAAACAGGTGCTCAAACTAATACGTCGGAAACTACTATAGAGCGTTCAGTTTTGATTATTTTGGATAGAAATATTGATTTTGCATCTATGTTTGCTCACTCTTGGATCTATCAGTGCATGGTTTTTGACATTTTCAAACTGGCTAAGAACACAATAACTATAACCACTGAAAAACAAACTGATTCTTTGGCCCCTGAAGCTAACAATTCAAAGACCGTAACAACCAAGCAATTTGATCTAGATCCTAGAGATTTCTTTTGGGCCGCGAACTCTCATTTACCTTTCCCTGAGGCAGCTGAAAATATTGAGACAACTCTGAATGCCTATAAAGAAGAGGCAGCTGAAATTACCAAGAAAACTGGTGTTTCAAGTCTCGATGATCTCGATCCTAATAATAACAGTATGACGGGCGGGTTGCAGGTTCAGGATATTGTTAAGAAGCTAAGCGACCTTACTTTTAGAAAATCCATCATTGACACGCATATGAACATTTTCGCATCGCTCCTATCACAATTAGAAAATAAAGGTTTGGACTCATTCTTTGAAGTTGAACAAGAGCCTGACAGCTCAAAAACTCGCACAAGGTTTTTGGATTCCATACTTCATGATGGCAAGACTAACAATATGAAAGATAAGTTAAGATCTTTCATTGTTCTATACCTCACTTCACCAAATGGTTTGCCCAAGGAATTTATTGATCAAGTTGAGAACTATTTCAAGGATTTCGAAGAATGTTCATATGTGTTAAAATACATATATAGGCTGCGGGACTTTATGCAGTTGTCCAGTAAGCAATTACAAAACAAATCTCTAGAAGATGGTAAAAGCAAGCAGTCTACAGGCGGCAATTTATCACTGTCCGGTCTATATGGACTCACTGAAGGTACTTTACAAGGCGGTATGGTGAGCTTGCTCACGGGTATAAAGAAGCTGCTTCCCGAAAAGAAAACCATACCAATTACAAATGTCGTTGATGCCATTATGGACCCCTTGAACAGTTCGCAGAAAAACTTAGAAACAACTGATGATTACTTATATTTTGATCCCAAAAATATCAGAGGCCCTCACACCAAAAAACCCAAAAGACAAACTTACAACACTGCCGTGGTGTTTGTGGTAGGCGGGGGTAATTATTTGGAATATCAAAACCTACAAGAGTGGTCTCATGCCCAAATACACAACGTGAAGAGAGTTATGTACGGTAGTACAACAATTGAGACACCTAACGAGTTTTTGAGTGAGGTTGCAGAACTTGGAAAGTCAAGTTGAAAAAACTTTCACCAATTACCAAAGTAGAGGTGTAGGGACTCAAATAATATCAATATTTTATTATCTTGCAACCTGTAATTCACGTAACTAATTCGATGCCTATTGAAGCCCCATAACTCATTAGGCAGTGCAAAGTAAGAAATATTCAAATTTATAAAGGATCCTTAAACTCAGATTCGATCGTTACAAATAATTAGTAGCATTTTCTAGGATAGCTGTGGATCTTTTGGCATCCAAGAAAAGCATTTTAGCCTCTTCTACGTCATTTACCGTTATTTCAGTTCTATTCGATGTTTGAGCCAAAATACCCGATGGTGAAAGTAGTTGGAGCACATAACGCAAAGAGGTAACTATGGCCATATCAGCTAGTTTATCCAATGCCTCAACAGCTAACTGTAAATTTTCAACCTTAGCTCTTCTTTCTATGATAATACGAATTTCGCTTCTATCGTAAGGCAATGTGCGAATAATCAAAAGTCTATCAATTAAATCTGGTGGTACACCATGAGGAGATATTATATCATCTGTACCACGTACTGTTGTTATTCCTCTGTTGGATGCTAAGACGACGATTGGTGCTATCTTTGATTCCAGAGCTTTGTTCAAATAAGTAAATATTTCAATGTCTAGCATGTTGACCTCATCAATGAACAGAACACCAGGGACTAGTTCAGCCACACCTTGATCAATGTATTTAGCGACAACCTTATTGACCTCTTGTCTCAATTTTTCTGTAATCTCAGTTTTCTTTGGTTTTAATAGTTGACCCATCATGGAAATGACGTCTTGTCCACCTTGAGGCCTAGTGTTCGCTACATCTAGATCATGTAGAGTGACATCTTGTACGATTTCTTTCTTCTTGTGCACCTCGCCCTTGGGTAATGGTACGTATTCCTCAGTTTCTAAATCAAATTCTGTCGCGTAAGCATCGGATCTACCTACCCTCTTCACTGCACCGGTATTGGATTCAATGTAAATTATATCGCCAACTGCAACCTTCTCTCTTTGAATAGCCTCATAAATAGTGGGATCTAATCTTAGAGTTTTGGTACCTTTCGCCGACTTTAGGCCTATTATGACATGAGAGATAGTTTTGCCGTACCCTCCCAAGGGGTTCTCGGCATCTTCTGGAGTCAATTCGGTGACCTCGCCCTCGTAAACCTCTTTAGTTTCCTTTATCCGCAAACCTATAGCACGACGGAAGTTTTCCATGAGCGCCTCGGTTTTCTTGACCTCAACTGAGAATAATTCACTACCAACCAAGGGACAAAAGGGCACCTTAGGACCGAGTTCTTGAGCAACTGCCAAAGCCAAAGCTGTCTTACCGGTCGACGGAGGCCCGGCAAGCAGGATGGCCTTACCTGACATTTTCTTGGCCTTGATCAAATCCACAATCACGCCACATGCCTCTCGAGCCTCTTCTTGCCCAACAAATCCACTGTCAGTACTATTAGGACGTGCTGCACCATTTTCGTCGAGCTCCAGTCCGTTAATGTGTGTGTGTGCAGCGGTTCTAGCAACGCCTGATCCAGTTGTGCTAGGCCCATCTCCTGCCTTAGCACTGTCTTTCAGTTCAGTAATCGCCACCATCACTTCTCAGCACTTCAGATTTTACTCAAGATGTAAGTTCTGGTGGGGAATTCTCTGAAGTCGCTATTGATATTCAAATGGCTTGTAAAGCTTATGACTTAAAAGCAAGTTGACTTTCAAAATTTTTCAATGCTTTAAGAACATAAGAAAACCTACCAGCTAGAAATCGTGGCGCTACCAGTTTGATCAGTAAGCAACACATAAACGTTACAAGACAAGCTGATAAACGTATAATAGTTAGTGACGATAATAGGAAAGAATAACTCAAAGTTGCTTGTGCCAGATCGAGGTGTAGTAACGGTGCAAAAAATCTACTCTTTACACAAGAATGCCGTCGGAACGCAATTATGCATTACACATTGAACAAAAAGCCAAAGAAACGCGAGGTTTGCCCCCGACGCCACCTCCTTCTGCAGCGAAAATCTCAAACAATACACAGGTACAGGTGGAGAGTGGGATCAGACCTCGTCGATTGTTTGCAAAGCGCCGCAAGCAAAGGTCCAAATTCAAGCCGCTGCCGAACACAGTATTCATGATTGATGATTATGTCGTTGGCAATACATCCCCTTGCAGTGACAGGATTGCCGAATTTTTGGTTGACAGATTGAACAATAGTGAGCGTGTAATCGCTGTCGTGGGTGCTGGAATTTCTGTCGCTGCTGGAATTCCAGATTTTCGTTCCTCTCGTGGTCTTTTCAACCAACGCCAACATGGCAAAGACCTTTTTGACTATAATCAGGTTTACTCTTGCAATAAAATGAGTGCTGAGTTCCATGCTTTAGTGAAAGAACTATATCAAATGTCAAATAAAGCAGATCCCACAGACTTTCATTGCCTATTGAATCGATTAGCTGCCGAAAATCGACTGTTGCGTTTGTATACACAAAACATCGACGATCTAGATGTCAAGCTTGAACACTTGGGAACAGAGGTACCGCTGGCAGGGCCTCCCGGACCGAAAACAATTCAATTACATGGTAGCATTCATCATATGTTTTGCAACAAATGCAATAAAGTGGACCCAATCGATCCCAATGCCTTTCGAGATGATCCAGAATTTAGTGGAGAATTGGTTCCAAATTGTCCACAATGTGAAGAGTTCGAAGCAGTCAGAAATGTTGCTGGATTACGTCTCAAGGGTATTGGCAAATTGAGGCCGCGTGTGGTGTTATACAATGAAGTACATCCTGAAGGTGATTTAATAAGTCAAATTACTAATCGTGATTTACGCAAAAGAGTTGATTGTTTCATTATAGCGGGCACAAGTTTAAAGATTCCAGGAGTAAAACAGATATGCTCGAAATTTGCTGCACAAGCTCATAAAGCAGGAGGAGTTATCTTGCTGTTTAATAAGGAAATGCCGACAAAATCGATGATTGATTCTCTTGGCTACATAGATGTAATAGTATTAGGAGACTGTCAGAAAATTGTACAGCTCTTCCAGTAATAATTATTGCATAAACATCATTTAAAATCTTCTAATATTTATAGGTCAAACGATCAAACTTAAGGGCGGAGGAACGTCAGGAACCTTACCTAGGGTAAACTCTGGGCTCTTAAAAGCAAGCAATGCCTCTTCAGAAATACTCGATTCATTAATTTCTGGATTATCCTCATCTGGCTTTCCCTGTATGAAACGAGGTTGCTGCGTAAAAGTTGTACCAGGTGTGTCTATTTTACCTGTGGTACCAAATACTGTATTGTTCAATAACTTCTGACTTTGGTCTGCAGTAATCGGTGTGCTTGCAATAGTTTTGAATGCGTCGTTATTAAAAATCGTACTACGAGCCTCTGCAGTATTCCCAAATGATAAATTTTGCAGACTGTTAGATCCGAAAGCATTATTAGAATTCAACTTATTAGCATCACTAGTATTATTCTGCGAGGACGACGCGCCAAATACAGATGAGCTTCCAAATACGTTCGATTTGTTATTTGATGCGAATATTCCAAACGGCGAGTTATTACTATCAGCTTGAAATCCTGGAGTACCAAATGCAGCTTTGAATGACGTTTGATTATTTTGGAACGTATTGTCTTTGGCTGCCGAGATTCCAGATCCAGGATTACCAAATGCTTTTGTGCCAAAAGAAGTGGAATCATTGCCGTTGAATTGATTACTTGGTGTATTACCTACCGATGTGATGGAATTTGTGGTTCCTGGTACATTACCATTGTTAGCTAACGCAGCTGATCCAAAAGCTGGTTTTCCAAAAGCATTGCTGGTACTTGCATTTGAAGAACCAATACTCCCTAAAGGAGATGCTCCAAAAGTTGATGTAGTAGTACCAAATCCGCTTGAGCCAGAAGTGTTTGCTGGCGTCGCCGCTCCAAAAATCGAGGTCCCAGTACCTGATGATCCAAACGACGGCGTACCGAAGCTCGATTGATTAGATGTGGCTGTAGAGGAAGTTGTTTTACCGAATGCTGGAGCTCCAAAAACCGACGAACTGGAGCCTGAACTTGGGTTAGACCCATTCTGAACAGGGGCACCAAAGGCAGGAGCACCAAAGGCAGGAGCACCGAAGGCAGGAGCACCAAATGCAGGAGCACCAAATGCAGATGTATTATTTTGAGCACCAAAAGTAGGTCGGCCAAAAGCATTGCTATTTGCTTGATTGTTGTTGAGAGTTGTAGTTGCATTAAATCCAGATGTGGCAGGAGTCATAGTACTGAAAGGATTCTGTTGTTGTTGTTGTTGTTGTTGTTGTTGTAATCCTTGGTTTATATATGATTGCCCAGACAAATCAAGTGGAAACTTGATGAAGCCTTGTGAGATTGTAGGCTGGCCTTGTTCATGTATGTCTTTGGTCGACTTTTGTAGATATCTTACTGCAACATCTTTGTGATTCTTAACTTCCTGCAAGCATTGATCCATGTCTCTTTCTCTTGCACCTATTTGTGTCTCATATAAATGTATGTTTCCCAACTTCCTAGCTTCATAAAACTGATATCGCGATTCTTCTGGCGAAAAGTCCCTTCCTGATATCAAATTAAGTGCACATGGGAGACTCAAACTATATGCAGATGTCAAAGGTCTAGTCGCAAAATATGGATATTCGTCCAGGTCTTTCGTTAATTGGTCAGATAACCTGGATATAGATCGATTATCAACGAATCCCTCGTAACTCATGTCATTATTACCAACTTCGTTGTTGTTGCCATTACCAACATTGTTTGTATAGACATGTGCAAATCTGCATGCATTACCATTTCGGCAGTTACCTTGTTGAAAATACCTACAAGGTATACTTTTGGTCCTATTATTGTACACCATTACCACTCAAACCTGCATTGGTGTTGGCTTAGGCGTTGATTTGTATAAAATGATTATAAGAGTTTATTAGAACCAAGAACTCTTTAAGATTAAAATCTATTAGACACTAATATACAATTTAGTAGAATAATGCAATATTATACAAGGGTTCCAATCGTATATATATTTACAGAAAGAAGGTAATGAAAACTGGTGGGGTTATCCAGAAGCAATGATTTAATATCTCTTCTCTTCAATATCTATTGTTTCTTTTCACAGATCTTTGTTTAGGTTCAAACCTGTGGAAACGAGGTTCTGTGTAATTGTCTGAACCATCGGTTCTTTCAAAATATTCCGATAATCTGCGGTCACGACCTACACCTAAACTAGACCATTCGATGGAACTAGTGATGGGGAATTTTGCATTTTCATCCTGAATCATCGTTCTATAAGACTCGATCAAATTGATAGCCATATCATTGAACCTGAGATCAAACGCCCTTCTATTGTTCTTATAGAAGGATATCAAAGATTGAAAGACAGGTACCAGATCACGCTCGTTGAAAGGTTGCTTAAACAGCGTTTCCTGTGGTTCATATTGATCCTGATTAGCTATCTCAATACCTTTCTCATTTTTCAAGACGTTAACGAAGGGTAGTTCGTAGCGAGACAAAAACATGCGTGATTTACCCTCTTTACCAGCTCTGGCAGTACGTCCAATTCTATGAACGTAATTAGAGACGTCTGTGGGGATACCAATTTGCAAAACTTCTGTTACATTTGGGAAATCCAACCCCCGGGCAGCGACATCAGTGCAGATCAACACACCGTTGGGAAGTTCTCTGAACATCTTCACTAACCGAGATCTAACATTTTGTCTCAATTGGCCATGATACTCGATTATAGGTAATTTACGACGATGTGAAGAGTATTTTTTCAACAAGTCCGAATAAAATTCAGTCGTCTTGACTGTTGGTAGGAAACAAACAGCCTTGTAATCAGAGACGTCCTCAATGTCATTTATATGTGAAATACAAGCCAAAATCGAATCTGTGATATTTTCTGTACAAGTCAAAGATTGTTCGATTCTTTCGTGAGCTTCTGGTTCATTTGGATCTACCGTATCTAGATAATAGCACGTGGATTTATTCAGAATATTATGGGCAAAGGACTGGACTTTGGTGTCTAATGTTGCAGAGAATAGCATAGTCTTCACATGTTTCGGCCCGTTAGAGTTCACATCATTTAAAATCTTGGAAATCTTTTCCAAATCTTCTTTGAACCCTATTTCAAGCAATCTATCAGCTTCATCCAAAACTTTGTAATCCACTGACTTGAAGATTTCGGAAGAGTATCTCTGCATAATATCTAGTAATCTCCCTGGAGTTGCTACAATGATGTTCGGTTTGTAACGGATCATATCGTCAACTGATCTATCAAAATTCGTCCCACCTACTAGGCACATGCTTGGAAATCTCCGAAGTTGTTTGTTCATGGAATACATTTTCCTAATCTCATTGTGAATTTGCGTCGCTAGGTCTCGAGTAGGAGCCACTATTACGGCTTTTACGTCCTTTGTGCTCACATTATCGTTGCATAAATGGTGAAAGATGGGAGTTAGGAATGCCAAGGTCTTACCCGTACCAGTCTTTGCTCTTGCTACAAAATCTGCATCTTGGTGTTCAAGGATTGGGGGGATGGCCAACTGCTGCACAGATGATAACGAGGGCAACCTCATGCGACCTATAGATTCAAAGACCTCTGGATGCAAGTTGAGTGTCTCCAATGTGACAGCATTCGTCGCCTCGTCCGGAGCAATTCTCGTCATTGGAAGCTCTGGAATATATTCTTGACGTGCGGAAGGATGCCTATCCCTAGAAGAGCCGCCGCGATACGACCCACGGCCATAGCCCGAGCCCGAGCCAGATCCGCGGTAGGAGCCGCGCTGCGGCCGCGACTTTCCGCCATAGGAGTCACGAGAGAAATCCCGATTGCGAGACTGATACGGTTTGTCGTGTCCCGAGAACGAGCGTTCGCGATGACTGCTGCGGTCGCCAGAGCCATATTCAGAGCGACTACCCCGTTCGCGGTAATTGCTTGTTCGTTCCGAGTGTGCAAACCTAACGAGTCCAGGTTTCAGAACGCTCTGAAGCGATCGAGATACAACTCTGGAACTCACCGAACGGAGCCCGAAGCTCACTAACGGCATTCCTATAAGTTGCATTTGAAGCAAGGACTGATTACTTCTGAGTAGCACACACGTCCACTTCACTCACAATGGTCTCCAAAGCGACTATCTGCGGTATCAATAGATGTTATTATACATCTAAGATGTCTTGGGCATCGCTTTCATAAATTTTCATAATATAACTGTCATATATATACTATAAAATCAAGATTTTTTGTCAAGACATAGTACCACGACACATTCTGCGGTTCAAGAGATGTGTTTCACGGTTTTCTTGTGTGTGAATGCCATTCGTAGTGCTGTGGGAAGTCAGGTTTGATATTGCATTGAGGAGATTTTTTGTATACACATAAATTGATGGCGTCAAATGAACACACGGACACCAGTAGAGTGACACTTCGCAGTTTCAGTAGGATATGTACTTGTGTATACAAAACTGCACTGTGTTGGGTGCAGTATGGTGGACGCAATATGGGAGTCCTCTAGGGGATATGAACGGTGATAGGAAACTTGTTCTTTCTCAGAGATTTGTGGCCTGTGTGATTTGGATTAGCGTCATATCAAATGTGGTACTTTATCAGCCCGCATCCGCGGCCGGCCGTGTGAGACTGATTTGAGAGGTGGAATGAATGTTCTGGTGGAGCCCGTTAATTTCAGAGCAGGTTGGTCAGGTGCAATTATGGAGGTGTGGGATTGAGGTTGTTTGCTCGACGACGAACAATGCTGCATTTCTGGAGGCGCTACTCTCACATTTAGGGCTCCTGGGCTGATAGGTAGTAATTGGTCTTTTCATCAGGTGCATGGCAGCACAATTATGCGATTGCTGTCGTCGTGTTCGTGTTTTGCTGAGGATCATACGCGGGACTTGAGCCAGAGCCAGCTAAAGGAGGTCGTTGCTGCTACTGATTGCTGTCAAGGAGCCTCTCAAATTCGGATCTGAACTCCCATAATTCCAGTTTTCGATTGACCATGCCTGATATATCGCAGCGACAGCATTCTCACAAGAAACCAGTGGGATCGCAGAAACCTTTCTCGAGCGATATATATCGAGGCACCAGGTAAACAAACACCGGTATCAAAATTCAAAGCACTAAGACTGAGACCCGTGGCGTCATTGTCGATCCACAGAGGGCAAACTGTCGCCGGCCTATATATATATTGGAATACACAAACCTGGCACACATCACTCCATTACGATTCCAAAATCCAGCCAAAACATGTAAAATTGGAGCTGCTTTGACCACTACATTGGCAGCTAAGTCTGCTGAGGCCAGAACCGTGGGGTCAAGGCTGTACGCTCCAAAGCAACCTACAGTTTTTCTCAAAAGCTCCCACAAACGCTGCGTTTGCCCTTCAAAAACACTGGCTTTGCAACCGGTACCTCTATTGCCAATTACCACTTGCCTACCACCGTCACAGCACCGTTCTCATGGAGCAATGGCGGTAAAACAAAACCTGACGCAGGCTGGTTTGCAGGATGGAGAAGTGTCAGGAGCCGGGTAATGTGGCGATCACATCGGCTTTGATCAAATTTTCACTTGTAAAGAAAATAGATAGGATTAAGAGACAAGTAGAGTTAGCGTTACATGATTAATGTTAGTGTTACCTCACCGAGCAAATTAAGCGTAGTAGATTAACCGCGTCACAAACCGAGCCCCAAAGCAAGCCCACAGAACAAGAAACAGCTAAGTGTTATATGTCTATCGAGAATTTGAAATCATTCGATCCCTTTGCTGACACTGGTGACGACGAAACTACAACCGCGAATTATATCCACATTCGTATTCAGCAGAGAAATGGTAGAAAGACATTAACCACCGTACAGGGAGTTCCAGCAGAGTACGACTTGAAGCGCATTCTCAAGGTTCTGAAGAAGGACTTTGCGTGCAATGGCAACATTGTGAAGGACGACGAGATGGGAGAGATTATCCAGCTGCAAGGCGACCAGAGAGCCAAAGTCTGCGAGTTCATGGTCAGACAGTTGGGAATGCAAAAGAAGAACATCAAGATCCACGGTTTCTGAGCAGCGCCATGATACTGTGGACCTTATATTCTACATATTGACATCAACTTTTATAGTACCTGAAGCAATAAAGATCTATTTAGTAGTGTACACCAACTAAATGCCTAGCTACTATATATCGACGACGCGTAGCATACCGCCATAAGGTAGCTGCTCCATGGGTTCTGGCGATCTTAATCTACTCAAGTCATGGAATCCCAAGCTTGTTCGGAATCGTGAGAAGGTTTGGGTACGTGAACAGGAGTTGCTTCGAGAAGCAGAGACTGCAAGACAAAGACAACGCGAAATTGAGCGCGAACGAGAACTAGATGGATTGCTAGAATCTTCTGGTACACATAAACAGTCTAGTTTGTCGTGGATGTACGACACTCCTGACGTGAATGAGGATTACTTATTGGGTAAGAAGAAACTAGATACCAAGGTGATCGCGAAGGATACCAAGGCCGATATACCTCAGCGGAAGTCGGTGAAAAAAGATAACAGCCACTTGCTCGATAAGGAAGACCCCATGAACGCTGTATCTAAAGCAACTGTTTCGTCGAAAAAGGTAACAAAACCTAGAACGCAAAAGGTGAAAACTGATACTGTTTCTCGGAAACGATTATCGAAGGACACTTCGTTAGATTATTAAGTTAGATCTTTTGACGTTTATGATCACTTTCTTCATCGTCAGGCAACTCTAGTTCACCCAAACTGCTATCACTAGCGTCTGACCTTTCATCCTCAAGGTCTCTTTGTACCTCAATATAATATTTAATACAATGTGGGTAGATATCGTCGACTAATAATGAGGTGAGACCATCACCATGTGGAAATTCCTTTCCGGGCTTCTTACCAGTCCACTTGAACCACCCAAAGAATGATTTCATGCCGGTTCTATACGCATGCTTACCCTCTTTAGTCTTTTTATCACTTATTTTCTCTGGATTAATACTGTTATAACTTGTGGGCCATACAATCTCTACAGGCTCACTGATGATAGTGTCGTCCTCATCAGGATCAGAGCTTTTGATAATTTGAAACTCTTTCGTAACACTCTGAGCTGGGAAATCGTTTGGCACCTCATTGAACTCAATCTGTATCTGAAAATTTTGTATCGAATTAAGATCCTCGGAGTTCAGTTTAGGATACTTGACAACAATGGATGAAATCTTGTCGACATACTTGAAATCAGAGGCTCGGATATAATTGGCAAAATCGGTATGTTGTGATAAAACAATTTGCCAAAATTGTGGAATCTTTCTCAAAACTTGATCTCTTTTCTCGTAAATAGGCTTCATCCTCATGAGACGCAGCAACTCAATCTGTGACTCTACCACTTCGATGTCTTCTTCGCATTTCGCCAATTGCAAAAAGGGTGAATTGTCATCACTGCATAAAAAGTTAGGTTAGCATTGGATCCTGTTGACTGTTATATTTATCTAGGAAGCATTCAAAGCTAACGACTCATACATACACACTCATAATATTCCAAAGCTTGCAATAAAAAAGTAATTGAATTGACAACGATTAAGCTTTGACTATGATTAGCCTGTTAATCAATGTTGCTTCCACTCTTTTGGTACGTATAATTAATTAAATTAGATGGATGATTCAATATTTAAATACATTTTATTCCATATATATAAAAATGATTGATATGAGAAGATATCGGCCTTTGAAAATAGAGAACTTATGAGACAGAAATCCCTGTTATACAGTTCAAAAGAATACGTAATCAAGCAATATACTCGTCGTGTAACTTTTTTTGTTGATCCCATTGCTTCTTGAGTTTTTTGGTCATGCTTTTAGTTATTTCATTGCCGTCTTTATCTTTCGTGGGCAGCCCATTAGAGTCCCATTCAGAGTATAATTCTGAATTCTTAAACATTTCTGATGGTGGTATCTTAGCCTTTTCTTTCCTTTCTTTGTCTTTTGCTTGTTCGAGCTCCTGCTGTGCCTTTTTCTTTTTCATCTTTTCTTGTTCGCGCTGTAACTTTTCCTCATTTTGTTTTGCAATCTCATTCTTTTCAGATTCGGTCAGGAACTTCACTAACGATGATTGGCCATTTCTGTCATCTAAAGATATGTTCAAATTAAACAAATCTTGATCTCTGACTCGATCAGTAAGTTTCAAGTATGCGGAAAATTCAGCCTTTTCTTTCGCTAAAATACGCACCTCATCTCTGAATTTTGAGAGACATTTTACATAAGGCATTACGGAGTCCTCAAGAGATTGTGTATTGTTCGCAGAGGCACCAGTTTCCGCATTTTCCCAGCCCAAGTGGTCTTCTCTTTTTGGAAACCCTATGATGTCCAGAATTCTGGTCACATATTTGCATATTGACAAAATAGGTTCCATCTTCAAGCCAGATCCAGCTTGAGTAATATAGGTATTCGTAGCACTAACTAACTCACCCAAAGTCTTCAACACTTGTGGTGTTGAAAGGTTATCGCAGAATTGTTGATGTACCTTTTCCTGTAGCTCTTGAAATATTGCTAATAAATCCTTTTCCAAGTGCGTTAGTTTCTTAGAAATGATCACATCATCATCGTTTAAAGACAACTTGTAATCGTTGTTTAATGCTCTGACATTACTGAAAAAGTTACTCATTGATGTCTCGAAGGATTTGATTTCATTTATCAAAGCCTCTTTGAAATCCAATTGATTGTTCCATTGAACGAAAGCGAAGGCCAATCTCAATTGACGAGGAGTATAAAGTTTAAGTGCTGTATCAATAGTGATGAAGTTTTTTAGGGATTTGGACATTTTTTGACCCTCAATATGCAAATGTCCTGTATGCAAAAAATAATTGATCCATTGCTTGTTGTCAAATCTAGCTTCAGATTGTGCTAACTCATTATCATGATGAGGAAACGCCAAGTCTATTCCGCCAGAATGAATGTCAATATTGGAGCCGAGAATATCACTAGCCATCACAGAGCATTCTATATGCCAGCCTGGTCTACCTTTACCCCAAGGGGAAACCCACTCAGGTTCTCCGGCTTTCGAAGCTTTCCAAAGAGCAAAATCATTAGGCGATTTCTTACCGTTTGATCCCGTTAAGTTGCTTAATGATCCCTCGGCGTCATTGATTAGCTCTAATTGGCCTTTGTTCCACGGTTGACATTTGGCATAATCGTGATTGTCAGCGCCGTCAAACTTCGCAGTATCAAAATAAACCGATCCATCGGAAGTTGAATAAGCGTAACCATGATCGATAATCCCTTGAACAAAATCTATTATCTCAGGTACATATTCAGACACTCTGGTGGTCACATCAGGTTGCAGCACATTCAGCGCAGACATTTCCTTGTCGAACTGCTTTTCCCAGTATGCAGGTAACTTTCTGAATATCTCAGGATCATTCAAAGTGTAACCCAGCTCGCTGTCCAAGACAGGAACAAGCACGTCTTTCATCTTATGCAAAAAGTCAGCTGGAGAATTTCTGTCATGCTCAAGGGCTTCTAATGCAAGTTTAACGGATTTGACGTGCATGGGTAATTTGGGAAGCTCAGCCTTCAAGTTTTCTATATCCAAAGCTTGCAGATAATTCCGTAATTCTGCTACCTCTTGCAAACCCGAGTAGTTAGGTAAATTTGCTTGAGTGTATTTCCATAAGGCATCAGTACACTTTGACAGAACATCATCAGCTACGGACTCTGCTGCACAATTCTTCAGCATGTACTGGTCGAAAAGGTAGGTCTGGCGAGCTCGCAAGATGATCTTGTCATCAATATCAGTGACATTTTGCACGAATTTCACATCGTACCCGAAGTAGTTTTGCATGATACGTCTGTTTATGTCAATGGAAACATAATTTCTAGCATGACCCATGTGAGCCGCGTCATACACGGTGGGCCCACAAGAATACCAAGTCACTGTCTTTGAGCCTGATACTGGAACGAATTCCTCTTTGTTCCTCGTCAGTGTGTTATACAACTTTAGAACGGGAACAGCGGCAGATGCATCTTTCTTTAGCGTTGCAGGACGGACCCATTCAGGCTGGACAACCCTGCTAGTTGCACTCATTATTGATGACTTGTTTAGAAATCGCCGCCAAATTACCATAAAACGAGCGCACACACCCACTGTTATTGCTTCAGAGAACCAAAAGAGAATCCACGAGTG
This sequence comes from Oligophagozyma castellii, assembly GCA_030556345.1. Lineage (NCBI taxonomy): Eukaryota > Fungi > Ascomycota > Saccharomycetes > Saccharomycetales > Saccharomycetaceae > Oligophagozyma > Oligophagozyma castellii. The sequence continues at coordinate 170,694 of JAKTPW010000010.1, forward strand.
CGCCAAAAGCCTCAAATAGCTTCACCTTGACCGTCAGATCTGGTTTCTAGCTCAGATATGCGTATTTGTGTGCCAATTGATCGCTTTTTAGGCTGTGATTTTACTAGAATAAAGATTAAAGCCATAATATATCTTAAAAACCATTGTCGTTTTGGCAGACTTTTTCAGCCCTGACCGATTACTGGAGATATATCTGGATACATATGCCTACAACTCTAATAAAATCTTGGTTTAGTGTTGGCAGGTCCGCCTAGGACAGTCCTCATATTCATTAGTATTCGGCCTGTGGTACCTGTAGTCTCTGTTGGGTATCAACGATGACTTGATGGAGAACTCCCAGGTAAGTGAGTCATGCTAGCACGTGATCGACACTGAACATGACTCAGTGCTTACCTGAAAATACGAAATCACATCACGTGCGGTCGGATAATGATTTTGAAAAAAAAATCGACAATTTAACTAATGATAAATTAGTCAATTTATATGGATGACAGTTAAGATGCGATGAGCTAGCAAGTCAGGATTTGGGTAGTATTTGTTACCTGTAGCGCTCTTGTACAATGGCAAAACATGAGAAACTAGAGGTAGAGATTGAGAGTTATCAATCGCAGCCGTCAGTGGCAGTTGCGAGCTTTTTCAAAGGATTTCGTGTGCCCGAGAACACGACATTTGATCTGTACAAGAAAGACACGAAACAGGATCTGGAGCGTGCAAAGTCCCCAGACTATTACTTATATGGAGAGAACGACAGGCTGGAGTACGAAGGATCGGCATTTGAGTCAGGCCATGTCGTGGGTGTGTTCGATCGCAGCACTCGGAAACTTCAGTTATTCAAAGCACCGGTAGTCGCCGCCAAAGTTATTTCGAAAAGCAACAAAGGTCTGGTGGGACCCCGGGTCAAAAACGCTGAAGCGCGGGGCGCCACGCTTAGAAATGCCTTGGGTGAAGCTTTCGGTACAAAGAAGGCGAAGAAGGCAATATCTGATCAAGAGCGAAACCGTATTGATTCTGACAAATTGACCGATGTGGCCATGGATATCGTGGATACTGTAAAACAGGCGTCCTCTGAACTACCCTCAAGATCAGATCTGCAAGCTATTGTTTCGGCAGAGAGACCTACTCCAAAGGCGTACGAGGACGCTACTGACGTAGAGCAGATTTATCCCGTGGAGTCGATCATTCCTAAAAAAGAGTTGCAATACATACGTGTTAGTCCTATAATGAGCGAAACCAACGTTGAAGTCCAGTTGAGCATGTTCCCATATTTGAGCAATCCCAAATACATCTCTAAGAAATTGGAAACATTTAAACAATCATCCCAAACTGTTAAAATACAACTTTTGTATTATCTCTCCCTCTTACAAGGTGTGTTCGAAATGAGAAGGGTCAACAATAAGGAAAAACTTTTAGAAAGTCTGAATTCACCACCAGAAGTGTTGATTGATGGTATATTAGACAGGTTCACTGTGGCTAAAGGAGGGCAAATGGGTAGATCAAGAGATCGTGCCTTTTTCATTAGCCCTCAGAATGAAGATAAACTTTTGTCTTTCATTCTCACCATAATTCTTCACTTAGATAATTTCATCGTTGAAATTTCACCCTTAGCACAAGATTTAGGCATCAAGCCCTCTAAAATTGTGACTCTTTATAAAGCTTTAGGAGCCACAGTTAAAGGTTCTACTGTCGCACAAGCAGAAGCTTTCGGTATACCGAAGAGTACTGCTAGTTCTTATAAGATCGCTACGTTGAAAGTACCTTTCAAATTGCCTGAAATAACGAGAAGAGGTAGAGGTCCCAGACGATAAGATATTAACTTATTAATCTGCCAAGATTTTAACCACAGTGTATACTTATTAAGTATATGACCAAAAGCACGGTTTTAGGGTTGGACTTCCTATTATACTGCAATGCTGTTTATAAAGAGTCTCATATCAAGTACGTATAATGTACTCTAGTACTCTAATCAGTTACCCTACTTATATCAACCCACTCAATCTGTGATTTTTGCCTCTGATCTCTTTTTATCTTGAAGAAATGATCAGTAAACTTTGCAGCATCCATATGTAATAAGAATTTCTCATCATGTGTTATTACTATCAGTTGAAAATTCTTCTGATGTCTGCGAAACTCAATGATATTATGTAATGATTTAGCCAGACTCTCGATATTCTCTTCATCTAAATTAGTTGTGGGCTCGTCTAACGCAATGACACCACAGTTGACCCCAAATGTCTCTGATAATGCCAATCTTATAATGATTGAAGCAAGAACTTTCTGCCCTGCTGAACATCTTCCTCTCATATCAAGTTCTACGTCTTGTTTGAACATAACAACTCGATAATTATAAGACTTACCTCTAACACCGCTACTGACCTCGTCAGACCGTATCATTATCGTGTCAATATCGGTTCCACTGTACGTTCTTTTCCATAGTTCGTCAATGATCCTGTTGATATCCTTCATTTTCAAACCATGATACTTCATTATGGCACTGTCTAAAGCTCTTGAGTAAACATCTATATCATCGGTAACAAAACTCCTGGCTTGTAATTCAACAAATTTCGTATGGTACGAATCATCAACATCCTTGTAATCTGTTCTAAGCTGGTAATTCAGTGAATCTACCTGATTCCTCAATTGTTTAATCTCGCCTAATTTTCCTGCATTCTCTGCACTTAGCCTCTCGAATTCATTTCTGAGAGCTTTTGAATCCTCTTCATACCTTTCTCTTTCATTTTGTGCATTTTGTATATCCATGTTTTTCAGTTCCAATCTTACGTTATCCAACTCTGTTTCCAGTTGCTGCAGTTCTATATTATGCAGTAAGTTTCTGCGCTCACTTTCCGAGTCATTTAGATTTTGAATCTCTTCATTCAGAGTAGTGGTTGCATTGTCCAACTCGATGTTTTTCAGGTTGAGTTCATGGGTACAGCTCTCTAATTTCTTTTTACATTCTGCTAATTCCTCATCGGTATTACAACTCGTATACGTATCTATCGCCTGGGACGTTGCCTTAATATTAGAGAGCAAATCATCAATCAATCCCAATTCTTTATTTTGCTTCGATTGTAGTGACTCATGCTCCTTTTGCTGGTTCGAGTATAGATGCTCAGTGGCTTTCGATTCTTCAGTCAACCGTAGGGTACCATCTTCTAAGACCTTTATTTTTCTTTCTAATGATTCAATGTCACCACGCTTCACTGCCAGCGATTCCTCAGCCGTCATTTTTTTGGCAAGTGAGTTCTCGAATTCCGAAATCGCAATATTTTTTTCCTTTATATCATTAATTAACTTGTTATGCTCAGCAATCAAAGTTTCCTTGAGGTCTTGTAATTCGCCAATGGCTTTTCTCATTTCCCTCATTCGATTATTAATAGACTTTTGCGTACCTTGTAACTCATCCAAAGTTTTCACACCACCATCATCATCCCTATGGGTCTCCAGTTCACTTTCAATATCTGATAAAGATTTCTTGATATTTTTTACCTCATTTTTTGCATCCATGATTGCTTTAGCTAAAGATCTAACCTCTTTATCAGCAATATCTTTATCTTTCTTCAAGCTCGAGTTAATATTTTCAGTGTTCTTGAGATCCGCCTGCTTTTGTATACTTTGCTCTTCTAGAACAGACTTCTTTTCCATACAGCTCTTGAGGTGTTTTTTTATGTCATTTAGTGATACCATGTCTTTTTCAATAGCCCGTAAACTATCCAAGTATTCCTTTTCCGCTTGTACGGTCTCTTTCAAAGATATTTCAAACTTGGCATTAGTCTTAGCCTTCAGTTCAGAGAGTAGATTACTCTTAAACCCTTCTGTCTCAAACTTCCTGGAGCACAAATAACAACAACTATTTTTCTCAGCAACTTCCAAAGCTTTAAGGTTGAATTCAAGAGTTGTCTGGTGCATTTTAAGATTTTCAACAGCAGTTTTGTAAGACATTTCTGCTTCGAGCAAAAGATCATCATACTCTTCGGCATTGGAACCCTCGGGTAAACTATCCTCAATTTCTTTTGTTAAACGAGTTTCTTCTTTGAGATACGAGTTGTGTTGAACATCCAAAAGTTTCAGTTCATGCTTGTTTCGAGTACAGAGACGATCTAGTTCGTGGTATTCCTCATTAGAGTTAGATACTTTTTTTTGAAGTTGAATGTATGATTTTTCAAACTCTAAAACCAAATTATCATCAATTTGCAAATTCCATCTCTTTACAAGGCTATTGCCCTTGAAAGTGTCTATCAGATTATTCATATGCGCTTCTCTAGTGAACAGACTCTCTTTAGTCAACGCCAACTTGGCAAAAAGATCCGATTGCTGGTTGGTATTGGCTATCCTCTCTTGAACATCTTCGAGATTTCTTTCATTTTCCATTATAACGTCGTTTTTTATTTGCAGTTCTTTTGCTATATCATTAAGCTTGGTCTCGAGTTTTCCATTGGTCAATGTTTGATTTAGAATATCTAGCTTTTTCTTTTCCGACTCCAGCTCTTCAGGTGATATGATTTCTTCATTATGTAATTCATTTTCTAGAGCTAATACTGATGTTTGCAGCCTAGATAAGTCTGCCTTCGAATAAGATAATTCTTGATTTCTCACCGCCAATTGTTGTCTCATATCATTAAGTTTGGTTTGTAATCTAGTCAACTTCTCATGTGATAGGCCGATACTTCGCGAGTATTGCTCTTCGACATTTTCTCTGTACCTAGTGGTTTGTCCCAAGATATCGGTGTTTGTAGCATTCTCGAATGAAGTACCAAATTGAAGGCTAAAAGCTTTGGCCAGATCAATCATTTTACTCTTATTTCTGTTATGGGTTTCTTGGCCTGCCTCCAATTCGCCTTGTTTACGTATCATTGTGTTTGAGAGAAGCTGCAATTCATCTATTTTATGTTTTATTTGTATGATCTGATTTTTACGCTCCTCAATATCTTCAGCCTTTCTGTCTAAGGTTTTGGAGAAATCATCTAGCATCTGTTGCAATTCGCTCTTCGGAAAATTGAGTGGCTCAATAGTGGTTTTCAAACGTTCGTATTGAACCTGAAGGGCCTTTGATGTTGACTTCAAGTTCTCATGCTTTGATAAAACCTTCTGAAAATCTTGATTGGATTTGAATAGAATATCGGATTTTTCGGTAATCTTGTTTATCTCTGTCTCTATTTGAGCAACCTCTTGTTCATAGTCTGCTATTTTAGACTCTATTGTATGAAGCTTTATCTTAGCGGCTCGTGATCTATCTCTGTCTACCTTCAGATGTTCCACGGACTGTTTTAAAAGTTTGATATCAATGGACATATCCTTTTTGATTGATTTCAAGTTGTCAAGGGCTTTGGTGAATTTCATAGCCTGGAATATCTCATCGAACTTCTTTTTCAGGTTTGTGGGTTCGCTTAGTGGCCACAAGCTATCCTCTTGATGACAAAATATTACATATTCTAGAATAGCTTTAGGTACCCCAATGTACAAAGGGACTTGTTTATCCAATTCTGCTGACCTAGTGCTTAATGTGGTTCTGTCGTTTTCTTTATTGATAGCTACCAATTGACCTTCTAAGGTTTTGAAGGTACTGGTAGTCTTTTTCATCATCAATTGAATGTTTCTGGTAACAATCATATTCAAGCCGCTGGCACTTGTAAATGCTAGTTTTACTTGCGCCCTGATATCCTTCTCGCCCGTGATTTTGGGGTCATGCACAAACACACCACCTTTGCTGTTCGGCGGGAGATCTCCTGTAGTCGCATATTTAAGGCATTCGATAATAGTAGTCTTTCCTGACCCGTTGGACCCCACGATTAGCGTCAACGGCTTACCAAACTCGATAGTTTCACGGTCATTCGAGTCAAACGATCGGATTCCCTGAATAGAGAGCTTGTATATAGCGCTCATTTCTGCAAACGTTCCTAAAGACTCTTGCTTTGCCCTGCAAAATAAATCTCGAGTTCCTTAGAAAACAGGCTGCTCAACACCGAACAAGATGTCAGCAAGCTATGACTTACTAAGACAATGATTTATCTTGAAGTGGGGTTAGCGGCGCGTGAGATCTCGTTGATCGGTAGATTGCTCCATGTGCCAAGGCGCTAAATGTAGGATCGCGTATAAACTAACGATTTTTCGCATATCAATGTCACACCATACTAAATTTGACACTACATAAACTACAGGATAAAACATATCCTCTTGGCCAACAAAGGTGTCGGATCTTGGACTACTGCTGCGAGGCGGTCAGATACGTGGAAGAGATCAACAGGAGATCCAAGGGCTTCAGTAAGCTTCCTATTTACTATCTTTGATAAGCATACTTGGCATAATAAGAGAGCCTTTCAAGCTCATTGATCACAGTTGTGAGCCATTGAATCACGTGACGAAAAGAACACAAACCTCATTGCTCTTGCAAGAAACTTGTACACATACTTACGGGCTGCACTAGAGCTTTAATGGTTTCTCTTGATTCGCAGACCGTTAGCCAGCCATAGGATTTAAGGTTCTAAGGACCCTGGTCCTTATGGTGGTCTCTTTCTTAGAGAAAAATAGAGCTTACCGGAAATATGATAGTGGAACAATACCGTGAGGTCTGAAGACTGGCAAACGACCCAAACCGAAGTCCCATAATACGTTTAGACAGGTGAACTGTAGTGGGCGTAACGCGAGCCTCGATATTATATCACTTTGAACAATGAATACGCTGGTGGACTCTGAGACTGCCTAGTCACTTCTAACGACAACTCAAAGCTCGATTCTCCCCTATTTACTACAGATTTGACTTGCACAGAGATGAGGAGAAGTCAAAATGGAAGTCATGAAAAAAAAATTCTTAATATATATAAGGGAGTAAAACTTTGTAAACTTCTGAAAAGCCTCGTTGACTTTTGCCACCACATTCTTTATTATGTTAGAAGACAACAAATAGTTGTTTAGGCACAACATAGAGAATAGAATTAACTAAAAATCGACTAGTCTAGATACAACGAGACAGTACAGTAAGTAATCAAGAAGAACGCGACAACTAGGGATCCCTGTTGTTCTTTTTAGCTGAAAATTAAAGTAGTACAGCTAGTAATCAAGTCTACAGCAGAACGGTGCGGATCGCGGTCACTTCCTGACGTGTTTTGCCCCCTTTCCCTGTTGATTTGAAAAAACTGCGCGCTACGCAGTCAGGTGTCGTTTTCGCTTTAATTGTCAATAGGTTGGTGATTTGGCTTTGCCATACCCCCACAAAATAGCGCTGAATTCTGGGTACCAGGTCGTGCTGTAGAGAGTGGTTGTTCGTCTGCCGCTTGCACACTTCGTTTGTTGTAAGACCCTTGACTTGGGCTTACGCTACTTACAGAATACGGGCTCGCCCTGCACTTCGGAACATTTATCTGTAGCTGTAAAGGTCTTCCATTTACGAGATTTTGCGTTTAACGGAACAAAAGTCGAGCGAAGCCACTAAAATTGCGTACTTGATTTGGATATCCTGAGAGAAGTAGCAACCTCGTATTCACTTAAGTCACTTCTGATTTTGCTTGATATCAAAGAACGCTCCTTTAATAATATGAGTGACGACGATAGCACCACTTCCAAAGGCCATGAAGAGTTCGTGGCAACTCTGGAATCTTTCAAGGAGTTGAAATCCGGCATATCCGGTTCACGTATCAAAAAGCTAACAACGTATGCCTTGGACCATATCGAGGACGAGAATGAGCTTATCTCTTTGATTATCGACTACTCAAAAACTTGTCCCGATACTCATAAACTTGGCTCTTTGTACATTATTGACTCTATCGGTAGGGCCTACTTGGACGAAACAAAATCTCAGGACATACCAATTACTAGTACTGCAAGTCCCGGAACACAGGCTCATGCCATTTTCACATTAGGCGAACATATTAAAGAACTTTTATCTGATGCTATCGAAAAGAGCAACGAAGATCGCAAGTCGAAGATCCGTTTACTGGTAGATATTTGGGACAGATCAGGTTTATTTCAGAAGTCTTGTTTAAATTCTGTCAGAGGTAAGTATTTCTCGATGGACGAAACTGATAACACTTCATCGAATACTCCGGCCGTTACAGCGACTTCTAACTGGCCACAAGATCCTCAAGAAAGGTCTATCCAAATTTTAAAACATTTGACTCCACCTCCAGAGAGTGTCCTACAAGTGACTCTCCCAGATAATCTATCATCTTCAAATAAAGACGATCAACGATCAGCTCTGTCTGGACTACTGTTATTAATTCAAGAGAAGTACAAGAACATGCAACCATATATCCAGAAAGCCAGTATAGAAAGTCAATCCATTGAAAGGGAAACGTTACCACCAAAAAAAACTCAAACTGTCGGCAACGTTGGTGCCAATACACATAATTCCGGCGACTACGGTGCAAGACGTGAACGCGAACGTTACGCCTCGAGAAGCAATAGATCGAGATCACCAATTGTAAGAAAAGAAAATCTCAACCATGGTCATAGTAGTGTCATGGGAGCCTCGAATCATAATTTCGGCACGAACAATCACCACTTATACCCAGACGAAATCAATGTTCCAGAAAATCCTCATTATAGACCCAAACCTGTTATGATGGATCCATCGTTACCCCCCGATCACATCAAAGTACTTAGTAGGACGTTGTTTGTGGGTGGTGTTCCGATGAATATGAAAGAATGGGATATTGCCAACACATTGAAATCATATGCTGAAGTTCAAAGCGTGATTCTGAATAATGCCAGAAAGCACGCATTTGTGAAGGTATATTCAAGAGCTGAAGCTGAAAATGTTTTGAGAGAATTCAATAGAGACGGTTCATCTCCACTTAGGACGAGATGGGGAGTGGGTTTTGGTCCAAGAGATTGTTGTGATTATCAACATGGGTTTAGCATAATCCCGATGCACAGACTCACCGATGCGGACAAGAAATGGTCAATGAGCGCGCAATGGGGCGGGACAGGTGGACAACAACTCATATCTGGTTTGACTTTTGAAGAGCCCGATATTGTTGTAGGAGAGGGAGTTTCATCTAAAGCGATCTCTCAGAAAATGCCTACAGACTCCGGAAGAAACGGTCCCCGTTCAGGAAAGACGGGACCTAACACTTCGAAGGTTCCTGTAATGATGGCCGCACCCGTGCAGCCTGTCCCGATGAGCGGTTCTGCTTACACTTCACCACCTTCGAATTATATTCAAATGCAGCAATTTATGCCTCAGCAGCCTCAACCTATGGCTTACAACCAACCTTCCATCGGGATGACTCCCATGGACTCTTATGGTCAACCAGCTCCGGCCTCAGTACCAGCTCCATTAGTGTCCCCACCCATGCCCCAACAACAGCAATCATACGATGCAACTGCACAACTCAACTCTTTAATGAGCATGTTAAATCAACAGCAACAGAACTAGTAATTTATCTATTTGATAGCATCTTAAATTCTTTGTTAATGTAGCTTAGTTATCAGTCTGCTCTCATGAGGTTTGCTCAAAGTACAAACAAATAGTGGAGCCCAAATGAAAATAACTTAAAATTAAAACAGTTCGAATCTTACAGCCCTCTTGTTCATAAAATCAAATTGCTATGTTTTCCAACCGTTCGTGATAACTTGTGCTCAATCTGCTTGCGCAGTTCAGCTGCCGTCTTGCAATCAACGTTGTACCCTAAGTCATGTGATTTTTATTAAACTATTGAAATTTCATACTAAAAAGTTCATGTGCTATTAAACTTTGAGTAAGAAATTAATGCGACATAGTGGTTTGAGTTGTACGTTTTGGAGCTGTGAGTAGAACTGGGGAAGCGATTGAGGCGTTCTGTCGTTGATTGTATGATGATTATGGCAGTAAATATGCATACGGTTGCCTCTCTCGTTTGTGTTAGGTCAATGAGCACAAACGCAGCTAGTAACGTAACAATCAAAACAGCAATGATTCTGTCTCGGATTCCTTTAGTTACACCTAAACTGGAGAAATTTGAGGAGCTCTATTACAAATATCAGAGCGAGTTGGAACGCCGTTTAATGTGGACCTTTCCAGCATACTTTTACTTCAAGAAGGGAACTTTAGCGGAACACAAATTCATAAAAGCCCAGCGAGGACCTATAAGTAAACAACCTGGTGTATGGTTCCCAAGGGGGGTTCCTGACCTGAAACATCTACGTGAACGTAGCTCAAAACAAAATATTGTGTTACCTAAGAACGAAAGTTCTGACGAGGGCGATACCAGACAGCCTCTAGACGACGCATCAAGGCCCTTGGTTAAAAATAGCATTGAAACTGAAGCAGATTCAAAAAATAACACTAAGTCATTGGAGAGAAAACTGCAAAGGACCCTGTATCTAGTCGTGAGAAGTAACAACGGCACTTGGACTCTACCCTCTTTTGATGCGATGCCAGGTAAATTTTTGCATGAAGCTGCAGAACTAGGTCTTAGAACTATAGGCGGTGATCAGATTCATACTTGGACAGTATCACCAACTCCCGCTGCAGTTCTGAAGTCAGGCAACGTTTTTGAATTCCTAATCAAATCACATATTTTAGCCGGTAAATTTGAGCCTGTAGATAAAACGAAATGTACGGAATACGCATGGCTCCACAAGGATGAGATAAAGGAGCTTTTGAGTGAAAACTACTACGGATCTATTGCTCATCTACTTTCTGATATATGAGATAATGCCACTGTTTCAAAACAAAATCAAAAACCAGTATATTGCCTTACATCAAGTCTTGGAATATCGAACATCTTAACAAATCATGCTGATCACTATTGCACTCCTGTAAAAAATATGACTCTATGAGATAAAACTTTCATTTAGTTAAAGATCATAATATTCGGTTTAAGTTAGGTTCATATTATTATGTTGCTGAAACTAAGATGTGAAATGGTACTTGATTGATTCTTTTAAATGGGTTGATTAAAATCTACTTGCTAGTCTAGGCGATGTTTGGTACCAATCTTTTTTGTCAATTTATTTCGACGGGTATCGTTAGCAGAGAATATTCATGTCAAGGGTCAGATTTCAAACTCACCTTCCAACTAGGCATTATGCAAGATATTACATTCTTGTCTCTGTATATAGCAGAATGCAACTCCACTTGGACTTGGACTAGGGTCTGCACCCTAAAGTAATGTATTTGTATCAATTGAGTTTGCATGAAGTTTCATGATAGATGAAGCATAATTCCATCTTTAGTTATGAGCCCACATATAGCGTGCCATGTAAATACAAATAGAACTCACGATGTACTTGATACCCTCCTGGTTCTCAGTGTCGGGGAAATTTGGTAATTTGTTCATGAGTACCACATTCAAAGACATGTCACACTTAGGCCAAACATATATATTATACAAACAAACAACGTCTACGGCTCCTGTGACCATTTAGATCAATTACCACGTCGGCAGAATTTTATCGATCATGGATATTGAGGAAATCTCACAGGTAACACTAAGGGACAAAATAATTAGCAGGGCTAATGTTGCAGAATTGGCACGACAACTGAGAGTCTCACTTGACGACGCCATGTTAGGAAGCTCCAGATTAGCGTTCTTACATAACGGTCAAGCTCAAAAGCAAGCGAGGTTTAGGATGCGAAGAAAAGAGTACATATGCAAGAGAGATGTATCACATATGCGTCAGATATTAAGTGATACATCTTTTGCTAAATTCGAGAGTTGCAACCCAGGAACCCAGCCCATTGTACACCATAGTTCTCCAATTAATGAACTCTGGCCAGAAGTTGTACGCAACGTTGACTCGTCTCCGCAGCCGTTTGAATCGGACTGCTCAGATATAGACTTGACAAGCATGATGAATATTCAGATTGCACATCTGAACGGTAAAGGTACAGAAGAGTGTCCAAGTAAGGCAATGCAATTTAGTGAAGAAGATGACTATCATACATATTTTACGAGTTTATTCAGCCCGCTTGCCAGCACTTTCGATTCTCTTGACATAGAACCGAGTTTGATCTTATCAAGCGCGAAATATTTACCGAAATTAAGCCCCACAGAGATTTAAAAATGCTCAATAGTCTCAGTGACCCCATACTATATCCACAATAATGTAGCCACGAATTCATGGTCCATATTTATACCAGTTTCTCTACACATAAAACGTCATCATTGTGGCTAAGATATGTATCGGCTTTGACACTTTTTACCAGGGAAAAATATTTGCAAAATTTGCCTCAGTTAAGAACATTGAAGTAATAAAAAAAGGCTACAATAGCACAACGTAGTTTTTCAAGAGGCTTCGTTGACACAGGTTACTATTTGTTAATCTTGACCAAAGCAGATTGCTGAATTTGATTAAGAAATAGATTCAGATTACCTTGACTATTGACCGGTTCAAAAACTCGTACATTCGAGTTCAAGAGGTTTCATGCCTAGCTGAAATCATTTCATGCGATCAGCCAAAGTTTGAGTCTTTCTCTGACACAAGCCTGGCACATTTGAATTCAGTTAGAATTGAAGTGGTGCAGTTATGTCTGATATCAGTTCCCGAGCATCATCTCCGGCACTGTCACCTACAACTTCTGCTGCCAACTCATTAGTGTCATTGAAAACGCAGGAAAACAACGAACTTTATGACCACAGGCAGCAATCTCACAACTTGCCTACCAGTAAGATTCAGTCCACGAAAAATCCGGCTACAGGATCAAGAAAGAAGTTTAAGGATGAGCAGTTGAAACAAGATATCAAGACTTTGTCCAAGAGCATGCGTATTACGCCTGACAGGAAATTGAAAAGCAAAACTATGGACTTTGAGGAGCTGGATTCGGATGACGATATAAACAGCCGCAAGTTAGAAGCTACGTTAATTCAAAGTTACAATAATGCGAACAATGTAACACATACAACATCCTTAAAAGATACTTTGTACCTGGGAGAAGATATCACCTCTGGAAATTTTAATCATCGGAAACCTAAATCAAGAGCTACCTCTATGGTCTCTAATACATCATCAAAAAATCCTTTGACTGCTCTAGGAAAGTCTCGGTCATATAACAATGACAGTTCTGATAGGAACAGTAACCATGCTGTGGCTTTAAAACGTAAAAATAGTGTAGCATCTGTGCACTCTGAAGTATCTCACAACTCTAGAGATACCCAAGAAACGGAGGAAGATGTATGCTTCCCAATGCAACCTCCATTGCATACTAGAGTGAACGGCATTGATTTTGATGAACTTCAGGAGTTTGCCCAATTCACAGAGGAGATGGAATTGCAGAATCTGCCCACTCAAAATCAAGGTTTAAATGGTTCGACTTCTGCCTCAATATCTAGTGCCGCACTCAAGTACACCCCAAAGTTCTCGCTGAAATCAGAAGTTAAAGTTGAAACCTCTTCTGAATCTACTGGTAAAGAAAAGCATGATGATACAACACCTTCTCATTCAGGATCGAGCGAATACAATCCTAAAGATTTGCCACAGACTTCAGCAGCTGCAGGTATATCATTTGGAAACAACAAAATTGAGGGCGAAGAAGATGATACAAAAAGCAAAGCGTTTCAGAGCAGCAATGGATACACTTATGGAGATACTAGTGGATTTAATTACCCTGGTAATTTCAGAGTTCCTAATCGCTTTTCATATTTTTGTTCCGATTTAGAAGAAACAGTGCATGGTACAGATATAGCTTCTCTTGTTTCTGATGGCAAAACATTCTACGAACTTTTTAGGGGAGGAAAACCTACATGGTGGTTAGACTGTAGTTGTCCGACAGATGATGAAATGCGTTGTATTGCGAAAGCGTTTGGAATTCATCCTTTGACAGCAGAAGATATTAGAATGCAAGAAACTCGTGAAAAAGTCGAACTTTTTAAATCGTATTATTTCGTTTGTTTTCACACATTTGAGAATGATAATGAATCTGAAGATTTTTTGGAACCTATCAATGTGTATATCGTTGTTTTCCGAACAGGTGTTTTGTCTTTTCATTTTGGATCAATATCACATGCTGCAAACGTCAGAAGGCGTGTGCGACAATTGCGCGATTATGTTAATGTCAATTCGGACTGGATATGTTACGCTCTGATTGATGATATCACAGATAGTTTTGCGCCTGTTATTCAGTCTATCGAATACGAAGCGGATGCTATTGAGGATTCGGTTTTTATGGGAACAAATAATGATTTTTCCAATATGTTGAGACGTATTGGTGAGAGCCGTAGAAAAACGATGACACTTATGAGATTGCTGAGCGGCAAAGCCGATGTCATTAAAATGTTTGCCAAACGTTGTCATGATGAAGCAAATGGTATTGGCCCTGCATTAACATCCAATATCAATATTGCGAATTTACAGGCTGACTCTGAGTTTACGAGTCATGCTTATTCGCCTCGTGGTGATATTGCATTATATCTGGGTGATATTCAGGACCATTTGTTGACTATGTTCCAGAATTTGGTTGCATATGAGAAGATTTTCTCCCGATCCCATTCCAATTACTTAGCTCAATTGCAGGTCGAATCCTTCAACTCTAATAATCGAGTAACTGAAATGTTAGGGAAGGTCACATTAATTGGTACTATGCTTGTTCCATTAAACGTTATTACGGGTTTATTCGGTATGAACGTTAAAGTACCGGGCCAAGATAGCAGCATCAAATGGTGGTTCTCAATATTGGGCATTCTCATAGCACTATCGATAGTGATTTGGATTGTGGCTTCTTATTGGATTAAAAGAGTCAATAATCCTCATGCAGATGGTCATAAAAACGAAAGTAGTGCCAAATCCATTATATCTAGTGTGTTCTCGAAGTCTTGGAATCAAAGACGAAATGATAGACGCGTCAACCACATACAGGGTGGTGGGACCAATAGATCTATCGCAAGTCTACCAAGCAAGTTGAGTCGCTACGATTGAGTCCAAGTACGTTTCATGACATTTTTATTATTAGGTTATTGGCGACTTTGGTTGAAATTATAGAGCAAGTGCCAAGCTGTATATAATATGTAATAATAATTACAAATAATATTATTAATATTAATGAATAAAGTATGCATCAAAGTAACTATAAACGTTAAGAATTGTTATGACCTGCTCTTTTGAGATCTTCTTTCGGAGAAGCGGGGTTTATCGATTCGTTCTTTGTTTCCTCTCGATCGTTTCCAACTAACGTTGTTTTTGAGACGATCTTTGGCAGGATGTTTAGGCAGCTCGGAACTTTTCTTCAAGAAATCAAGTAAGTTTCTGTAGGGAGTAGTGTAGCTTTCCAATATATCATCTGCTCCTGATACCATGAAATAGGGTTTTGATGGGTGGAATTTGAAAATCAAATGGGTCGCTTTACCCTGCAGGGGTTCAACAATATGGCTGCATATATTTGAGTTCAAGTCATAAAATCTAAGTGATCCATCAGATGTTCCAACAAAAAGTAACTTACCGTAATCACAGATATCAAGCGTTGTCACTTCAGATCCCAAGTCGTTTATTGATCGTAATGGTAACAGATCACTCATTCTCATCATTATGCAACTTCCGTCTTCACTTGCAGAAACTAATAGATTACCATTTGGATCTACTTTTAGGCAGTTAATGGCACCTCTATGGATTGCAGACTTGTATATAAGTCTGAGATCTGAATTGTCGTGATGGAGTACAGCCATGACTCCAGATTTGAATCCCAAAAACAAGAGATTGCCATTGTTGGAAAATGCTGTACAAAGTAAAGTATCACTGTCTGGACAAATTTCAGACAAAGCAATTGAACTTTTCAAAGAATAATCATTACTGGTATCAAAAATGTAGATGCATTCGTTCTTTGTAGTAGCCAATAACCATTGGCCATGAGGGTCGTATTTAACGTCGACTACCTTAGCTCGATGATTGTGTAAAGCAATAGTTCTCAAACGGTCCACACGGCGTGCGGATTCTTCTACGCCCCACAGAAATAAATTGCACGTATTATTTGCTGTAACAAACTCCGATCTGGTCAGTGGATTCCATGCCACTGAGGTGACGACTTTCCCTTTACCATCTGCTGGTTCATCAACATTAATTCGACGTCCGCGACTGTACAAATGTCCTGACCCTAATGCCCAAACTGTCAGTGAGCCATCTGACCTGCTATACGCCACAAGTTGTCCTGTTGGATGTATCGCTAAATCTAATATTCCATTACCTGCAGCATCAACTCCAAATCTTGTTTGATTTCGAGAGTGAATTAGTGATGACCATTCATCTGGAACTTTCTCACGATGAGTCTTAGTGCTGAAGACATAGCGAATATATCGTGCAACAAGATTGTCCATTATGATGTCCTGGTCTGAGAGTAGTGATTCTTTCAATTAAAATTGAAGAAATTGGTATTATAGGAATTTCTTCAACTGTCCTATAAGTACCTCGATTCATCAAAGCGTTCCAGGAATTCAGGGTGACCTTCATACCAATATTTGTACTTAGAGGTGTCCAACGATACTAGTGATAATTCGGTTACCTCTGATGGAACCGATGTTGAGATCCGCCCTTGCGAGTTTTCACGAATGCAGACAAGGTACGACGATATTACCATAGCTCAACCTGAATCTTTATCGGACACTACTACTCAGATCCCACCAGCCAGTGGCCATTGCTTGAGAGAGCGTAACGAGAGGGATGTTGATGCGTGTGAAGATTTAGTTGAGCTTGCTCGTCCTTATTTCAGTACCGTCGATGACCTTTTGGATGGAAGGATCGTGTCAGGATACTATTCGAGAGCCAAGAAGCTCTGTCAAGCCTCCAACAAATCGCGTTTTACTATAGATGTACTTCGTGGTCCTGTGTTATCTGAATTTATAGTCGGGATCTACGGCATAGAAAAGCAGTTTTCTATTGCAGAAGATATTCTATCAGAATATGAGACCAGACTTCAAAATTCAAGGCATCCTGTAGTACAGTGGTGGGGACCTGATGATTTTGCACGTTACGTTCTAGCTCCTGAAGTGTTGATTACCCTTGAGCTCAAGATAGGTCAATCCCTAAGCCAGCATCGCTATTCTGGTAGAAAACCTGGTTCGATACATGAAAACTTGGTGGAATGTAAGGAAACCTTCGATATCCGATCAGATGTCTACAGATTCTTTCAAGGGTTTGCCGAAATCGAGTCTGGGAAATCAACTATGCCCTCGAAGGACTTATCCGACACTAGTGTTGCAAATTGTCATATTCTAAAACGGTCCCTATCGGATGTATTGTCCAGCGACTCATCCTCAGATCATTGTTGAACCAGATACGGTTATTCCTGTCATCTATATTTCAGAAAATCGACATATAGATGACATGCAAGATTGTAAATCGTGCGTCTTGAGCACCACCAGTTAATAAGTTTTCTATGCGAATTCGATCGCCATTACAGACGGGGTGCACTACAAGTATAAATTTGAATAGAGGTCTGAATTTATTTCTCGGAGATAGTTTACCCAAAAATGTTGAAATGGCCCACAAGATTAGTCTTGTCATGGGAGTTATCGCGGTTCGGAACCCGATTTCTTGTAAGTGCTTCATAATCAATGTTTTTGGACAACGAAACGATGCACATCGGCTTACATTTTGTATTCGGTCGTAGTTTTTCGATGCGTCAGCAAAATTGGTAATAAGTAATAGTAATTTCTTCTTGCGGTTGTCCACTGTCTGGGAGCCGGATATGTCCTTGCTGTTGGGCTCTATCTGGTCTTTGACCTCAGGCGTTGTTTGACACTATGTCGTCTCTATGAAACCATGTCGGGTAACTGCTGATGATATTGAGGGCACCTTGTAGGTTATTATATAGTACTATACTTTTCGTGCAGCTTATCGATTCAAAACCCTCTGGAGCAGCTGCAATCTTCGAAAAATACATAAATATGTCCTCTATATATTAGGCATAGTGGTCGTAGTTATCTGCGTACCGTGATGCAAGATTGCTGTTAACTCACAAATCTCAGCCCGATCTGGGAAATCCATAGGGATGATGAATGGTCTTTAACGCCAGATAATTTTGCAAAATTTTGCAGTTTCCACCAACCCGAGAAATACATCAAGTAGGCCAGTACAAAGCAAACACAGAGGTCTCTTAGCGACACATTTGCGGGATAATGGAACCCTCGCAAACCATAGTCAAGCTATTTCTGTCGTTGTAAAATCATATCCAACGACTCATAATGGTGTCAAGTCACTGCTCACGAAAATTTTCAACTTTGGTAAAATTTTCCGATTAACATTCTGGGTGAAATTTGATAAAAATTGATTCAATTATCATGGCGATGAGCTTATAAGTCAACCCGTTAATAGGAAAATCAGCAAGAAGACTTTTGACTGTTGAGATTTGGAATCCAAGCAGCAAATTCAAAGAGTTGAAATGTCGCAAAAGGCTTGCTATGTGTGTGGAAAGATTGGCCATTTGGCAGAGGACTGTGAGTCAGACAGATTATGTTACAACTGTAACAAGCCCGGCCACGTCCAATCAGAATGTACATTACCTCGTACCGTTGAGTTCAAACAATGCTACAACTGTGGTGAGACTGGCCATGTGAAGAGCGAATGCTCGGTTCAGCGTTGTTTCAACTGCTCGCAGACCGGCCACATCTCCAGAGAGTGCCCCGAGCCAAGAAAGTCAAGAAACGACAAGGTATCTTGTTACAAGTGCGGCGGGCCCAATCACATGGCCCGTGACTGTATGCAAGCTGACTCAAAATGCTACTCCTGTGGTAATTTTGGCCATTTATCTCGTGATTGTCCATCTGGTTCGCAAGAGAAGGTCTGCTACAACTGTAACGAGTCAGGCCATATCTCGAGAGACTGTCCCGTTGCTTGAGCCCGTATCAATGTCTGCTGTTGGGAATCGGATTTCGACTCACAGAATTCTTTCAGAGACCTTCATGGTCTCCTTAGCGTTGTGGTATTGCCGCAGTTTCACCGCAAAGTCCATGTTTCAATGTTTATAAATTTATTCACGTTTAAACTAACTTAAGTGAGCTTTCTGGTACATTTACCCTTGAGTACTGCCTCGTGTTTGTTTTTATTAGGCTTTCCAATTTAATTACGTTTGTATGATACCAGAGAATTTTGGCTCCAAGAGCTAGGCTCTCTAATCAAGAATATATTTTGTATCATATTCTTATACACTATTATGCTCTATGTCCCAATTATGCGAGACTAAAATAATTCTTTATATATGGCATCAGATATCTTTACGACTTTTGCCAATTCATTCACATTATGTACTCTGACAATATCAGCCCCTAATCCTATGCCTGCCGTAATAACTGATCCAGTAGCGATGTCTCTGTCAGAGGGATTTGGCTCTTTAGTTATCTCTCCGATGAAACGCTTTCGAGAAGGACCTATCAAAATAGGTAAATTTTGGAAGGAAACATAAGATCCGTCGTGATATATGGAGTAACCTTCTAAAGTCTTTAGCTGCCTTATGAGTTCAATATTCTGCTCCAGATTCTTAGCAAATCCAAGTCCTGGATCCAATATAATTTGCCATCGTCTGACTCCTTCTTTAGCGGCTCTCAAATATCGGTGGCTTATCTCTCTCGCAACGGCTCTAATAAGTTCAGTTTCTGGCGTGCGACATGGTTCCCCATTGATGTATTCTTCATAAGATGCGTTATACTCGTCTTCATATTTTGTAAGACTTGACATCGTTTTTATATCTCCTCTAATATGTGATAGGATGTAGGCTGCACGGGGATAGTTAGCAATGACCTTGAACATTTTGTCATCAAATAGACCTCCCGATATATCGTTGACAATGTCGGCACCAGCATCAAGGGCCTTTTTGGCCACCTCAGACCTATAGGTGTCTATTGATATGAAAATTCTATCATGCGGTAAGCGTTCATCTTTTCTAATGGAATGTATCAAATGAATGGTTCGCCGAATTTCCTCATCTTTGTCGATTTGTGGTGAATTGGGTCTCGTTGAACAACCACCAATGTCTATTATTACAGTTTGATGTAATTTCAATGCACTATCACATAACTTCCGTACTTCTTCTAATTGAGTTGCAAGATTATCAAAAGATTTACCTCCATCAGAAAATGAATCAGGAGTCGTGTTTATCACCCCCATAATAAGTGTAGGTGTGTTATTGTTGGTCTGTGAGTTGCTGTTAGAACGCTTGCAAAATTTGAGAAATCCTTGATGTGCAGTTGTGACGACCTTTATGAGCGTATCTTCATCGTTATTTTGTTGATAAATATGACTTAAATGATCGTGGTATGATTCTGCAGTCACAGGATGCACTGCATTAGGTTGTATTAATTCACATAAAGGTTCCATCACAAACGTCCTTTCCAACATTCTTGGATGGGGAATCGTTAAAGATCTTTCGTTCATTTGAACATGATTCTTATTCGAGTCAAGGTATAATATTATATCCAAGTCGATAGATCTAGGGCCATTATCAAAATCTTTCACTCTCTTTAGGTGATTATACTCAATATCTTTGCAAAGTTTCAGGAGTTCTTTGGGTTTTAAACTCGTTTCAATTTCGAAAATACCGTTAATGAAAGTATTCTGATCTTTGAAGTACATCGGTTGACTCTCGAATAAAGACGATGTTCGTTTGATTTCAACGTCATTATGAGAACCCATAATATGCAAGGCATTTTCAATTGCCTCAAACCGATCGCCAACATTGGATCCAAATGCTATATACGCAGTATTCGATTTCCCACCTTCAATTTTCAAGTTTTGAGTCGGTAGATTGAAGTTTGTGATTTGGGCTTCGTGCTCTATAAGCTTCTTGGACCTTAAATATTTGATTGATCGAGTGCATTGAACTCCTACGCCCTTTGTCTCCGTGATAGCGTTGAGTTTCAACACTCTGACCGTTATGGTATATGGCTCGTAGCCTTCGAAATATGGTATTGTGACTATCACCCTTGCAACAGACTCTACTAAAGCCTCAACCGTTTTGAAATTGGATTGTTCGACAAAGTCTGTTATTTTATCGATCAGCTTGACAATAGGAACGGTGCCCTCAGAGTTTTCTTTCCAGGGTATTTCGATATCCAATGAGACAAATTGACGTTGGAAGCGTTCAAAGGAATAAACTCCGATAATCGTAAGTAGTTCCAAGTTTTGAATTCGGATACAATCTGGTCTCCCGAGATTCGTCTTGCCTCGTACTATGATACAAGATACATCATTTGCTCTCAAATGGATTGTATTCGAAGTTGTTTGAAGGCTCAGATGATCAATTGCGGGCCATTTATTCATAACAAACTCAGAGAGTTCGCGGCCTAAATTTGTTATAGATTGCCAATCGGATCGCCCAGCCACATGGCGTCCCAGTTCGCGGCATACTACAGCATAATTCAAACTATGCTTCAGTTCATCCTCACGAGATGCTCGACTAAAGTCTGTCGTCATTTCAAGATTTACCTTACATTTCTGAACTGTGGGGCGATTCCAGCAATCTGTGCCAATGCGAGCATGCAGCTCAAGTTCCCGGATTAAAACTGAATCACGAAAATTTTTGTTCAAAGTCCTACTGGCACTGGAAAATCGCCTAAAGTGTGAAAGTAATGGTCGTGATTCATCGGCAATGGCTCTAATGAGCCTCATCTTAATTATTTGTTCTCAGGAAGATTCGATTTTCATTGTAGGTATGTAGATTTAGATCTATATACTTCAATTTATCAAAAAAACCATTTGCCTTATTCTTAATTATTCGCATAGACCACTTCAAGACACCTTGATTGAAAGGTGGCTTGCAAGGTCTTCAAATCGGCCTAAGTGTCTGGTCGAGAGGTTTGGGATAGTTTAGGAAAAGTCAATTATCATCCATTTGTTTAGAATGGTACCCACAGAACATAAAATGAAACAGGTTAATGCCGTAGAAAATTATTCTCGCCAACTTAGACTGATATCCGTAGTTTTCAAGGAAGCATCAATGGACTCGCCATCATTCCGGGCATTTGTCAATTTTTATCAGACTCGAGTGGAGATTTTAGAGGATTGGCTTGAGAAAACAGTAGGATTTTATGAACAGAAGTATAGGGCATCGTTTGAAGACTTTAGAAGGGCTTTTCAATCCTTACAATCGCAGCTCCTACCATCTCCAATTTTGCTAGGTAGTGGGTTTGTGCGTAATCAGGCATTTGCACCTGCCCTTGTCGAAGGGTTCAGTAAAGATTATCATGAGTTTTATGCCAAGGTCCTCAGAATTTTATTTGGCGAGGACTTTGGGCGATCCAATGCGTTTATTAGGTTGACTCGCAGATCTTTGGAATCTTATCGCACCGCTAGAAAGAACTTTGATTACTATCAAGTAAAATATGATAATGCTCTGAGTGCCCATCTAGCGACTAATGCTGCAGATCAACCTACTGGGAGTAGTAATGGAAATACACCAATCAATACTCCGGCAGCTCTTGCTGAGGCCAGCTTACAGTTATTTGAGCTTCACAAAAGTTACCTGAAAGCCTCTTTGGATTTGGTTGATAGTGTTTCTGCCATGCAATTGAGCTTGGATTCATTTGTGTCAGAATCCATGGACATATTAAAAGAAAGGACTGTATTCAATGTTTCCGAGAGCTCGCAACCAGTTGATTTAAGTCCAATTATGAATGACTCATTGCAAGAATACAATCTATGGGTTACCAATGCCATAGAAGGTGCGCAAGGACTGAAACCGGACATAGAACGCGCTAAGAAACAAGCATTCGATTACACGGTCTCTCGTGCCAAACCATCAAAGAACAATCAGGATTATGCTACATATGACATTGATCCAGCGTCCTTGTTAGATAAAACCGTGAGAATACCGGATATTACACCAGAAAAATCAGGTTGGTTGTACATGAAAACACAAGTGGGAAAACCTAGTAGAGAGATATGGGTACGCAGATGGTGCTTTCTACAAAATGGCGTTTTTGGCATGTTCTTGCTCTCACCTTCGAAAACCTACGTAGAAGAGACTAATAAATTTGGAGTCTTTCTCACTAATGCTAGATACCTGAAGCATGATTCTCGTGCATATTGCTTTGAGCTGAATATATTTGGTAATACACCCACCAATAACAGCTCGTCGCAAGTGTCGCTTGTACCAAAAAATATACATTTGGTATTTCAAGCAAGCAGCCTAAAAGATCTGAAGTCATGGCTAAGCACATTTGAGATGGCCAAGAAGTATGTAATGAACCTGGAACGTGATACTTTGGAATATGAAATTGCTTTCAAATTGTTCCCTCCCCAATTTATTGAGCTTGCATCAAGCACTACTACTACAATGGATAGACAATTGACAACTCTAACGCAAGAAACGACTTCTTTGTATGATAAACTAAACTGTACATTTTCTGAATATGATGTCTTAAGCTTTGGAAAAGAGCGAATGTATCGGTATCATGTTCCCACAACGCCAATTTTTACTAAAATGACACAATTGGCTGTTTTGGCTAACTCTTTTACCAAAGGAAGTTGGTTTCCGACTGCAGTCTTGGCAAATATATGGGGAACTACTAATTGGAGTGATTATGCTGTAGGAGATCAAAAGAAACGCCAGTCAGCATCTGTCATTAGAGATAATACTCTCCGTAGTATGCAGATGCAATCGACCGAATATCCATTATCTTATCCAAGTGAATTAAAGATTCAAGACCTGCATTTCAAATGTTTGTTCAATCTTCTAGATCTCAGAATGTACGAGGTAAGTCAAGATTTACTGTTGTTCAAATTTGAATCATTCTGGTGCCCAAATAAAGCCCAAAAATTCTCATCAACATGCTATGTGACAGCTAATAATATCTACCCATATGTAGACATGCGAGGTTTCGTATGCATGACCAAAATAGCGCTGGACGATGTCATATCTGTTGAAAAAATGGACAACTCTAAGAACTATATTTTATTTTACTATAAGAATGCCACGCAAATCAAGATACAGGTATTATTCACAGATGCTAACGCAGTGGCGGCCAAACTCAATTATTTAGTGGAAAAAAAGATTGCAAATTCACATAAAAATCTTCAAGAATCGCTTGCTCAGATGGAGGATATCGATAGAGAATATCATGAAAAGCATCTTGAAGAAAGCAAAGATCAAAAGGTAAATGCAAACTATGGAGATAATAGCCAATTGAATGAAAAAAGTCAAGGGAAGCAGAAAATGGGATTAACATTTCATACTTTGAATGGAGAGATAGCACGGCTAATTGGAAGCATTAAAAAATTGGCACTGGATTATAGTGTTAGTTATCAACAGGATTATGATTTACCAAGCAAAGCGTTGGTCCATATATTATTTGGTGATCGATCAGATGCTTTTCCCAGGTGTTTGTTTCTGGCTCGGAAGAATAGTGTGAAACAAATGAACTGGATGTGGGTGGCCGATGACAAGGACGAGACAGGTACAGTATTGCATAGGGATATTCAGTTTGAGTTGGATATCACTGATAACTTCCTGAGCTCCGGGCAAATATGGGGTAATTTTAATCACCAAACAATGACAGTTAGACAAATACTAGTTAAAGCGCTTGAAAATCGCTACTACGAAGTAGAGGAAAGACCGATAACCATAAAAGTTCCCTTTTGCCGCTTGATGAGGGTCAAAGTGAAGTATATCATTATGGAGTCTTACGATCCTGAAAAACATATTGAACTGAAACTGAAAATGTCTTCAGATAGGTCGTTATTCTACGTCTTCTACAAATTAGAATTTGTGGATCCCAGCACGGGAGATCTGGTTTCAGATAAAACTTTGAGTTTGTGGGAGCGCTTGTGTCGTAATTGGGCCTTGCACTTCACAAAAGTTGAGTTTTTTTTGCTGAGGTCTGTTATAAGGTCTTATCTTGAGAGGATAGGAAAACATGGTAAAGTCATCCGGGCGATTAAATTATGTGGCCTTTTAGGTATTGTGGAGCGGGATTCTCAAGCTGATACAAATGGCTCTCAAAGTCATAATGAAAAGAAATCTGGATTAGAGAACTTGAATAATTATGACGATAACAAAATTGATGTTCGATACTCTTTCGCAGTCCTTGTCAAAATATTTCTGAAACTCATTATATACAGAATAACCAACTACGTGCTTGTATTACTGAGATTCATTTTTGGTCTGTTAGTAGTGGTTACATCAGAGGTCAAGAGTGTTAGCAGAACACTGGTATTCGGTTTATCGGTTTCGGCTTTTCTCAATTTAATATTAGCTAGTATGGCTACTAAACATTACTGGTCAGTGAAGAAAGCTGATGACTTTTATGATAAATTGGTGACAGGCAAGGGAGAGCATATGATGAAAAGAGCTATTTCCTTGGACGATCTAGACGTTCTAACTAGAAAACTAGGAGTACAGGAGAACAATTTGGCTCTGGAGCAATTCAAAGTTGAGAGCACACTAAACGATCAAATAAAATACAGAGAAACTCGAAAGGAATTGGCGTTGAAGCGTAATGAACTTCTAGTTGAATTGAAACTTTTGCAAAATATGGAAGTTGAGATGATTAAAGGAGATTACAGGAGCTTTCTGATACGCGAAGTGAGTACATGCTCCAAACTCATTGATGAGATGCCTGAAGTTTGGAAGGCAGAAAGAGAAATTCACAGTTATTGCGATTCTTGTACGAACGAATTAGAGCGATTCGGGGCATCACTACTTTGATAGCATCATGCCTAATGGCAAATAAAGCGTCACTTTTGGCGTAGCCCAACATGAACATTAAAATTATCATGCATTGAATATATATCATATACACTAAAGTGCATACGCTCAAGTACGGAGCCGGCAATTGCTTAGCGCTATCATTCAGTTGGGGGGAGTCAAGCTTGAACATCAAATACTGAATATTCGGGTAAATTAGTATCGATCTTTATATAAACTCAAGTATTATAATTTAAAGATGAAAATTTTCTACTACTTTAGCATCTTTTCTTGAAGACTGGGTGGAATTCAGCCATTGAAATGAATAACTATGTAATCTTTCTTAACTTTGAAAGAGCTCTTATTGTGGCAATTGTATGTTTACAATGCCCTGAAAGGCGAAATACTTGATTTACTCAATAGTATAGTTTATGATGATAAAATTTCTCAGCTCACTCAGAGTTATCAACAATGATTGACAAACAGATCCCAATCCAACATATAATTTTCTGAATTCGAACTATACCTCATTGAACAATCATGTAGAAAACATCTTGCTGGATTATTGTATGCTGTCCTGAAAGTAGAATAATACGTATGTTTCACACGCTGATCTTTGTAGCAAAGTTTTGATACAAAGTAGTTTTGACCTTAAAACACAAGGCTTCAACATCAAAATAAGAAAATAAAAACGCTTAATGCGATGATGGAGCCTATTGAACGTCGTCGATTCATTGAGATTCTCAAGAAGGACCCGCTGTTAGGAGATGTTGAGAACTCAGAAGCTATCGGCGAACCTGAAAATCTATATAAGGAGGATAGTGATTTGTCTCGCCAGCTGTACGAACTCGAAAAGTTGAAATTGATCAAGGATTTGATCCGAGAATTCGAGGTTAATTATGAGTTATTGGAACTTGAGAGTAGTTTCTACTCTTTGAAATCTCTCTGCTCTAAATTGCAAAGGGAAACTACGTTCCATAGACAAGGAGTCAATTTTCAACGATCGGTAAGAATTTACGTGGATGGTTTACGCCTGAAACTAGTAAAGGCACTCCGCGAATTGATATGCAATGGTTTTTGGAAAGGATCGGACTCGGAAGCAATTGTTTTCCAACCAAATGTCGTCGATATAAATGTAGACAATGTTGAAGTGGAACATAACTACAGGGAAGTGATGGCCTTCATAGAAAATAATTATTTTCCTGACCAATACATGGACAATGGTTTTTGGATGATTACTGAAATAACTTTTGCTGATACGAAAGAACAGGTAAGAGGTGAACTCAACTATATCTTTAATAACTTCATCAATTATTCTAGTTTGATAGACCAACTCAAACAGATACTATTTGATAGGAATACCAAAGTTCTATATCAAGCTGATTCGAGTAAACTGAATTTGGAGCATGTGAAAAATAGAGTTCACGATTCAGCAGATGAGTATCAGAACTTAGTATCAAGATTAGAAAATCTCATAACAGTGGCAACCTTTCTTAACGATCTTTCAAAGTACTCCAATATTAAAATTGTCTTGGAAAGGATTGGTAGTATTATGTCCAACGAATTATTGAAAATATTGAAGGGGAATGCTCCTACGATCTTAGGATCACATTCATCGATTTTGAAAAAGAAAGTGACGGAGTTAAACCACCTGCTAGAAAAAGTCTCTCGAATATCTGACTCTAAATGGTCACATACAAGTAAAGAGGTTGATGATATAATCAATAATGACCAAATTTATAGGAACCTTCTATTGGATAAAGCAGTGCAGAAATGTGTGAATGCCTTCAAAAAAGAATTAAATTCCAGAAGTTGGCAAACCAAACTGAAAACGAGGAAAATCAAAGAGGAAGGCTCTTCTCTAAATATGTTAGCTCAAGCAAAAGCTACAAAAGAAGAGTTGTTACCACCAAAAAATGGCAGCGACGTTTGGGATTGGGTTGATGAGTCAGAGGATATTTTAGAATCTAAATCTCAAAACGTCATCATCAATGGTGGTGACGATGATGATTTGGAAGCCTGGGAAGATGAGATTAATTTAGATCTATCCGATGTTGATGACAACCAGAATCATGAGAATGGCCATGAACTGCCCCATTCTCAAGACAAAGAAAGTGTTGAACGCGAAGAAGACGGTTGGGATGATGCATGGAAAATTGAAGATGATGAAATTGAGCGAATTGACGGTTTGAAGGCTAATGCCCCCGATGTAGTGCAGGGCACAGAGCTTCCTGAAATTGCTTCAGCGATTCTTACCGATTTTAGAAATGATGAGGCCAAATTGCGATCTGATGGAGTTTCGGAGGATTACTTACATTTCAAATCAAATTTGTTGCAAACTACATTATTTGTCATTTCTTCGACATTTTATACAGAGCAATGGTGGAGGTTTTATATTGACATGAGATATATAGTCCAAAATGACACAACACTATTGAGACTGGAGGAGATGAATGAGAACAAATTGAGAAGAGATCTAGAGTTGAAAATGAAGTCCGTATACGAAATTGTAGAAAGGCAGCTGAAAATATTCTGGCATAATGAGAGAAATCCAAACTGGGACAGCATCATCGACACTTTAATCCCACAAATACGAACTGAATTTATTGAACCTATGTGCCATATCAAAGGAAAGGCTATGGAAAATGCTTTGCTTCGGGTTGTGAAATTTCTGTACAATGATTGCTTCACTGCCCAAGTGTCAAAATGGACTGTGATATCAGAACAAAATTCGAAGAACTTATCGGAACTGGCTACGTTGCTATTCACTAGCACAGATATCGCCGAATTATACCACTTGCCGCAATATAGAGAATTGAGAGAAAAATTTGGTGTGATCAGAAATCTCCTGCCGTTGCATTTGAAAGATATCATGGAGATGTTTTACAACGGTGACTTCTATTTATTTACCACAGAAGAGATTGTCCAATGGATCAAGTTGCTCTTTGCAGAAACTCCGTTCAGAGAGGACGCCATAAATGACATATATGAAGTGAGAAGGGCTACAATCGACGATGATTCTGCGTGAGTATATTATCACGTGATCGATGAGTATTGACGGGGTTCCTTTATCAATAAGGGAAGACTTCATAAACGGGTGCCATTGAAACTTAACTATATTCATTTCAATATCCAACATGCAGGTTATATCTTAAAATGGCTGCAATTCCACGTCCGATGCACTACAGCTTCAACGTTATAATGTCATGTCCAAGTTGCAGCAAAGCTGTCGAGAAATCACTTGCAAAATTAGGGCCAGAAGTCACTAAGGTCGAAACCTCAGTTGAGTTAGGAACTGTAGATGTATACAGTACTCTCTCATATGAAACTATTCATCAGCAGATAATAGCTTCAGGTAAGGAGGTCAAGGGTGGTAAGCAACTTTAGATTCCATACGTCATCAACTCACTCCTTAAAAAGTCAAATCATGGTGATCTCGCTGGTCCTGGTATGGAATCATTAATATGCAGTCTGTTATAAGAAATATGCAATAATTATACTGCACCTCAGAAGACTCGCTATCTCTTTATTTTAAATATATTATGCGCTATAAATCTCAATTATCGATAATCTCATTAGTCTCTTATTTTCAATCAATTACGATTGTTATATTTAGGTCCTAATGTCTAATTTAGTCCATCTCTGTAAAGATCGAAAGGTATATTCGACATTCAACGTAGCGATGGAGATCGATTCGCTACTATGTCTTGAAGAAGAGTTCTACGAGGAAGGATATAAAGAGGGTCAAGCAGCGAATCTGAAAAAGAATTATATTGAAGGTAAACAATTTGGCCTGCAGGTTGGTTTCCAAAAGTTTTGCTTTGTTGGTATGATACTAGGTGTATGTGATACGTTACGATTTGAAAAATTATCAGATTCCAGTAGGGCTCAGTGTGTAGTTCTAAAATCAATGATCAACTCTTTACAACTGGATAACTCAGAAAGTAATGTACTGGAATTCGATAAGCAATGGCCAAAAATTGCTAACAAATTTAGATCTCTGATCATGTCTTTGAATAGGACCACGTTCAAGCTTGAGAATAAGTTGGAATACAATAAACTCGAGCAAATGTGTAAATTAATTGCTGGTGAAATGAAAGCTTATGTGGAAGACCGGGATGTAGGCGAAGCTAAAATGACTCAGGATGCATCACTTGAGTGGTAAGGATTTTAAATTAGGCTGTATTGGATAACCTTACAGACAGTCCTTTTGCATAATAGCATATATATTAGGGTTATATAATTAGATTTCTTGCGCTTGAAGTTATATAATTAGAATTAAAGAGCGCTGAGTTAAGCTTGGCTCACGTTGAAATAGTCACTGATTGGAAACTGAACGGAATCCGAAATTTCCCTGATGATTTCCCATGGTATGTTTACTTTCCATTTCAGTTTACTGCTAAGAAAGTCTATGTTTTTCGAGACTGTTGTGGAGATCAGCTTCAACGTATAGAGCTCAGTAAAATTTTGAAAAACCTCCACATTGGCTCTTATATGTCTGTCCTCTTGTAGTGCAGACAATGAACCTCTCGTATTTTTGTGCGCGACAGGGTAAATAGCTTGGAAAATTGCTAGAACCCGTTCAACGCTGAACAAAGCAGGTTGCCGTAGAGTAGGATCCATTTCAGATTCTTTACGATTTGCCATGGCGCCCTTCCTTGCGCTGAGATGTTGCTTCTTCGCAAACAGTGCGATATCATATTTGCTGTCGATATATGAACACAGAAAACTTGAGATCAAAAGGTATTTCGATATTGTAGATAACTCATAAGTATGTGCGGTGATCAAGTTTTCGTCCATGTCCTCATCATCGCTTTGACTCTTGTGTTCTAATACATCTTCAGTCCTGCTAAATAGTTGATTAGATCGACGATAAAGTTCTAAAGGGTCATCCCAAGTATTTTGTGTTATATTGTCAACATAAAAGCTCCATTTAAAATCGATTAGATCATTAAGAGCGTTAAGATCATTACCAGTATATGAATGAAATGATTGCAGGATCAATTGAATAAAGTTTTTTGCGATGTTCTGTAAATCCTTATCCGTTATACCCTCAATACGTTGCTCTTCTAATTTATTTTTTAAGGCCTGACTTTCCACAAGAGATTTGGCTCGTGAGAGGGTTAGTATGTCTAAAATCTCTTCCATTGTATAACGCTGGAAAACTATGGTAGGAATAAATTGGGTGCTATAACGTTCGACAAATGAAGGATCATTAATCGTGTAAATGAATTTCAAGCATATTTTTGATTCCAGGTCTATGTACTCATGCAATTTTGCCATCTGATTGAATATCATAGCATCCAAATCATTAAGACTGTCCAGTTTGTCCACAACCACGTATAAACAAATAGGATTATCTATCTTATCGTTGTATTGGCTAAAGAGATTGTTCAAAAACTTTATGAGTAAGTAGCTCTCTTCAACCTGTGATGGATCATATTCAGGGTATGTGACTTCAGGATATATTTGCCTCAGTTTGGCTTGCACATTGCGTGCAATCGCTTGCGTTAAAGCTTTCCAGTATACTAATTCAATTGGACGAAGATAAATGTGGTGCAGGTAACTGTTCGCCTCAAAGTGCTTTTCCAACACGAAGCTTTTGCCAGATCCACTGTAGCCTAATAATATTACATGTGGGAAGGACAGGTTGGGGTCAAAATTAGTATAGGATGCTAAAAGCATTGCTTGTTGTTCGCGAAACTTCACATGAGGCACCTTGGTATCCATCATACAAATCGTGCAAACTGTATTGCGATCAATTGACTGATAGAAGAATTATCTAGCTTTTGTTATATTATTCTCCTTCATTGAATTCTAGTGCAATTGACACCTGTAGGGATGATAATTGCTAAATTTTATAATTTGGAAATATATCTAACTGGTAATTTTTGTACGAAGTACAGACATGAGATGTGATATAGATAGAGCCTAAAATATATATTAGATATTTTATGAATTTTATTAAATGCAGTAGTCTTTGATGGCCTCTTGTAGTAAATTAAACTCAAAAAATTCAGCAACCTGCTTATAGGTTTTGAGCTTAGATTTCATCAACTCTTCAGATATTTCTAACATCCATGAGCCAGAACACGAACAATGCGCCTCCATTGAGCGCTTTTTGACCTGGAAACATTTTTCACATCTCAAATCTTGTACAAGATATGATCCTATATCATTGTTGAGTCTGGATATCATATGTTGTTGTAAAAAATCAACATCAAATAACTTAGAACATTTGTCACACCTAAACTGCGATTTATCATCAAGTTTGCACATGTCGAAGTTCAAGACAAAAGCGCATTGACTGCATACGATGTTATCGAGAATCAAACTCTTGGCAGGATCTTCAAACTCAGCTTTTTTCGAAAACTCAGGTATCTCAAATATCTTAAGAATATCCTTACGAAGTTGTCTGACTTCAAGTTGAGTAGCTCTCGATAAAAGTAAAACATGACTCAAATGCTTGACAAATTGCAGGAGAGGATTTTCCGCTTCATTCTGGGATCCTGGAAGTTTCGGAAACTTGTAATATGAGGCGTACTGAGGATCGAGAATATATTGTTGTTGATTTTCAAGAAGCTTTTGGATCCTTTTTATAAGAGGTTTGGAAAAGGTTTGAGTAAAGCCGGAGAGCAATTGAGTTTCAACGGTGTCCGTCATTTCTGATTCCTGTGGTGGTAATTGAGTCAGACGTTGTGTACAATCGTTACCATCTAAAATGGCATGCTTCGATTTCACCATTGCATCGAGAATTATCATCATCCAATCATCAAATTCGGTTTGATAGATATTGGGAAGATATTTGTTTATGTGCCATTGAGAAAAGGCGACTAAATTTTGTTTTTCTTGCTCCAAAATCATGGTGCATGCTAGCCCACTAAAGTTGCTCTTGTCCATCCATAGAAGTATATCCCAGTATCTTTTGATCTCCATGTCTAAGAAAGTGAACAACGGATTAGATCTTACTGCCCTCATAATATACTGACTATAGGCGTAGCATGTCTCAGGCGATAATTTCTTCGTCTTGATTAAAAGATTATTATTATCTCCATATATTACAGAGGACCCCAATAGATCGAATTCGTTTATCAACTGATAGAGCGATTTGCGTGCCAAATTGATAATGTGGTGCTTTAAGGTATCGTCAAAAAGTCTTGATTGTGGATTTTGCACCCATTTTACAATGGAATTTACCAAGAGATCTGACGTTGCGTTACCGTTTAATGCCTTATCCCACCATTCTTTGAGTAAATTTCGCAAAACTAGCATTGACTCATTAGAAAACGCGTCCTGAACAAAGTGCGATGGTAATGGCTTGCCATCAGCATCAATAAGATCTGTATTTTCGTTTAAAACGCTTCCTTCGGCTTCATTCACTAGAGCAGATGCTAAAATAGTGTTTACTATGAGATTATTTATGCCGACTTCAAGAACAACTGTGTCGTAAACGCCAGCTTTATTAATTGCCTGAAAGTTCGAACTGTTTGCCATTGAATTAACACTTAAACCATAGTCGCATTGCAAACCACCTATATCAGGAACCGGAAGTTTCTCATTCCACCATAGAACAATATTTTCAGTTTTGAGTTTCCTTGCATATAATATATCAATAACGTACTCAATACTTTGTAGATTTAGATTGCAGAGTGGAATATTAGTTTCGTTTGCCAAAGATATCAATTGGTCTATCGATGGTTTCATTTTCTTTAGGTATCCTGCAAATCTTTTAGCAAATATACCTTGCCAATTTAGTTGTGGCAACTTTATGCGCTTGATTCCCAATTCCACGATCGGAAGAGAGTTCAGAATTTTTACCGAGTTTATAATTTTCTTATTTTGCGGTGTTTGAAGAACCATCAAAAATTGCTGTCCTTTATCCTCTTTGAGCTTGTTCAACTCCGTAGAGACTCTTCTGATTGCCTGCTTCAGATCAATAACATGATCAACAGCAAGATTCATTTCTCCATCAAATGAAAAGGATCGCGTACTTGTAGTATCTGATCCATTTTTTAGTGAGGACGCTTCATTAAGGGCTTCTTTAACCAAGGTCTGATTTAGTTGCTGGGCTTGAGTGGACGGCTTAATAACATATAGCTTCAAATCGTTAGTCCAAGTAATAAATAATCCCATAATCTCATAACCAATATTCGTGCCCAACTGAATAAGGTGAACCATGGGGACATCAAAGTTCTTCAAATACTGAGTATTTTCCATTGATACAAGATCTCTCATTTCAAAGCCTTTTTGCAAGCCCTTACCTAGTGAGCCTATTATGTTTGACTTAAAGGCTACTGAATTCCCAAGTTCAATAACAGCCCTTTGTGAGGCAGAAACGTGTGACTCAAAAATTCCAAGCACATTTTCATCGTTGAAGGCACTTGAAAAGTTATTGCACTCATCGATGTAGGTAGACTCAGGTAAAGTGACTTTATATAACCCAGTGGATTCATAGGAATTCAAAGATGGATGATTCGGCAAGCTTGCGGATGACTTCTCGATAACTGCATGTGGAAGCTGTTTTGGCGGATATCTATCTGACTTGAGTTTGAGATATACCACTTTAGGAACAATGAACTTGAGCATTTGCAATTTTCCATCAATCAAAACAAAGACCTTCAACGAGCCGGATTCAGAAGATTCTCGATAACTCAAAATATGCCAGTTTGAATTGGCATAAGACTCAGCTTGCCTTCTTATCAAATTTCCCAATGCAGATCTTCCAACAGCTGAGTCAGAATTACCAAACAGCTGATTTCTTCTCATTTTGTCTCTTTTTTGTATCTTCCATAATATCTTTTGGTAATTCAACCATCCAATATAATCATTTTCAATACTTGGCATCTCGGATGGTAGAACTAGTGATTCTTCAGATATTACATGCTCGTTCCGTTTCCTTTTGGTCTGCCGTGAAGTGATTTTAGCTGTCTTTACCGATCTACCATCTGAAGCATCAACTTGAAATAAATCTTCAATATCTTTGGTTTTAAGGACTTCTGAGACATTGACAGACTTCAAAAAATTATTAATTGAACTCTGTTTGAATTTATCGCTCTCGGTTGCCAGTCTTTTTTTGAGCCAGTCTGGATGTTCTACTTTGGGAACTGGGTTGGGAATATTCTGCAATGCAGCGGGAATCGTAATGATTTTTTGTATAACTGATGCCAATCTCTCTCTATAATAGCCCCAGTCAATGATTGTTCTTATATCCACATTATCTAAAGCCATATCCATGGTCCAACGGCGAAGAAACGACCTTTTCACGGATATATCTGCCGAAAGAATGGCGACCGGAATGGCACGCTCAGTTATAGCGGCATTGGGCGGTTTGCTACTGATAATGTACTTACATTGTAGGCCTTTATCCTTTACCATTTCTTCACCCAAAAATTCACCTAAACGTTTGGCTGTAGTTATAGAAGTCGATTTTTGACCTTCGTACTCCTTTAATGTCTTTGACATACTTTTATTTTCACAGATCAGTTCTATTAAATCATCATCCTCTAACATTGCACCCTTACTGTCCAGGATGTCTAGCCACCTATTTGAGACTTCGGCAACAGCAGAGTAGCACTCCTGCAACGTATTTCCCTGCAAGAAAACCTTGAATATTTCACTCTGAAAACTCTTAATCAATTGTAATTCACCTCTTCTTTTCATTTCAAACCCTTTCAACTCAGCCAATGAACCGTCATCATTGAAAACAGCATAGCGTTTCTTTATACCTTTGCCCTCTTCTTTTGATGTTGGAAGAACCATGGCTCTATATGGGCCATCAACTTCAAAAAAAATAGAGTTTTCGCTGTGCGTTTCATACTTGTGCTTCACAGGATCAACCAGAGTTTGATATTGATGATTCGTGAACTTCTGATGAACTCTGTAATTCAGCATTGTACAGGGATAAGACAAATACAACTTCTTACCATTATTCAATTTGAACACGAAATTTTCAGGAAATGAGGAAGGAACAATACACCAAATTCCATCAGTGTCCAACTCCAAAGGCCGTCCAATTCTTTCCACCAAAGCCCTCGCTAGCTGAATGATAGTCGCACCTGTCAAACAAGTGATACCTGCCATTTCCATGGAGTACCAGCGAGAGCCCTTTCTCATGACGTATCCATAAAAAGAGTTAAGAATGACCTTATGTGCCAGTTGCAACGAATCATACAAGACAATCATCTTTTTCGCTTCATCTTTAGCATGTTTATCTGAGTTATCAATTGCGGACATTTTTCCTTTCCACGTTTTCGCCAAACCCTTGAACTCGTACCTTCTATCACGAAAGGATTTAACAGTATCTACATAAAAAGGGTTCTCTCTTTGGCAGACAATGGCTTCTCTTTCGACAATCTCAGAGGTTTTGATCTTATGGTAAACCTTCTTGGAATAGTCAGTGAGTCTTTTTCTTATATACATCATTTGATCAGCGTAAGATAGTTCATCAAAAGTAACAAAAGGTTTCTTAGAAAACTTGTTTTTGTTAGGAAACGTCTCATTTTGCAAGGCTCTCTTTATCATATTGTATTCATCAGTTTTAGCGGGAAAGAATTCTCCACGCCATGACCATTTTAATCGTCGTGCACATGTTTTACCGGGTCTATTGAAATCACAACTGGCACAATCTCTTTCTGTTTTCATACTGTCTGGCTGCAATCTATTAGTGGTCATTATATTAGGATACATTGACGCAACATCAACATGATATATCAAAGGCTTCTCATGACGTGAGTTATTATGCTTCAACTCTGTTAGCATTGAGGTAATCTGTTCTTTGACCTCATCAAAATTCATCACATCCTCCAATCGAGCGTTGTTTTCTTTCTCAATACAAAACCTCAATGACTCGTTCAACTCAACCAGAAGTTCATCAATAGCTGTAGTATCGATTTTGAAATGTGTCTCAAGATCGCTTCTAAAAACACCGGCCTCTAGAGATTCTACATGCCCACCGACATAGGTTTCTGATTCCAATAGATGACCATCATAAAACCTCTCCAATGGATCTGTATATTTGTTTGGTAATAGAATACCTCCATGGTATGCTTGAACCATTAGTAGCATTTCGCACAGTGTACCGGTACCCTTACGAAGGACTTCGTCAGGATTCAAAGGAATTATTGTACAAAGAGAAAAGATGAAAGGATGGACATACTTCATGTATAGATAATATGTGGCGACCGCATCTGATACAGAATACTCTGATAATTCCTGAGGTTTTTCATATGCATAAGGTGTCATTAATTCTGGATCCAGTTCAATTGGATTATATCCCAACTTTGCTTGTGTAACTGCTTTCAGACCCTGAGAGCCTTGCGGCAAATATGAATCTCTTTTCACCCAGCGGTAGCAATCCATATGCGTACAATAAGATGATTTATACTCTCCCTCAGAATCAGGCTTAAAGCCAATCTCATCATACATATTCAATCCATTTATCTTGGCTCGATTTTCAACAAATGGCCAATCAAAAAAATCACCATTAAATGTAGCGATCAACGTAGGCTTGACTTCTCTTATATGCTCAAAAAATCTATGCAAAAGCCCCAATTCATCTGGCTCATTAAAAATGGTGAAATGTCCTGGAAATTCAGGTTTCGGCGTATATTCGAAATCTTCGATCTCATCACTGATTATTTCTCTATTGGTTATTAGAAAACCATCGCCATCAACGATGTAGGATATCATCATGATTTGGTCTATCGAGGAATCCGGAAACTTTAGCGGCGCCTTAGTAGTTTCGATATCAAATGCAAGGACCACTGGGTCAGCAAATGCCACTCTATCAGTACACTCAAAAAATCCATTAGCAGTGACCTTATACCATTTGCCTACTCTTATATCCTTATCAATTGATACTCGAACATGATATGGCACGTCATACTCTCGTATTCCTTCAATGTAGGACTTTGCACTGTTTTCCTCAACGTTAGAACGGTGAAAGACATTTTTATAGATATTTCTCTGTGTCTTGTTTGCTTCATTATCAAGTAGTATTGGCCGCAGAAGTTTCCGTGCTTCAAAGAGATTATTGTTGTTTGTGAAGGTCAACTTAACTAGAGACTTTTTCAGCCCTGTCAAATGATTGTCCAATGATAGATCTTCTTTTTGAACAGTTTCTACCGTTTTCACGCATGACTCCAAATGCTTTTTCAAGAATTCTTCGACATCATGTATCCTAGTATCATTGGTGCAGGTAACAAAAAAATATGGATCATATGTAATGGTGGACTTAAAATATCCACCTTGCTCATCGAGAAAATAAAAGTCGACACCTGAAACACCGAGAGAGGATGAATCGCTTGAATTTCCATACAATTTGTCTGGTGAAATTAGTATGGGATGCATGTTTGCGAGCCAGCCAATTTTGCCGGGAACCTGATGAAGAGTTTCCTTCGTGAATTTGCCCTCGTACTTTGCAGGAACATATCTGTTAAAGCCCATCATGCTATCTATCTCATCAGTTCGTTCGCTTTGCATGATTTGTGTTGTAGAGATGGCGTACTCATTTCCTAAAGTCGATGTACCTTGACGCCCAACAAACCTTGTACTTCGAGATCCGCTAAATTTGGTATTACGGGATCCATGTGTTCGAGAGTTACCATTCATTATGATCAATTTCTAATCGCTATCATAAGCTTTCAGAAGACGGTATTAGATGGTTAGATCAGAACGCCTTCAAAATATGCAGTGGTATCTCAATGCAACAAAACCGACATCTACTTTCAGTGATTAGCTGGTAAAGAAACTTTGAGTGATCTGAAACTTTTCAATAAGCCTGTATAGACAGAAACAATTAATTAGAGTACCTTAATGGGATGTCTGAGCTCACGCGTTCTTGACGCGTGATAGATTGTAATTTTTTTCATTTTCTTCTCAAAGTTTCGTTATTGGAAAAAAAGACAGCGAAAGTTGGTGATTGCATTTTGATAAATGTTTTTACGACGACAGCGTCAGTAATTATGAAGTAAAACTGCAAACTAAAAACACAAGAAAATAATCAGCTAGTGAACAAGCATCTAGGCTACGAAATCAAAGTAGGACGAAATCTTTCTGTATGTTTCAATCTCAACAGTTAGTTTAGAGATATAGTATCTTTACGATGCAAACATTTTCAAAACTGCTTACTATTTTCAACCGAGCGCACTAAAGTAGATGAAGATTAAATTTGCTTATTAAGTGACTCTTCAGAGCAGTAGCTCGAGGAAACTCTAATACCAATCACTTAGAGCTGTAAAAGAGGCCTTTTTGGCATTCAATGTAATCATGGCCGAGGAAAAGAGACCTTCGGCTTTCGATTAGACTGTAACCAATTCATGAACCGAGCATTTCATAAGCATAGCTCAACACCACGAAGTGAGATAAATCAGGAATTGATAATATCAGATCGTTGCTGCTATTTATTAGCATATGTAAGTTTTAGAAGCATAATTCTATTTTGATGCAATATTTCGATCTTTGCTCAAGATATGTTGAAACTGGCATCTGATTACGTGGGGCGTACATCCTTTGTATACCCCAAAATGCTCTTCATTTTATTCAGCAATCGCCGAAGATAAGATTATAATTTGCATACAGATTAGGTTCGAAGATATTTAGTCGTAAGGGGCGAAAAGCCGCCTTCTAACCTTTCTCTGGGTGGTTTTAACTCCAGTGAGATTCGGTTCTAATTCACCAGTAATGGATATTGGGCTCCTATTGCATTCTTCGTTTGACTGATATCCAATTGGTGATATTACCTTCTCTGCAGATTCAATAACATTCGCTCTTTTGCTGGTATGTACTTTTCCAGCTGGTGTAGCCGAAACCTGAATAATTGCCTTGGATTCGTCATATGTTATCGCCTTAGAATGGTCTAATTTATTGGAGCTTGAGTGTCTCTTACCAACTCTCCTAAAAGAAACTTGCCTGTAAGGGCTTTGACCTTTCTTGGTATTCTGTGATAAGTGATTATATGAATCTAAATCTTCCTTATGCGTTGTGAACTCGGAAACGGAGAGTTGTCTTTTTTGCAGATGTTGCATCACCAAATCGGATTTGGTTCTTGGTAATAATGAATGACTACGCCCACTTTTAGATTCCGACTCTAGTACATCAGATAGGTTAGAGTTTGCCCTTGTACTTACTAAATCCGGCTTTGTTTGATATGAAGCAAAACTTTTCGGGTATTGAAGACTGGAAATATTTGGTGAAAGGGTAGGCCTAGTCAGTTCACAACCGAGATCTACAAATTCGGATATTTCTTTTATATGAGAGGAGTTTGAATTATCACCAACTTCCTCTTTGCTTATGGATTTGGCTTTATTCATTTTACGAGGTCTGAAGCTGGGTCCTTTGAATTTTTTGACGATATGACGGATTGCGTTTGGCACCTTCTTACCAAAATAGGGCACTAACAAGAAAGTCACAAACCCATATAGCGAGTCTTCTTTTCCGCTATCAACCAAATTTGCTTTTATCTCTGCCAAGGTACCCGAAGAGGTAGCTTGCTCGTCAGAAATCACAGCAGGTTCACTAGCTAGTAAGACATCCAAAATACACATCTTATCAAGGAATAAATCTAACATCTCACAGAAATCAATTGTAGTTTCACCCGAGTGCCGATTTGAACTAAATTTAGCATCACTCAATTTTCTCCGGAAGATAAATCTTTTCGTTACGTTATATGCCCTGGCTTTCATCTTTTTGGAGTAAATTTCATCGAAGTTCTCAAATTTAGAATCTAAAGTATTCTGGTGGATCACTTCCAACAATAAAATAACTTGTAGTTTAAGTTCACGAGCTTTTATTATGGTGGACAGAGCACTTGCTTCAGTAAAATTATGTCCAATAGGAGATCCCAAATTGATGTTATACTTCCGTAAGCAGTTTGTTCTCATTTCGTTTGCTGCTATATCATTCAGATCATTTTGCAGAAACTTGATACCATCATGCCTCCGATCAAAATCCTCAACTTCAAAAATAGTTTGCGAGATTATGGCCTGATAATTAAGATTTCCTTCCTTACTTTTAGCTCCTGCATTTATGCCACACATATTCCGTAATCGACTTAGATTAGATTTGATAAAATATGCTAAGGGAACATTTACTGAGAATAGGCTCTCATAGTATTTCGAAGTTAAATATAAATTTGGAGAGATCAGCGGCTTTACTTGAGGAGTCTTTTTTGTTTTGTTTATAGAAGACATATGATCGGGTGGGTTCATCTTAAGATTCAATATAGCGTTCTTGCTAGGCGGTCGATCTTCTTTCCATGACCGAAATAAATGCTCCAGAGAGAGATTTGTAGGATCAATGATATTATCGGATGCTGATTGTAAATAAGGATTTTCAATAGTAGTGTTATGAACCACCTTTTTCGCATCACTGCTATCATCCATAACCGCCCATTTGAACCAAAAATTTGGACCGTAGCTTTCTAATATATGCATGTGATTAGCGACCGTGAATATGTGTTTCATGGTAGTGCCAGGCCCAATAGTCCTCAACCTTAAAAGGACATCAGATGGGATGTCGTCATTTGTCATTAATTGGGGGTTTTGGCTATCCCATCTTATTTCTGTCGGTAGTAAATCCACAGAGCCCACATATATCCATGGGTTCATATCGAAACCGACACCAATATTTGATCAAAATCTATCAATAATGAAAAAAACCTCCTGAATCGATTGCAGAGGATCAATTTGCTATCGAGTTGAAAGTAGAAGTATTTATCTGTCATTAATTAGTCTGAATCACATTTTATTATGTTAAACTCAGCTTGACTACGAACAAATTTGAAATTTGAGTTCAGAATATATATAAAAAGGGCGAAAGCATAGATGAAAGTATTAAAGTGATTGACTGTCAACTGCTTATGTCGGAATGTAACATTACGAGCATGAATATCTAAGTATATTTGAATTATGGTTTAGGTATTTTTAAAGATGTGGCACATTCAGACTTGTGAAGATCATAGCAATTATACTACAAACTCCCTCTCCAAGCACCAATCCAGAGCTAAAAACTATCATCTGCGTCTTTGCATCAAAGTCGCCATTTGTTCTCTTCAACCATACGTGTGCAACTAAACCACCAATGAACCGCGCAATAGTGAAACTTGGAGTATTAAAAATCCCCACTCCAACCGCTATGCCAGAGGGTATATATATCAGCCAAGGTAAATCATAACTTCGTAAACAGTTCTTGACAAATGACATGATGCCAAATATGCAACCGAATATCATGGCGCACTCTAGAGCATGTTCGGGAAGTTCCTTACCGGTAACTAACCGTGCACAATCAATCCAGACAACAGCAGTTGGTATGCGAAACTGTTTATTCGGAATATCATAAACCTTATTGTAACAGATATACATTAGGACGGACATTAAGATGGACCACATTGCTCCTATCAATTGTGCAATGAATTGAGCTTTCGGGGACGCCCCAAGTAGATGACCAGTTTTTAGATCCTGCATAAGATCACCTGCTTGCTGTGCACCTGCTTCGGTAATACCTCCAGCTACTAGATTGATCAATATAGCACTCTTATTTGTTCTCGGTATGATCATTGCAAATATCATTTGTGATATTTTGCCTATTCCACTAACGGGATTCAAGTCCGTTTCGCCCAGCGCTCTGATAGCTAATATGGACAGGAAGAAAGCCAACGTTAGTGCCATTATTATCGCATAAATGGGTATAATTTCACGACCAAATAAAAAAACTATCAGAATTACGCACATTATGGTTGATATTATTACTCCACTTACAACAGTTGTACAGTTAACCAAGAACTTGGATTCAACCTCGTGTTCGTGGTCTCTATTAACTAATTTGATAGTATCATAGCGACCACCCACACTTGTGTTCCTTCGACTGTTATTAATGTGAGTCTCCTCCTCAAGAAGCATAGAATCAAATGAATCATCGATGAGCGAGTTTAGTAGGCCTGCCTTATCGTCAACCATGATAAATTTCACTATTGATTTGACAGTGATTACAATGAAACTTACCAACGAATCTGCTACCATTATTGATAATGAGCACCATAATATCCATCCCTGAATACCTTTTTCCCAGTCATGCACATCAGAGTTGGGGTCTACCCAACCTTTGTGAAGAGCTAAAGGTCCCAACACCCCCCACCCAAGAATGCACCCGATAAGCATGTAAGATACAGTTGCAATCCCCATAATCATGCCTTGGCCTACATACGCCGGAGAAGGTTGAAAATTCCATAAATAGTGATCGTTCAGATAAGTTCCAAATATTGGCAACGACTTCAACATAGGAAAAAAATATGATGTAATAGTGTAAACCGCTGAAACAGAAAAAGTCTTGATTAGTATTCTGATATTCGAAGAGTATGAGGACTCAGTTTGAACCGTAGTTGCTCTTGTGTCCAACGGATCAATTTCATCCGTTAGCGTCAAAGGTGCCGTTTCATCATTATTGAGTGATTGTGTCATTGGTGATCGTCGGCTACGGTAAGAACTAAGTACCTCTGGACAATCGTTCAATCTTTTTCTTCTCATCTGAAGTACATCGTTCTTTGAAACCTCTTGAAGTATTTCTGTACCGCTGAGCACAGATATCAGGGTTGCTGTGGCGCTACCACTTGGAAATGATAATTTCTCTTTTACAATGGCTTGTTTGCGCAGAGGAACAGCGAAAAATATTCCAAATAGCGCCAAAGCCAACGACCAGAGTAATAATTGTTGGTAAGTAAATGGCTCGCCCTGTTGTCGGAGTCCACCACTTTCTTCGAATGTGACAAACTTCTCTATTGCAGGAATCACGCCTACAAAGCCAAATGCCAAAGGTCCTGTACCTACAGCCACTGCTATGCTTTGTACATACACAGTCTCGACATCGTTGAATGGTGGATCGTCGGGAGCTATAACTGTCCACACTTGGTTGAAGAATGCATAGGCTAGTAATGCAGAAGGCATGGACATCATCGAGACCCATCCTGTTTGTAGGCCAAACTGAAAATTCGATATAAGAACAAGTGTACCAAT
Organism: Oligophagozyma castellii; assembly: GCA_030556345.1. Lineage (NCBI taxonomy): Eukaryota > Fungi > Ascomycota > Saccharomycetes > Saccharomycetales > Saccharomycetaceae > Oligophagozyma > Oligophagozyma castellii. The sequence continues at coordinate 214,215 of JAKTPW010000010.1, forward strand.
AATCAATCCAACAATAGTGCCTCTCCAAGTCACCTGTTTCATCCATGGCTTGTCTTGCCATGTCACTCGTCCATTATCGGGCATGTAATTGGCTTCCAAAATTCTAGCTGATCCCATAGACATCAAAAATCTCAGTTATATAGTCGGCTGCTTCCTACAGTAACTTATATTATGGAACAATACTCTCAGCATTAGGGGAAGAGATGAGCCGATCCGAATATCTATCGTAAAGGGAACATCTATATTGTCAGCGTAAGAAATACATGTATTTTCAAAGAATTATTATATGCAATAAATTGATTATCGATATCCATACAATTAATGGCAGAAATGATAATACGTTCATATACAAGCTGCATAAAGATCGTCGTAGTAGTATCATTCAACTCCTAAAAGAATATATCTCAAGATGTCACTTAGAGTCAGGACTCCTGCTAATTTTCCATTTTGTTCAACCAGGAAAAACCGATGTATTCTGGACTTCCTTATATGTTCCATGATGTTTGATAGTTTATCGTTCTTTGTGCATGTATAAACACCCTCAAAATCCTCACTACGCCGCATCAAGGCCTCGCCGACCGTCAACGAGAGATCGTTGTAAGTACCACCTTTAATGAGGCCCAAGACATCGTAAGCTTCGTAAACATTGATGAGCACGCCATGTTCATCAACAATAGGAACGGACGAGATCTTATTGTCGGTGAACAACTGAATGACATCAAAAACCGGAGTATCCATTCGACAACTCTTGAGGTCGCTGGTCTTGTATATGTTCAGTTCACCCAGTGGTTTTCGCAAATATTGCGTTTCCTTGCAGTTCAATGCCACGAACTTCAATATTCTGTACTGAGTTAGCACACTGACAACAATCTCACGTCCAGTTTCCTCGTCACGGTCAAGTAGTGGAATGCGGCCACTTCGGGAGTCATTCATCTTCAAACAGGCCTCGTAAAGAGACCTCGAGGGATGAATTGAGTCTCTGTCCACTGTGTCAACTTTGATGGCGTCTTCAATTTCACTAAGGTTGCGTAACTGTAAACGATCGACATACTCAAATTTGTCAGGGTGGCAAAAGTAGTACTGGATAACATTGATGAAGTCTGTGATGATCAGCAGACCAGCAAACTTGCTTGAAGTAGAATCCCACAACGGAGCGGATACAATACTGTTTTGCAATAGCACATTCAATGATTTCTTAACTAAAAGAGACGTGTCCAGCACTACTAAACGATAAGAGACAGGCAGTACATCATAAGATGTTTTTGATTTCAAGAATGCTCGGATGGATTCGACGGCTAGCTTTTGTTCTGCAGAAACTCTATTTTCTTCCGTGTAGGCTGCAGTTGGCCAAGCGGTGTCAGTGCTGGCTGCTGTATTCATTGTAATAAAACAGCCTATGGTATTGTATTGGTTATATTCCAGGATGATTGTGACCTATGTCGATATTTTTCTGCCGTGAGAATGTGCTCCCTAACTTCAATTTCGTAGAATTCTGCCACTCATAATATATTTTACTAATTTATAGTAGACCTCCAACGAATGACAGATAAACTAAACCGCAAGGTATACATGATCAGAGGTCGTTCACGCAAGTATATGTATATAAATTTGAATATGAAATCATGTTGATTATACCAGTGTTTAGTATTCTGATTGATGTTACAAATATGCATGACGTTATCTGATAAGATATAAATTATTCTGAGTCGAGGAAGACGGTGTAACTGACGTTGTCAAAGAGCTCGAATTATGGCTTGAAGAGACTTTGTTATTTACTTCGCCATTAGGGTGTCTAGATTTCTTATCACTATGAGGTTCAAAAAAGTTAAGAATATCATCCATTGTATCAGTTTTCGACCGTGTCAACTTTGGTCTCATAGGGTCAAAAATCTTATAAAATTTCAGGTTCTCATCGCCTGCCACAGTTGCCAGTGTGGTCCCGTCGGGCGAAATCTGTGATGTGCAAATTCGAGATTCATGTGCATGCACAATCTCTGCAACCTTGAATTTTGTGTCATAATTGTAAACTGATATCGAGTTTCCGGGTGCTCCTCCTGTTGCCGCGATTTCACGGAGTAGAGGGCCCTCTATCCCACCATAGCTTTGACCCCAATGCAGTGAACTCACTTGTGATCCTGTGTTTATTGACCCAAGTTTGGCTCCTGTATTCGTGTTCCAGAAGAAGATCTGCTTGTCAGTTTGGCCACCTCCAGTTGCCAACACATTAGGCATGTAAGGACACCAACTTAAAGCTTTGACAGCTGCAGTATGTGCTCTCTTAATCCACTGTGGCTGGGAAGTCCTTGTATCCCAAATCATTACAGTGTTGTCATTACCCCCGGAGGCTAATTGTAACCCGTCATTTCGGTAAGCAAGGCCACAAACTTCCTCAGTGTGCTCATTCCAATTGGAGACAATATGTTGTTTTATCCGAACATCGTTGATCTGTATCTCTCCACTTCGATATCCGGTAGCTAAAAGAGTATTTAGCCATGATTGTGAGCCACAGCGCACTCCCAAGCCAGATCTCATCGTCCGCACCAGAGACATAGCTTCAACATCCCATATTTCAGCATCACCATTATCTTTACCAACGGAAATATGGCAGTCGTCATCTGACCATGTGACGCTTGTGATAAGATCCTCTTTATATTCAGTTAACCTGGTGGCATCACCGGTATTTGCATTCCAAAGGTACAATTCGTTTTCTAGTGCAATTGCTAAGGTGTTCTTCGATGACCAACTCAGTAGATTCAAATAAAAGTTATCCACAAACCTAGGTGCATCTAATATTTTCTCTGGGTTCGTATTTATTTTCCTCAATTTCATTACTGGTTCATTTGATAATATTCCAGTGGTTTCACTATGAGCATTGTCATTGTAATTATAATGATTTTTTTTTCGAAAGCTGAACGACTGTCTTTTGAATGATGCTGTAGGTGGTTGTGGCATATATTGTAATATTCTTTCTTTCATATCTAAACCGCAGGCTTCTGCAACATTCTGTTTGAAAACCATCTTGGTTTGCGCTTTCAAATGAGAGATGGGCGAAGCTGAAGGTGGAGGTACTTCTTGCTTCAAGGTTGTTGGGTCGATCTTGTTTTGACATGTGCCGCTGAGTAACGGAATATATCTGTCTGTAGGTATGTTGAGTGCTGGTTCCTCAAATTCCTGGCTACTAGTAATTTGAGAAGCTTGAGTGGTGGACATTTTGCGATTATATAACATATTGTCATTCAAATCATTATGTGGCGTAGAACCACCGGGATTACCCTCATCCTCTGGTACAGGACCCATTTTTGTTGAGACCAGTTCATTTTCGTGAGAAATGCGGGCTGAAGCTAGAGCCATCTGATTGTGCTCCTTGAAGAATGATGAGTTCCGCCGCAGTAATGGCGGTGCATGCATGCCTTTCGGAAGCTGGGAACGAATAACTGAGGTAGCATGATCTGATGCGGCCTTTCCATCAACTTGAGCCCAGCTCTCCAATGCCTTCGAGTTGTAAGAATGTGACCTCTGTAAAGGTCTTTTTTTCAGTATCTTCATACTTGTTGCGTTACCTGCAGTACGTGCAATTCCCGACCCGCTTCCTTGAGCCCACTTTGCAGATATGATGTTCAGCTTGGCCGGAGATGTCAAAGAAAGAACAGACCTTTGTGGATCATTCGAACGATTTGAATCTGTATTCATCATACTTAGGAATGAGGGAAACGGTTACAAACAAGTGAATGGCCCTCTTCAAAAGCACTACAACAAACCTGAGAAAGAACCGATCAATTCCAGCAATAAGAGTGTAAATAGATGTATCAGAGGCTGTAGCAATTTGAATCAACTGCTCAAATAACATTTTTGATCCAAAACTCATTTTGTGTGCATCAATTTCCACTTTGAATATGTTTACATTATGACCCAAAACAGTATACAAATTGATCTAAATTAGAACAATGTAATCCTCAGTTTTGAATTTTATATAGTAGTTGAATTATTGCTGACCGTTTCTTAGCATCCATCTGGCGGTGAGATATCGGCTGATTCGATCGCATTGATAATCTGTATGCTTTTATCTTTTCTTCAGATAACTAAAAAGGCAGCGTACAATGACAGCTTTAGAATACTTGAAATTCTTGTCTTGCTTGTATGAAAACCAGAGCCTGATAATACTAAACTATGTTTTGTAAGTTTGGTAGTTTTGAATAAATGCGATGATGGTTCATACAGTGAACTGTTGTGCCGTTCTAATCATGCAAATATTAAGTACTTGCCAATGATGCTAAGCCATGGATCATATTGTATACCATGAAATCAAAGAATTCATGTCAAAATGATATTACCACTACCGACGAATAGATTTATATTTAGGAGTGATTAGTTAGTTATAAAGAGTTGTCGTAATAGTGCTGCACCTGGTATACCTTGATTTGATTCATAATTAGACACCCAATAATACCTCTTTGCGGCATGTATCCTAAGAGATACCGAGTGATGCGCTTTCATGCAAGATGCGACAACTATTTTCAATATGCTGGTTTATTAATCAAATACTTTTCTATGTTCGAAGCCCAGGCGAATTCTTCTCTTTACTAAGAAATCATCATATTGCGGGAGTGAAGTAAATGCAATGCAATCAGTTTCAGATTCCAGGGCTTCCTTCTTTTTGTATTCACAAAACGCTCGAGAACCAGATAAAATCGTCTGAAATATTTGACAGAGCTGTATTCGCAGTTCGTTGCTTGGCGATTCTGTCCTGGAAAGAGATTCACTGACGGAATGTAACATTAGAATTTTATCCATATACTCAGTCAAAAAACCAGAAAGTAAGGGGTCGGTACTGCAAGGTAGTTTAGTAAGGTGCAATAATAGTTCTGTCATATACGACACTTTCGATTGTATGAGTTTGTGACTCAAGACCTCCGGTGATATTTCAAGACTTCTCAAAATAAGCGTCGCTTGTTGTCGCATATAAATTGCTTCAAGAAGTCTTGGGTGACCCAAATCTTGCAAGCATGGAACACGGACAGGCTTATTCAAGGGATACATTAGTGTCTCCATCATATCTTCAGCAACCATAAGCAAAGACTTGGCCCAAATTTGGTACGGAACATCTGTTAAGCCATCCTTTTGACAAAGATTCGTACCTAGTAATATATCGGCTCGATCTCTGGTCATATCGAGATCCAACGATAATTTGTTATATGGGAGTTATCTTTATATCTGTTTGCGGTTTGTCGTCTCGGACTTTAAATATTACAATAATAGTTAATTTGTATATTTTATTATGAGTCAACTGCATTTGCCGAGCTTCACGAGGTAATGTTCATAGCCTAAGAGGTTATATCATCAAAGGGCTCTACTGAAGAAATTGAAATATCCTAAGTATCAAAAAGGTAGTAAACTCTGATCAAGGTTCGTCGGAAAAGTAGTGGTTTACTACGTCCAATGTGTTATAACTACTCATGTGGATAGCGACCAAAAATGACCTTAGAACAGCAATCCAATAGCAAGTGGCTTCGAATTCAATTATTATTGATACTGGAGGGCTAACGAATGACATTGTTGATTATTAGTCTGCTTAAGTTGAGAACTACTGAGTGAAATACCAGCTTCAATTAATAATGTGTTGATTCATGGCCCACTTGGTTGACATGAATCCTAAGAGTAATTAGGATGGTTGCCCCAAGGATGATTGTTATTCTGATGCAGGCCTAGTGGCTTGATGTGGGTATCGCGACTAATGGAATAAAGCAGCATGGAGCTGATTACTGCGATTGGACAAGTTGTTTGTTTCATTGAACTTATGGTTTACTATAGAACCGAATATCATCCAATGTAGTTTTTTTGCCCAGAGTTAAGCCTTTGAAGTACTCTTCACCTGAAGAGCTGCATTTCATAACTCGAAGTTATAGAAATACTCGAAATCAGAAAGCGGACATAGTAGTATGATATCATGCCTATTCAGGGCTATTGGCGCGTTGCAAAAGCTATAGTCAGGGGGTTATGAAGGTCCTCAGTTTCTAGTGGCTTGCTGAACGACTACACAGCTTAGGAAATATCTTTTCAACCAAGTTGATGAATTTCTTTTAAGGGATGAAACCATAGATTGTTATCGTTTCTTGAATTGAGTAGCTTTCTGAAATGATAGTTTCTCGGTTTCAGCCAAAACTATCCTTGATGTCAGCGCAGATTTGATTCAACACCAATTAAGTCTTGACGGGGACAAAAGTACGCTATAAAGCCAAGAAAATAATTCAAGTGGGCTCCTTGCAGTTCTAGAGTCCCAAACTAGCTTACATTATATTGTTCCCCATCATTGCTCGCTCCTGATGGACCTCTTGAGAGCATACATCGGCTCCTCCCTCCCTTTCTTCAGCCTATTGTGATTGGCAATTGCCAAATTGTTGAGAGTCTTCTAAACTCACTACAACGAGGTAAACAATATGGGCACATTGTTGTACAACATGGTACAGCTCTGATTTTCGCTGATTGGCGCCATATAAGAAAGAAGCTGTAATAAATACTATAAACTAATTAGCAAAATAATCGGAATAGTCAATAATGATACCTATAGTGTTATACGCTTGCAACATCATCGATGATCGCTCATATTTTTTTGATCTGCTTGGCTTGAGAGGTGTACATGATCATGGATGAGGATCAAAGAAGTTATATAACGACAATAATAGTAATATAACATCTAATAACAGTATGAAGCGGTGGCTCAATGGTAGAGCTTTCGACTCCAGTTAAATCCTGGTTAATAGGAAATATTGCAATCGAAGGGTTGCAGGTTCAATTCCTGTCCGTTTCATATTTTTTTTATTATCACCATATTATGCCTCGATTGCAAATAGACATATTTCTTAACGCTAATCTTCTTTCTTTCTTCTCATTCATGTTATATCCAACGAATTTAGATATTCATGACTTGAATTACTATTATGGTTGTTTTGGTTATTGACGTTATTCAATGTTCTACAAATATTAGATAATAATTAACATATTGATATAACTCGTTGATGGAGCGTTATCTCTTTGAGAGGCCATTGATCAGAAGACCATGAACTAGATTATTGAATGCGACTTCGGTTTGTTATGGAAATTAAGCCACTTTAATATGCAAGTAATACTTCTATATTCGGATATGCAATATTTAACAGTACAATAAGTTATGAGATTCTCATGGAACTGCTTTTAGGTTCCAGAGATCAGAAATTCATTTATGGAAATCTAATGGCATGACAATAACTGGCAAATTTTCTCTTCATCAACCAAATCCAGCCCACTCTATTGAATAAAAAGTGATCTCTTTCTTTTCACTGTCAGCATGATAATCCCGAATTCCTCCTATGACCCAAAGTTTTTTCACAGTAGTGCCCAGCCTTGCATTGCCGATTAATTCTAACACATCTACAGGATCTTTATAGTAATCGATCGGATTGTGTACAGTAAGATGTGAGTGGTAGCGTAGCGGGTCGCCTGGGTATGCAATGAACTTGCCTCCAAATCTGGCTCCCGGAGATAAGAAGTAGCCTATTTGTCGTAGTTCTTTGTACAAAAGATACGAGGGATCACTGGCGTGTTCTTGTGCCCACTGTAATGCACTTCTAGTCGCAATTTCATCTTCGAAGTTCAAGTGTTCGGATTCTGTTGGAATTTCAATCATACTAGTCGTCGCGCCTTGTATTTTCATTGAACTCTTATTGAAATTGACCGATCCTGGAGAAACAGCTATTGCATTACCGTTAAGCAATAACCAGAGCGCTTCCTCGAGCATCAATCTTAAAGGAATCGACAAAAACAGATTCTGCTGTGGTGCGGAGGGCAATGTTCCGGTTAGGACACCACAAATACCTAGTTCTCTCGCTTTTTTCAAATCATCAATTGCAAATATAAATGGAACTGCTTCCCAAATATTGTCAGACCCAACAAAACTGATTTGTATAGTCTGCTCAGGATCGAGCATTGTAGTCTTTGCCGTTGAAAATCAATCAGATGTGTTCTGTTGTATGATATTTAGAGTTACGCGTCAATTGAATATTTTAGTATATGAGTTTCAAATTTAAACAAAAATTCATCCATTACGCGTTTACAAGACACTCATTAATACACGTCAAGTGAAAGACTTCCCACAACTATAACGAAACTAGTCTAAGATAACGATTAGTCAAGCTTGCTAGCAATAATGACTACTGTTGATTTGACCAAGGGCGACTTTGCTCGCATCTTCACAGATTCTGCTAGATACAATAACCCAACACAAGGCGTTTATCAAGTGTACAATGTTCGGAAGACAGAAGGTGCCAATGCCAATAGGAAGAACCTGATAATGATATCTGATGGGCAATATCACATGAAGGCCCTCTTAAGAAATCAGGCGGCAGCAAAGTTTCAGACGCTCGAGTTGCAACGTGGTGACGTTATTAGAGTTTTGGTTGCCGAACCGGCAATCGTGCGCGAACGCAAGAAATACGTTTTGCTAGTAGATGACTTTGAGTTGGTCCAATCAGGAATTCCTTTGGTGAACCAAGCAAGCACGTTTTTGGATAGTTATTTCGCTGAGCATCCAAATGAGGGGATACAAGATGATGTTGATTCAAAGACTCATAATAGTGGCTCCGCCAATGTCCCTACAGCAAGTTCCAACTCAATTTCTACAGGTTCGGATATGAATGCACAGCATCAAGCAATGCAGGACCGTAAATCTGATATCAGCTCCTCTCAAAAGTCTCGTCCTATATTTGCTATCGAACAGTTATCACCTTATCAAAATGTATGGACTATTAAGGCACGTTTGTCATATAAGGGTGATATTAAGACATGGCATAATCAACGTGGTGATGGTAAACTACTCAACGTCAACTTTTTGGATACTTCGGGTGAAATTAGAGCTACTGCTTTTAACGACATGGCAACGAAATTTAATGAGTTATTGCAAGAGGGTAAGGTTTATTATATCTCTAAAGCCAGATTACAACCTGCTAAACCACAATTTACAAATCTATCGCATCCTTATGAGCTGAGCATGGATAGAGAAACAGTAATCGAGGAAAGTTTTGATGAATCGGATGTTCCAAAGACACATTACAACTTTGTCAAACTCGATGCTGTACCACATCAGGAAGCTAACTCAAGTATTGATGTAATCGGTGTCATCAAGACTGTAAACCCTCATTTTGAATTGGTTTCTAAGGCTGGTAAGAAATTTGATCGCCGTGACATAACAATTGTAGATGATACAGATGTGGCAATCGAAGTTGGCTTGTGGAACCAGCAAGCAGTCGATTTCAATTTACCGGAGGGGTCAGTTGTTGCTATCAAAGGTGTCAGAGTATCCGATTTTGGGGGGAAATCGTTGTCTATGGGCTTCAGCAGTACATTGGCCGCTAATCCTGAGCTTGATGAAGCCTACGCCTTGAAAGGTTGGTATGATTCCGTTGGTAAGAATGCTAAGTTTAGCTCAGTTAGCAAGGAAGCGGGTGCGTCATCAATATCATCTGGAAACATGGCGAAATTTATCTCGCAACGTATTCCAATAAGTAAAGCCCTCAATGATAACTTGGGTGCCAATGAAAAGGGTGACTTCTTCAGCATAAAGGCAGCTGTTAGTTTCTTGAAGGTTGACAATTTTGCATACCCAGCTTGCACTAATGAAGGTTGTAATAAGAAGGTATTCGAACAACCAGATGGTACCTGGAGATGTGAAAAGTGTGATACAAATAACTCTGCACCAAAGTACAGATATGTTCTGACCACAGCCGTCATGGATGAATCTGGCCAACTCTGGCTGACATTGTTTGATGATCAAGCAAAGGTTTTGTTTGGTGAGGATGCAAACACTCTTATGTCTTATAAGGAAAATGATCCAGATGAGTTTTCAAGAGTTACTCAAAGTATACAAATGAATCAATACGACTTCAGAGTGAGAGCTCGAGAGGATAACTATAATGACCAAACAAGAATAAGGTATACAGTAGCCAATCTTCATACACTCAACTTTAAAGCCGAGGCTGATTACTTGGCTGAAGAACTTACAAAGGCATTGGTTGTTTAACAATGCTAATAGTTACTTATAATTAATGGCTGAAATATATATGTGTATAATCGTTCTTTTCTAGGTAAGAACCTTTTCAATTCAAAAATTCCAATATTTGGAAACTGCGCGTTGAGCCAAAGCAGTTATTAGCACTTCGGTTTTGTTTCATCTTCATATACTTCATATTGCATGAGCATCATACGTTCGTAGTCATAAGGTATTACAAATCTTTTTCTGAGCATATCATTGCCTCTAACATCAAAGGGTTCTTTGGTGATCAGGTCTATCTTTACTTCTTCAGCTTCGGTGAGTTCCAGATTTTGTTGCTCTAAATCTTCTTCATCAAACTCATTTTCCTTCTCTTCATAATCTACATTCTCATCAACCTCGATAAAATCGGGCGCCAGTGCACTCCACTTAGGTGGAATGACAATTGACCAAATATGAACAGCACCCGTATCGAGGCCGTTGCTTGCTATGAACATATTATAGAAATTCCACTTGATGTCCATTAGCTCCTCTTCAGCACCCTCCAAAACGGTGACTAAGGTGCCAGAGCTAGTTTCCCATATATATAATTCATGTGCAGAGGAGCCATGGGTCGAAGCAACAAGATATTCTGCAGTATTCTGACTCAGTAGTATTGAATTCCATTGAAGTTTATTTATAACGTCTTGATATTTGTACTCGATCTCCAGGCTCACTGTGTTTGTTGAAATATCAACTTGCATATTGTATTGCCTGATAGTTCTATCTGAGGAGTTTATAACCAATTTGTCGCCGTTTGGTGATACTAACAAATGTTTAATATTAGCTGCTGATATTTTCATCATAGTAATCCTTTGAAAGTATTTTTGATTCATTTTGTAAATGCTAAGTGTTCCCTTGGAAGAACCTGTTATTACAAGATCTCTATGTTGCGGATGTACACAGCAAACAAGAACGTTACCGTCATCTGAATCCTGTACCTCAGAGTCTCTTACGGGAAAAACTTGAGAATTATCTGTGGGAGAGTCCAGAGTTGTACTGAAATCGATCATATACGCATTGGGTTCGTCAAAAATGGCTGCTAGTGCGCTCAGAGTTGTAGAATCACGCCATCTGCAACTCCATACGGGCGAGTCGAATTTGGCCTCCTTCATTGGTGTGCTTGCCGACTTCAAATCCCAAAGTTTAACATACCAGTCCCGTCCAGACGAGAGTAAATAACGTCCGCAGAATGACCATGCAAGACTACTAACAGCTCTTGTGTGGGAACCACGTATGTCCCCTAGCATCATAAACGGGCGCATTGTGTCCATATCATATATCAGGATAGCTCCCGTTTGTGAGCCTACAGCCAGGTAGTCGCCCAATGGGCTGAACTCGACACATTCTGTGCGCAAAGGATTCTCTAAAGTGTTTGTTAGCTTAGATGGATAGTCCTTGAGTACTAGAAATGGATCTTGCAATAGTAAGTTCATGTATTTTGAGTACTCAAAACGTATACAAACAAATGTATACTAGGGATAGCTAATATGTTATCGATGCTTGTTCATATGATGGTACTACATTTTACCATTGTATGATAAAATGAATTGCAGATCTTAAATTTACTACGTCGTCAAATTCAAATATTCAACTTCACAATTAGTATATATATACATAGCCTGTCGTTAAAACGAGGCAATTGGCTATTGGAGGATACTTGTGGCATTATTCTGGTCGTGTGTATCATGGTTTGTATCAATAAGGTCATATTCGCAGTTGCAACATTGATTGCGTTGCCTGCCAAAGCATTTTACGTCGAAACATCGGATGGTAAACAGCATTGTTACTTGAGAGAACTCATTCAAGGCTCTGTATTGAAGAGCACATATTCCATTGAACTTGCTGAGAAAGGTAGCTCAAACTGGCACTTTGCTCACGAGAATGAAGCTACCGTTGGAATTGAAGTTATAGAAATTTTCGATAATGAGCACAAAGTGGTCAATCAGCGCGGATCTCCCAAAGGTGAGTTCACCTTTGTAGCGTTGGAGTCTGGCGAGCATAGATTTTGCGTCAAACCTAAGATAGAATCAAACTCTGGACACCTAAATGCACGTTTGAACTTGAATTTTGAGCAAGGATCCGAAGAGATGATTGATTCCAAAAGAACCCGTGTTCTACAAAAACTACATGAGAAAGTAAATACCCTGAACGCTAAAATGCACGAAATCAGGGAAGAGCAGAGTCTAATGAGGGAACGTGAAGAGCACTCTCGTGATGTATCAGAATCTGTGAATTCGCGTGCTATGTGGTGGACCATTATTCAGATCATAGTATTGGCTGGTACTTGTGTCTGGCAAATGAATCACCTCTCCACATTTTTTGTCAAGCAGAAGGTTTTATGAGGAGCTAGGCTATCATAATAACTCAAAGTGACACCGTACTTGCACTAGAGTTAGATTAACATTATCATCATGAGATAAATTATGTATGCTTCTTAATCGCTTCGTGTTAATTGATTATGGTATTTCTCAAAATGTAAAGGCTTGCTTATACTTTGCAGCTACTTCGTGATTTATTTGTCTTCTTGGTTGAATGTCCAATTTAACGTCGAAACGGAATTTATTTTTCCATGGATTAAGTGTAGTCAACGTCTTTTCTCCGAGTTTTTCTTGATTCGCTGCTTTAAAAGAGTTTGAATTGGTGTTTAAGATGTTCTGCTTTTTGTTGACGGTGTCTTGAGATACCAGGGACGCATTTATTTCATCATCTCCATTAGGCGCTCTTGCATTTTCGTAAGAGTTGATAAGATCATCAGTGCCAGCAGTTTCAGGTTGAGTCGTTACACCACCCAAAGTCTCCTTGTTCACTAATGCTGGTGGGTTTTTCATGAGAAAAGAAGTTGAATCTTTTTTGTAGTCGGCGTTTTCAGCAACCTTCTTTGGTGAGTGTTTAGCTATAACTACATTAGACCCGAGTGTAGATGGCCTACTGGGTTTGAAGTTTTCTTTGGACTTTTCAGTTGAGGGTTTGAATTTCTCGTTACCTAAATCAGTGGTTTTATTGTTTGGCTCATCAACGTCATCTTTAGTGTTCTTCAAGTCGTCAAGTTTATCTATATCTTTCAATGTGTTTTTCGTGGCCGTTGGTTTTCTAAAGGTGTTAACCTTTTCAACATGTGTGGAGTATGGATTGGCCATATCATTAATAGTTTGGTCTTGGGGCCCCGCGTTCATACTTTCACTTTCCATTAACGAGATCAAAGCAGTTGCAGTATTGCTCAACTTTTTATGAGAGCTTGGTGGATTGGCAATTAGACTTGATTCATCATCCTTGATCGGTTTGGTTAAATGCGGTGTTGATGCGGCGCTGTACTTGTAGACCACCGTCTTGAAAGGTGTAGGAGCATTAGAGTAATCATATATGTGTTTCCGTACCGTATTTGCTGAAGTATCTTGGCTAGTCTCCATGTTTTGATAATCAGGATAAAAACTTATTTGTTTTGTCACAGCATCACTGGCTGAGAGACAAGTTGATGATCTTAATATTCGCGATTCTTTTTCACCATGCCGCCTGAAGCTACTGTTAGCATTAGGCTTTTTTACTGAGCCTGCGACTGAGGAGGCTCTAGATTTCTGCATCAAGGATAAGACTCCCTCGATCTCAATATCAGATAGAGGCTGGTTGCCCTTTTCTTTGAAAAAATTGGCCAATCTGGCATTTGACGTATCAAAGGAATCTTCGTAACTGTTGTCACTAAAAGCTCTGCTGGAATCATCAACTGTGCTCATTGGTTCGACTTCTCTAGCTGAATTGCGCTGGAGACCCTTCAATGGACCTGCTTGATAGAACCCGCCAGGTATATTCGTGAGAGGCTTGTGAGATACATTTGGCGTACCTGTTATGGTAAAGCTCTGCGAATTACCCATAGGAGGCTCTACTTGGTCGTCACGATCATTTTTTGTTATTCTGAACATCGATTTCAATTTAGATAGCATGGATGTTTTTCCGTTTATCGTTTTTCCATATGGTCTTCTGAATGGAGCTATTGGTGGTGTTGAGCGATGAGATTTTCCCGTTAATGGCATTGCTTCCCCAAACTAGTCCAAAATGGCTCAGTTGACCTTGTGAACCTAAATTTAACTTGAACCAGAAAGATAAGCGGTAATGCCAAGGCTAATTCTGCAACAAGGACACAAGGTAGCCTCAACAGTTTGGAATATGACTTGTAATTAAAGATTTGCTTATTTCTTTGCACCCCAATTTCAGCAATATCTCTAGCCTGGGATATTATCAAAAGTTGGTGCTAGATAGCTAGGTAACTCGCTCGATAGCCGTTCAAATTATTTTAGCATACCAGTTTTTTGACTAGGTCACATGACCTATTCTAATTTACCTATACATATGGTTAATATGACTGACTGACTATACTCAAAGTCATTGCTTATAATCTGTTGTACTAATGATTGTACAACTCAAGTCCAATATGATTGAACTGATAGCTTGCAATATTAAAAAGACAGTTATGATAGCCCTTCAAGGAGTGTGGTACAATACATGTACAGATATATAATTTACAAAAAAATGGGGCGAGCTGGGAATTGAACCCAGGGCCTCTCACATGTCTGGTTTAATACCCTAAGTTTAGAATCTCAAGGTTCGCCCAAAGCGAGAATCATACCACTAGACCACACGCCCTACAAAACTTAAACGCGGAAAAATAACCGACTCGTAATGTGTGAATTGCCATCAGAAAAAATGGATGCTCATGATGGTGAACGTAGTTTGCTGAGTGGTTAGCATAGTTCCAAGTAGCAGGTTACTGTCAGTTTACCGTTTTCATTGTTTTTTGTCCTCATCTGTTGTCAAAAGTTGATGAATCAAGTGATAGCCAGTACCCTAGGTATTATATAATCTATTGAGCAGAAGGGAGCGAAATTTATGTGTGACTTTTGCTTATAGAAAGGCAGCACCAGCAGTACACTAGCGGCTTTCAAATGTTCGGATTTCTCTGAAGTTGATTGTAGGATAGCCTCGAGTCAGTTACTCTAACTCGTAATTCTGCGCACAATAATGCATTTCTCTATGGAGGAAATCGGATCTCTGGCGTCCAATTGAAGGGTTGAATATACGGTAAAATTCAAGAAGGTCTATTCTTCAAACATCTTGAGAGAGTGTGGGTCTACGAGTCACTAATTTAGCTCCATGGTTCCCCTCTCGGCTAAAGAAATGGCGATTGGTTGTTTCTACAAATAGCGAGCAGCGGCGAGCCTCATATATTCTAACATAGCCATAATCAGTTGCAGGCCTTAATTTGAATGCGATCGAGTTTTTGGTCTAATCTCAGGATATTGGATACTATTACAATTATATTCGTTGCTTGCAAGATCAGTCGCTGTCCTATCAACCAACGATTTAGACGAAGACAAACAACCACCTCCTATTCGGATAAACCACCTGGATCACACCTACGGAATGGGCATATGTATTTCTGTTCATCTTTTTCACTTATAAAGGTATGTCGGGTTGATTGAAACCAAAAATTGATTTGAAATATTATTGTACTATCATACAAACTGAGGAATCATAACTTTCAAACTGAGTTAATCATCTTGGTTAGGTCTCCATGCATCATGTCAGTATACCCTGATGAATTGAATAGCATTTTATTTGAAGAGATTGCTCATAGCCGTGGTAAAGTGAGCCTTGAAGAATTATGGAGAATATCTGGGCAGCATATGAATATTGACGACGAAAAGATGAAAAGATTCGTCTACAGCTCATTAATGGACAACAAAAATGTTATTTTGATGGATTCGAATTTGCGTGTGATAGATAAGCTTTCCTACGACGACATTGTTAATCTTCCTGATAGTAGCTCTCTCAAAATTGGCATCACGGAGGACAATCTATGGCGTATGTTAACGGGATATACGAAGAAAGAATCAACTATAGGTAACTTAGCTTTCGATTTGCTTTTGGAAATCGCTAGCGCCAAAGAAAAAGGAGTCAACACCATGCAATTGGCGCGCAATACCGGCCAAGATCCAAGAAGTGTTACAGGAAGAATAAAGAAATTGGGTAATCTAGTTGTCGGTAATCAGGTCATTTATAAAGGTCATGTTGTGCGTCTGATGAAGTTGCTTAGGTATTCTAGCTCTGAGAACTCAGATGCAGATGAAAAATACATTAACATACGAGATTATCTCCCAAAATTAGTTGACATTGTCAAGAATTCAAAGAATGGGGTGCGTCAGATAACAGATCTGAGAAGGCAACTCAAATTTGACCAAGATAAGAGGCTAGCTAAAGCTTTTCTTGCCGCAATTTCGTGGTTGGATGAGAACGGTTATCTCAAGAAGGTTCTCGTGGTTGCTCCTAATAACCCTGCTGTTGAGATAAGATGCGTCAAATATTTGCGTGATTACCTCCCCGAAAATAAAGAAAAGGTTTCCCTTGATCTTGAAAACGATAGTCAAGAAGAACAGATCGAGGACGATAGCAGGGTTAACGATGCAGAAATTGTGGGTGATTACTTTGATAGTATAGGTTCAGCTAGTAGTTCACAAGGTCAGGCGTTGATGGTTCAAGACTATATTAAACCTAGTAAATATGATATCCAAATGAACAGATTTTATCCAATTCAAAATCAAGTCTATGACTTAGTTGAGCAAAGCGGAACAACAGGGTTGTCTAGTATGAAACTGATAGATACTTTATGTGGTCCAGATTATAAGAGAAATTTTAATAAATCCAGTGAGTATTATCTTGAGAAAGTTGGCAAGCAAGGTATAAAACCTGATTCGATGGGTATTGTACGAGTGTATGATTTTGAGGGCAAGAAGAAGTTTCACAGGCTTTTCACACAAAATCATTTTCAAGGTATGATGGATCTGAATGGTCATGAGTCTATCACCGAGTTTTCTAATTTAAGCGTTAATACCAAAACTCTGAATGATCTAAACAAGATTTACTTTACACCACTGAATAACACGTTACGATTTTTCACAGAAAATGGTATTGACAGATTTTTTTGGCATGGTGAACTGAACATCCCTCTAGATTCAAGTTCGAGTACTAGAGGAAGGAAAAGAAAAGATTGTAACGGCCAAGTCCAGGTACCTGATGAACCAAAAACTCAGCTGGATATTAAAAGAAGAAAAACTAGCTCTACTGGCCCAAGTAGTGTATTGTCAAATCCGGGGGAAAACGACTTCCAAGATAATAATATGATCAAAAAAAAAGTAGTGGATATTGATGGATTTACTGGGGGATCACTGAGGTCACTGCAACGTCAACGTGCTATATTAGAGGTTCTTAAATTGAAGGGAGGTGTGATATATTGGAGGGAGCAATTTTTTGATGATGTTAGAAATTACATGCAATCGACGACAATGTTAGACAAAAAGACAGCAAGAGGTGATATAGAGCATTTGGTAGAGAGACACAAGCTTGTGACTATGAAAAGTCCTTTGAATGGACGAACTCTTATTAGCTTACCTGGTACTCCAAATAACGTAGTCACTGAATATGTCAAAAGGGAAAAGGATCTCAAAAAGACTTCTTTTAAGGACATTGTGCGAAATACCGATATATATTTCTTCGATCAAACTCAGAAAGACAAGTTTCACAGAGGTGTCAAATCTGTTGAAAGGATTCGGAAATATCAGCAGAATTCCAGTGAAAGAAATCGTAGGAAGAAGGGAATATCAGATAAGAGCAAATGTGACTCAAAGCTCTCTTTAACCGATGTAAATCCAGAGGCCAAAGCTCGTAAATCTAATGGTGTAACTGCGCGATTCGAAAAAGGGGAAAACTTCAATGTATCTACCAAAAATGGGTTGAAAGTCTTGATAATGGCGGTAGTGATATCCAAAAGTATTACGCATGATATTGCTTGGAACAAAATAAGCTCCCTTTTCCCGAAAAACTCCCTGGAGAAACTGAAGAAGCAGTGGACAACAAGAAGAATTAAAATGGGTGATTTGGGTTGGAAAGCTTATGTATCGAAATGGAAGAGAGTATTGGTCCACGCTATCAAGAATGAAATAGTTTCACTTGATGAAGCTGAAGATTTACAGCTCTCAAAACTTATTCGAGTTTGGTTGAATTATGAAACGAAAAAATATCACACAACAATAGAATTATATCAAGATATCCATGAAAATAGAAATCGATTGACACTGCTCAGAGCCAGTAAGGATCGAAAGCCTCTTTTTGACTCATTGCTCTCGTCAATGATACAACGTGAGTTGTATCATCTCAAAACAAGTTATACATACAGCAACAAGACAGAGAACCGTGAACAACAAAAGGATTCAAAGATTGAAAGTATTCAATCGATGATCAAATCAGTTTTGATAGAGAAGCATGAGTTACAAAAGAACGGTTTCGAGCTATTTCAAAATTTCGACTTGGAAGAATTGGATATTGCGATAATGAAGTTAGTTAAGAGCAAATACTTGCTATTTCGCGGATCCAGGCTTGAAGCTACTAACAAAATCTCGGAGCTCCTAGAGAACAGAGGATATTACAGACTGTTTGAAAGATATTCGGCCTACAAGCGTACCCTTAAGGAATTTCTCGAAGCACGAACAGGTGTATTGATATACGATGAAGTCAAAGACTCTTCGGCACCTATTTTAATAGATCTTCTTAGGAGGGGGGTTCTTGTGCCTAATTTTGTACCAATTACGCATTATATTAGACCTCTGAGTTACACTTCAAGGAAATTCGATATCAAGTCACTTACTCCACCGATCATTCTGACTCAAGGCAATAACTTCAGTCTTCGTTCATCTAATGAACGAGAGCCCATACCATTAGGACCGCCGTTTTCAAGGCTTTGGATTGATGGAGAAGGGCAAGTAAGAGAACATATCTGGAAAGCCCTGACTGTTATGGTGGTCAATTCAATGTTATTTCTGCCTGGTATAGATATTGAAGGTTTAACTACCATCACAGAGTGTATTATTTCCTATAGTGAAATGTCTGAAGTTTGCGAATGGCTGACTCAAAAAAAAATGGCAGAGAAAACAGCATATGGGGGTTATATATTAACTCCGAATTGGTATTGTGCCTTGGACTAAAGCTTATTCTATTCATTTTCTGGCGCTCCATGAGCCCCTAATGACTGGTATGGTTGTTCTTCAATTGGTGCTAGTGGTTGGCTTATATACATGATAAGCAATGGTAAGACGATTCTTGGCCTAGGTTCTTCAGGCAAATTTCATGAAAACCGTGGTTACATTCAAATACAACAAGACGGTGTGATAAGAAATCATCTGGGTCGACTTCCTTATTTCGCGTATTAGATGCCCAAATTTGAAAAACTTTTGTGCTAATATTTATACCCCATAATACTCTACCACAAACCGAGCACTCGTCGTTTTCTATAGCCCAGCCTTTGATCAGTGCTTCTGTATGATCTTTGAAGTTGTCTTTGGAGGATTGAGTGATTATAATGGAGAATAGCCTTGTCATAGTCTCATCTACTAAATACACGGAGAAAATATTTAGTAGTAAATCTTTCATGTCACTTGCTTTCATTAATACGACGTCGGGATGTTCTAAGACCTTGGTCAAAATATTTGCAGTGATTGACTTACCAGAATATTCAGATACACCGCTATTTGATCCCAATGCAATGAAAACTTCTTGAAGCAAAAAAAGATAAGATTCTGAAGTCTTTGGACTAAGTTTGAAATTTGGATACAACAAGAAAAGGTTCGTGATTAGGCTCACCCAGTTAGTTTCCCTAGTTTCTGTATCCGCGTTACAAATAACTATTGCTTTTTGGGCTAACAGAGTTAACTTTTCTGTGCTGCTGCTTGGTTTTGTGAGAAGCTCGCTTTTGATATATGCAATTACCGTTAAGAGAGCGTTTCGATAATTCTTCATGAGTAGATAAATTATTGACAGAGCCTCTAAATCATCTTTCTGCTTTATAATCTCTTCAATTTTGAAGAGCTCGCCCTTTTTGAATGTTGTGCTCCGTAGCCACGAAACAAGATCTATCCCATTTTTCTGTTTACAACACAATTGAAGGTATAATTCACGCAAATCTAGATATGGATTGAAGCCCTCCTTATCCACTTTCTCAAATAAGAGCTCTAAGTATTCTCTTTGTTCTTCTTCGGAAGTGCACTTGATGATCTCATGATGTAGGCTTTTGTCATATTCGTGTAACAATTGAACAGCTTCCTTCAATCCCAGAATGCGAAGGATCTTAAGAAAATTTTGCTTCACCTCGGCAGTTATAAGTAGCTTCTCGTTCGATTCTGTGTTTGAGTTGAGTAATATAACCTTTACCATAGATTTCAACTTGTCCCCAGTTATTGATGGCAGTTTATGATTCAGTATGAGCTTCAACATATCTAACCAATTGGCTGTTCTCTCGAAAAACAACAATAATGATTGATAAAAGCCATGTTTCTCAGCCAATCTTATAAATGTCGCAGGGTTAGAAGGAGAATAAAACGGTAATAAGCCATATACCGAGTCCTCGCACATAGTCATCATCTTTTTATCTGGGCATCTCAAAATACATGTCATGATGTCCTCTATTGCATTGAATGGCAGTTTTATATACTGCCGATATTTGGGATAGTTCGAGGCCAGAAACAAGGCAGTCAGGATCTTCGTTCTATCATCGTTTGTCGTAATCATGATCTCTATAAGTAATTCGCAGACGAATTGTCTAGTTACAAGCCCGTCTACCCCTGAGCTGATGTCGAGATATTCTAAGGTATTATTACTTGGATTATTCAGGTCTTGGTCAATAAGCAGTGTTTCGAAAAGCTCGTTAAGGATCGATAAAAATGTGGGTGTGTTATAGTCCAGAAGAAGCCTGAAATATGGGAAAGCAGGCTCATCGTTGGCATCTTGTTTTGTTCTAAGTTTGGTCTTTGATTCCTGTGGCCAACTTATGGTTGTCCCGCTAAAAATAAAATCAAGCATGACATTTCTTGCGTTAATTACAGTGCTCTCGTTTTGTATTAATTGGTTTTTGGGAAATTGGTACCCATTCAAAATTTGAGCTAAGTACTCGTAGATAAGTTTAGGGTCTGTTTCTTTGTGAGTGGTCAATAACTCGTATTTGCTCTGATTGTATGAAATTTCTGATATAATCATAACGAGTTCCACTAACGGTGTTAAGTAATCATTGAATGATATATTCCATGTATAAATGAGGACTTCCTGTAATTCAAATTTGGATGCCACCCGAATAACTGTATCAATATCGAGGCTTTCCACGTTTAGCAGTAATATAGACTCTTGTACCTTATCCGGTTCATTATTATCAGCAAAGAAAGTTATAATCCGTTTTGATACGGCTGGCGGCACTGCTTTGACTTCTGAATTTCGTAGCATATCTACCAAAGTATACATGTAAATGTCAACCTTTTTCGCATCAAATATATCCATGATGTCTTCCATGAATTTAGGTAATAGAGACGGTAGGCTTTGTTTAGCAATAGCATGGTCAACCGATATGAACATCTTGATGATGCAATGAAGAGTTTCTGCGATTAATATACCCTTTCGAACTTGATATTTGAGAGCGGCCAGCGTCAGATTATAATAAGTTTCTTCTAGTTGATTAAAGCACTCTTGGTTGTTGCATTTCAAGCCTAATAATGATGCCATAGGGAAATCGGCCTGTAAGAACAATATCAAGTAGCACAATGCTGTTAGGTAATCGCCCTTTCTTACTTCATGTAGAACAGTATCAGACCATGACATGAAACAACCTAGCTTAAGTGTGTAGTTGGTCAAAAGAAGTATTTTGTTATGTTGGAGTGCTAGGTGTCTGTTTGGTGGTACCATTATATCATGTTTGAGGAGATCAAGTGTCTGGAGATTCTTTATTTTATTGGATTGTAAAGATAATAACAACAATTGATGCGAGATTGTCAAGCAAGCTAATAGTCTGTTATCCAACCAGTATATTGCAATTATATTCTCATCTGAGTTCCATATAACCGTGTTAGACTCTTTTTTTTTGCAGCTCACTTTATGGATGACCAGTATGTTATTCATTGAATAGGCTAGTTGCATTGAGTATGGACACCATTTTATAGCACTGTTGTAGAGGTTCGAATTCACGAGCAACATTGTATCAATCTTCTTGCGCAGAACAAGCTTAGTCTTCATGATATTACTAAGGCTCAACCTTGAGGAACTATTAGGTGAATCGAGAGACATGATAGATAAAAACGAAGAGGAGAGTACTCCGAAGTAGTGTTTGTCCTCGTAGATCATGATGCTGCTTCCCAAAAGCAACTCACCATTGATGAACGAATCTTGAAGTATTTCACTCTTATAGGTCATTTGCCAGTATTTGTCTCTAACTCCATTATGAAACATTACTACCCCACTTGAATTACTTACGAGAATCCCAGTGTGTCTATTATTGAAGAATTTGAGGTCAACAATATCTGTTCCATCGTGATCATCTATTTCTAGCACTGCAGATAGCGGCATCAAAGAATTGTTCGAACCAGAAGAGGAGCCTGGTTGATTAGAGAGAACAGAATTAAGATCCCATAAAAAAATATGGCCAGATCTGTAACCCGCCGCAATATGAGTGCCATCGTATGAGATATCAAGTTTCAAAGCAGGTTCCCTCATCAGAGCTATAAACGATTTGTTTTTGTCTGTTGATGGTGCCAAAACGCACTGTAGGAATTCGTTGTAGTTGAATATCAGGACAAAGCCTTTCGTAGTTCCCAGCACAAAATAAGCATCGGTAGTCAGGACACATGTTGGAGATCCATAAGGCACAATAGCGCTATAAACATGAGGCATCTCAATCCAACTGAGGCGAGGCAAGTTTTGCATACAGGCTTCTGGGTTTATTTCCGTATCACCTTTCGCACACTCAATGCCAGCATCCGAAAAAGTCTCGTCATAAGCACGATCGAGAAGAGGCCTACTAGTTTTTCTCAACGATGACCTATAACTAAGGAAATTGTATTCATCCACTTGATTGATATCGTCATTAAAAACTACATGGCTCATTATGGTACTACTTCGAAGTCAACGATATGACGTTACGGTTTCGTAATAGCTTCAAGCTTAATCTGTTAGCTCGGCTACTACTCTGTTGAAGTATTGATTTGTATCGCCAAAGTCGACTGTTTCTCATCGTTTCCGTAGGCTAGCTAAATCAACCATTGATTATGAAGCTGTTGACTATTTTATGATCATAGGTTCTGAATTCAATCTCAAAGGGCTTTAAGTCACGTGTATTGAATTAGACTGCCTTAGAGAAGCAGTGTCATGGATACTACGGTTCATAAGATTTTAAATGCAGTAAAATGTGAGTTGAGCGATGGATTTGTATGAATTGCCAATCCAGAGCCGCTTTCGGGTGACAATGCCCCTGTCTTTGGTGAAAAATTGAGAAAAAAGCATGTTTTAATTCTCGAATGAATAAGTGCCATAGCACACATTGAACACGGTTCGTGCGTAGTGTAAATTTCATAGTCTGTACACAAGTAATCAGTTGTTTTTGGTTCATTGTTGGTTTCATGGAATTTCCTTGTTTTCTTTGTCAACTCGGCAACTTTGCGTATTCCTTGAATTATACTGTGGTCGACTGGTAACAGGTTCTTGTCTTCCTCAACCATCTTAGTATTATTTTTGCATATAAGGATTCTGGACTCAGCATCATGTGTCCTCGTATTGACGAAAATTGTGATAACAGTTTGATCTTCTTGATTGCATTCTCTGCAAAGGTTCTGCAGCAGATTCAAGTTTTTGTATACAAGCTCCATGTTCAACTCATTGACTAACTCAAGTAGAATTTGATCGTTTGGGTCGCCTCGCCATATCTGAGGCCAATATCTAGAACTCCACTCAATTGATATTTTCTTGCTCGGGGCTGCGACCTCGGGTATTTCAATCGATTTTGGGTGTGATAGAGGCCAGATGGCATTATGTTTAGTTAGAAGTTCTTCGAGATCATCCGACCCCTCAAATTTATCGCTGCAGATGAGGCATTCTAGAATTTTAGAATCCGTCGAAGATTTGCGGATGCGCTTTATATGAGTCAAAACCACGGGATCCTTGACTTCCATGACATTTCTTATCAAATTGACAACACTCCGGGAATCCCTAGGCCTGATACTGATATACCAAGCACGTACTAATGGCGGATTATTTGGATCAACAGTTCGCTTATTTCCAACCTGTATCAGTTTGTTATCGACGATCCTCCTCTCATAATCGATTGGAACGCATAGCTGCTGCTTTTTGACCATAAATATCAACACAATGAATCCTAACGCGACACGCCCACTTGCTTATCCAGGTGTTCTCTTAAGAATTTCTTGATTCATTAGTTGTAAGTAGATTTGATATATTGAACATTGAGCTGATTATCAACATCAAATTAGAAGCAATTAGACTAATACATTCAAGCATGTACGGTACTTAAGATGCTTACACTTTACGAGCATTTGAGTTCTCAGGGACTAGTCGATTTTGAAGGGCTTAGCGATACTGATTATAACGTTATCGCAGAAGTTTTGGAGACTACTTTTATCGCTCAAAATCCAATTGATTTCTCTCCACCAGCCTATTTTGAGTATGATAATGTATTTAAACATGCGCTCGTTATTGATAAATGCATTATGTGGCTACTGCTCAACCAAAGATATGAAAATGTTTTAACTTTCGGCTACCATGTTGGAAAAGAGCATAATATCATCAATAATTTATTCAACGAGTCCACAAATACACAAGTCTCGTTTATCAAGGCTTCTGAAGGTTGGAAATGTATTCATAAATTGATTGGCTCTATGGCGTTCATAAAATTGCTCATGGGCTCAATCATCATAACTTATGACAAAAATATCGACTCTTTAAAACAGATAGCCGGCACTCGGCTCAATTCTTACGATATGAGCACAAAGGAATCAAATTTCGATCACAATACCAAATTTTGGAAAGATCGCAGTTTATTTTCAAACAGTGCGTTTTTACACCGATCGAATTATGACGGTAAATTCAAACGACCATTTCTAATATCTGGAATTGAGGGTCAATATGAGATTATGAATCTGAAATCGGAGTTATTTCCTAACTACTGTGGCATTGTAATACCAAAATCAATGCGTGCGAAAATTGATATTCTATTGCACAAATTCATGCACAATTACAAATATATAAAATGCTATAGGGCCATCCTCGATAATGTATGTCCTAATAATACCAACCATAAGGGCCAATATTCAAATCTCGATTTAGCAACTGACCCTAAGCTAGTTTGCAAATACGTTATAATTCTGTTGGAGAAACTTCTACCACAGGAAATGTTTGGTAGCAAAAGATGTAAAGCTCATATTTTCAAATGGCTTGCAAGGTTTTTGAACTTGCCTTATCAATCATCAATAGAGCTTAACGAAATAATGAATGGGCTCAAGATCAAAGACTTTAATTGGCTCAAAGTTCCGTCCAAATTATCTTTCTCAAAAACAAAATTCAAGAGACATGAGCTTGAGCTGACAACGAGGCTGGTTGAGAATTTCATAATATGGCTTTATAAGATAATGATTCCTAGGCTAATTAGTTCGTTCTTCTATGTGACTGAAATCTCTTCAACAACAGACCTATTGTACTTCAGGCAAGATGTATGGTACAATATTTCAAAGCCATTTTTGAGTGTTTATTTTGATCGATACCTGGTTGAAAATGAGTGTTGTCAAGATTCTCATACTAAACAAGTTCCCAGTTATATTCACAACATGATTCGATTAATTCCAAAGAAAGTGGACAAGGAATTCAGGGTTATTGCAATCCCAAGAAAAGGTCTGAACAAGCAGGAAATTGATGTATATCATCAAAGAAAAAATCATATTTTACAGCCCATACGTAGCATTTTGGAGTACTTGCGATACCAGCGTATTACTGAGTTCGCAAAAATCAAATCCACTTCTGATATTCCTAATGCAGTTAAAAATTACAAAGAGAGGCTTAAGGCAAGGTATCGTGGTAGTATACCTCCTTTAAGTGTGCTTAAATTTGATATTGAATCATGTTACGATTCTATACCTGTAGAGAAAATGATGCAAACAATAGAAAATATCATAAGAGAAGCAGGGTGTGAGGGCTTCTATTTACGTTCATTTTCATTTTTTAATACTAATAGTGGTACATTCAAAACATCATATATCGTGAATGGCTCCAGAGACCAGAGAGAAGATGAGATTTCCATTGATAACTGTAAAACAATGTACATGTCTTCTCACCAGATGATCGAAGCTTTGAGGCATGAGCTTTTTCATAATGTACTGACATTTAAAGGTAAGTGTTATTCGAGGAAAACTGGCATCTTTCAAGGCTCGATCTTGTCATCAGTATTAGTAGACATACTTTATGATGATATGCTTGAAAAAAGAGGCGGATTTAGTGGGAATGACCTCGAGAGTACGGTGCTAAAACTTGCAGATGATTTTCTGATTATTTCCACTAATGAACGTAACGTGGATGTAATGAAAAATCAGGCATCGGAGGGTTTTGGTGAATATAATGCACGATCAAACCAGCGGAAAGTGGTACATAAATTGCCGGAGTCGCTTTTTCCCACGCAACTCGATTTTTGTGCATTAACTATTGATTTGGTAAATTTGCAGATCTGGAAATCTGCTAATAAAATGAACGTACCATTGATAACATTTAGCTCGAAGAGAAAACTCTTTCATCGATTACTAGCATTCTACAAGCTAAGGCTCTCGAACGGAACTATTGATTTAAAGTTGAATAACACTAACACTGTTTTGCTTCAGATAAAAGAGATAGCTCTCAATATCGGTTTAACCTTGGTAAAAGCGTTGAATTTCAAAAAGAACAAGATCAGTGTTATTCAGCTTAGCTCCTTTTTTGATAGTATGGTTAGGGAACTTCAATCGACAGATGTGTCAACAGTCATGCATAATCCTCAGAACTATTTGGTGGTTGAAGGAGCCCTATTGGATGGTTTGGAGATAGCACTCTCATCTTGAAAAGATGACTGTGGGATTTATCGATCGTACTGGGCACAAGAATTTGTGATCATGTAAGGTACGCTAATAGCAGAAGAATTCACCTACGGTAAAATCAGCAAATTTTAGAGTTAGCTATGATTAGATATGTGGCAGAGACAAATTCAGCTGCTTTATTGAATGACACCGAAATTAGCACGCAGGTTTTCTTCATCCTTTTGTCTACGTTGGCGATCAATATCCTCTACACCAACAAAGTTCTTCCAATTAGATTGCTGCACATAATTTCCTAGTTCTTCCTTGAATTCATCCTCTTCCTTGAAGATTTTATCTTTTTCCCAGAGCTTTTCTGCGCGTTCAATCGCCTCGGCTCTTACATCATGGTCAGGAGCTAGTAAACTGACTTGCTTCAGAAGTTCTTCCCTTGCTCCTTTCAATTCACTGGGGTGTACTGGAGGTATTAAAGGATTCTTTTTCGTTTTTGCTGGATTGCGATTCTGTTCTATACAGCATAGCTCTATTAAGTCAAAGGTTTCTTGGGTCTTACCAAGATCTTCCTTTAGATCTGTAATCAGGTCCTCCTGTAAAGCAAGAAATTGCTGTTCTTCACAAACTTTGTCCAATTGCGACTCCCACACTTTTTTCCAATTCGGTTTTTCGTTTATCATAAATCTTTCCATTTTATCCAATTCGGTGAACGCCCTTTTGATTTCAGTGCTTAATAATTCGAGTTTCTTTTTGGGGGGTTTTGCTCCACGCTCTGCTACGTCTTTCCTCAAAATTTCTATCATATCTTGAAGATCATCGACATTGCTCAATGTTGAATCTGATATCCGGCTCATCTGTAGCTGCGATTCTTCGACATATCCAGTTTGTGAATTCGAGCTTTCGGCCACAGCATTTTTCAAGGTTTCAATTTTTTTGGTTAGCGTTTCAACGAAGAGTCGAAAATCGCTCTCATTTACTTTGTGCAGATTTTTCAAGCTTGCAATATCTTTGGTTATACCACTTATCTTGACCATGTCGTTACCACTTGATTTTTCTGGACCCTTTCTATCTTTACTATTCAATGGGGGAGCGGTTTGGTCATTCAGTAATCTGGTGAATTTTGACAAAAGTAAGTCTTGGCTTTTCTTGAATTCGTCCCTTAGTTCTTTTATCATATTATTGGTGTCATCGTGCGATTTCAATGTAGATTGCAGTCTAAGCACACTACCATCTTTCAAGTCTGAGAAGTTAAGATCGTCTAATTCATAGTAAATCAGATTATTTTCGTCTCGTATATATATGCTAGACAAGTTGTCTGCACTCAATGTGGATCCAAAAACCTGGGTAAATAAAAGTCTCAGAGAATTAATATTCATTGGCGACTTAAGTTGTGACTTTTTGGTATAATCTCCATACTGTAAAAACACAGTCAATGGCCCTTTTGCGCCTTTGTTAATTGAGTTACTCAGAGGTGGTGAAGATGTACGTGATGTGGTTCTTCTAGAAGGCGTCAAATTTCGCAAATCGATTTTTTCAGGCGCCGAATTAGGATTAACTAAATCGTTTGGGCTTGAAGGCGGTAAAGATGGTAATGGAGCTGAGGCAATATTGCCAGCCAATACTGCTTCGGTGGCTGATTGATTAGTTAGCTTGGCCATATGATACGCTGAGTATCTTTTCGATGCCCTGCGTTGAATGCTGGTACCTTTTTTAAGTTGCGAAAGTGCGTCTATATCGGAACCATCAACATCTTCTGAATTAGAAGTTATATCACTAGATATGGATTCTCTAGTTGTCGATTGCCTTGGCGATTCAAGCCCACGAGGTACCGTATGGTTCAAAGAGCGAAGAGAGCTTCTTTGAGCTGGTGATTTCGAAAATCTATCAGGAGATGAGCGATTGGTGTCTGTCGATGATACACTGTTCTGTCTCACAGATTTTAGTACAGCCTGTTTGACTTTCAAATTATCGAGCAGTGTGACCACAATTTCGCGTATTCCCGGTAGATATTTATTCAGTGTTTCTTCTGTTGGGGGCTCACAAAGTGTTACCTCCAGTACTTTGCGTAGTTCGGAAGGTACGTCGCGAAGATCCCCAGTATCGATCTGTGCATGGCTAAAGCATTTGACCACTACCTTAAAATCGTACCCTAGACGCACGTAAGCATCGGAAACCGAGCGGCTAGACTGTGTTCCCTTTGACCACTGTGTCAATGTTTGTAATAGCTGTTTCGTTGACATCAAGAGTTTGGTGACCGCAGTTTCAACACTACCTGATGATTTGGCATTAGTGGCACTGTCTCGTCTTGAAGAAGTTCTATTATTGTTGTCAAAGCTGTCTGCCATCGCGGCAAAGGTATTAAAGAACCAAATTTAATTGGTCAGATCTTCTTCGGTATGGTTTTGAGATGTGTTATTCTCAATTTATACTCAGTGTGAAGGTATTGTAAACTCTTGTCTGTTAAATACATTGAATAAATTGTACATGAAATCCTAACAGTGAAAAGCTCTCTAAACACTACCTACGGTGTAGAGAGATAGCTAGAGAGGATAAATATACCGGCAAAAATAGTGCTGGATACCATGGAGATTGCATATTTATGATAGTAAGCCTGGTGCTAGGTTAATTTGTCTGCAATCAAAACCTATTGTTCCGAGTTAGCTTTCCATTTGATATAATACAAACTACGTGGAGGATCCAGCACCTTATGGCTACAAATGAAGTTGTTTCTGACTCAGAATGGGTGACTGATAGTGATTATGCTTTGATCTATCACGACGATAATGGGATGACCGAAGATAATAGGTCGAGAGAAGTTGGACCACGTATTAAGCCATCGGAACGTAACCCTGACCCAGCACTTATTCGGGGCAGATGGTCGTTGCGCGAACGTAAAGCAATACAAAGAATGCCATACAGCTTGGAGAAAATCAGGCACAGACAATTACTAGAGGGGTATGATGTTTCGACGTTTGATGCAGTCGCACAACAAATCGGCTTACAGCATTATGCGCGGCGGATGAATTCAGGAAATACGCAGGATGTTAATAGAGCAGATAAGCTGACTGTTGATAGCTCAAACATCGAGGAGCGCGAGTTTATCGAGAACGGTTATTCAAGCGACACTGATGAGGGAACAGAGATACCCAAATTGCATAAACGCAATACTAAACGGCTTATATATCTAGGTGATGACGATGTTTCGGGATCGTCTGAATACGGGCAGGGTGATCTTGAAGGTAGTTATGATGCCAATTTTGATGCAGATGATACAGCTGATGATGATAGCTCTGGTGTAAATATATCGTATCGAGGAAAGGCTATTGATCTCAAAAATGGATACAAGGGAATAATGCCAAAGAGTGCTTGGGAAAAATCCATAAAACAAGAGCAATTAAAAGTCAAGGCTAATAAGAAGTATCCGAAGCGCAAAGACGCAGCTACTAAGGGTGTTGCAAAGAGGAAACTAACTGGTCATAATGAGAGGACTAGCAGTGAGCTAGAATTACTTAATGATATAGTGCATTCTAATGAAATCAGTAACGATGACGGTTCGAAATTCAGCCATAGAATTGAAGACGGACATTATTTGCAAATTTTGAATAATAACGTTGAGAGCGAGTACTTCGAGGATTCTCCTGATTCAGATATTTTAGAGGATGATCCTAAATACGGTGACTTTTTTGTACATCAAAACGATTTAATAGTAGACCTAGATACTGGAGTCATCAATATCGACGATAATCTAAGCTCTACAAGTGACAGCCTAGATTCAAGCTTAATTGATCAAAAGCCCACTGAAGATTTTGGCAGTGTTATTCATCCTCGTACTATCACCAAAAAAAATAACAAGGGAAGGAAAGCAGAAGGTTTGATTGATTATATGTTGGAATCTGGTACAAGACGAAGGAGGCAAACTCCCGTTTATCATAAGTCCTTCAACAATTACAAAAAGAATGGAATGGATTACTATGGGAAAAGAGCTAAGAAGCAATATCGACGCAAAATCGGTCATTTGAGAAAATACATCAGAAAAAATAGATTGAATGATGGAGTTCTATCCAATAAGCATTCTGTAGTAGACGCTTCACTCCAAAATGGCATGTCAACTTCAAATATACCTCATTTATTTCAACAGCACATCTCATATTTACCGAAAACCTGTGATACAAATTGTTCATCTGATAAAGGGAAGGATATAACTTATGATATTAAAACAACACGGAATTTTGCTCCAACATCAAGTAGCAAGACATTTTTCACTACCGTCATTGAGGCTCCAGGAACTCGTTTCGGTATATCAAAAAGGAATCGGACTACAGGAAGCGGTTCTGTTAACGGGACTGTAATTGAGGTAGAAGATAATGATAAATATGCAATGCCTGCTTTCGAGGCCTTATTGAAATCAAAGAGTTATGAACCAGTAGATTTTTGCAAAATAAATCTAGGAACAAGACAATTCATGCTATCGAGGCTACAAATCAAAGATACCCTATCCAATTTAACGGAACTTTTCAATTTGATTATAAATTCGGGAGCTACAGATATAGAATTGCTCGATTGTTCCCATTCTTTAGGTTCTGTTCTGTACTATTTCAATCAGCCTGGAGTTTATCACATAATAGAATCCTTTCATAGAAGATTTAGAGCTAAAGTTGTTAGTCTGATAGCAAGAGCGAAGCCAGTGCATTTTTATCAAATTGCAGTTTGTCAGATATACCTCTTGTTTGTCTCGCGGTATAATAACACATCGAGTTCCTTGCAAAAGAATCTAGAACGCAAAATAATTGATCACATAATATCTTTCTTTCATCTGCTAGAACTCTGTTTTACTCAGTTAACTAGTCACGATTTGGAACCTCTTTTTGAAGCTTACAACATTATGTCGTCGATCATCACATACGCAAATTTGAAGGAAGAGTTCTGGAACCGTTGTCTGAATGAATCTTTTATTGCACAAGTAGCCTTAATTGTCATTAGTATCATTCCGATTCATAGACCGTGTTGGAGTTTGTTGAGACTGCGGGACCATTACGATACTTTGATAACCGGATTTCAGTTTGTTGATTATTGTATTAAGGTCTGTAATTGGCACACGTCGCATGAAATAATCATCGAATTCAACAACATTTTCAAGCGGTTGAGGTTCTCTGATTTCAAAGAGGAGAAAGAAAGGGCAAAGACAAGCGCAAAGGTTCTTGTATCATTCGATTCAAGTATTCCGCCTACGACACTGTTCAACAGGTATCTAATATTATTGAAAGAGACCAGTGTCTCGAGCTCAGTGGTAGAGCGTATCATGCCAATCGGTGACATTCTTCCCGGTGATGATTTTACAGGATTTGTCAATAGAGTCAATTTACTTATTATCCTGTCCTCTAAGACGAAACTAAATTTAGAAAGACGTTTTGGTCAGATTATATCTTGCATACTTGACAGTCAATATTTGTCCAGTTGTGATCTTTCCAAGACGATAAAAATTGCAGAAAGCATAGCAGGTGGTATCTTGGCTTTTCTGAAGGTAAATGACTCTCGCAGGTTGACATTCAAGGCCAACGTTCTTGATCAGTTTTACAGATCAATAATTGAGAAATACAGCTCATCGAGAATAGTTTGGAGAAAGCTCTTGCAGCGTTTTAATAGTATTTTTCCATCATTACTAAAGAACAGACGATCAATGCTGTACGCACTTTACAAACCTTTATCTACCATGATCAATTCAAATGATTTTGATAAAGAGACATCCCTAGTTCTGAAGCTATACCTCGAAGGTCTTGATGAGCTTGAACCTAGCTGGATCCAGAGTCATATATTCGCTTTGATAAAAACCAAATCAGTTGATAAAATAAAATACATTGATGCATACTGCAAGATAGGCGAATTTCTAATTCAAAAATCCATGATTTCCTGGTGGACCTTTTGTACTTACAATAGTTTTGAAAGTGAACTGGAATACTACTTTTTGAGTATAGTGATAAAGTCTTGTGATAAGAGTTCATATGAGCTGCTGAAGAAAGACTTATTTGATAAGGCTAGACAAATCATATTTGAGAATCCATTCAATTCGTACGTATTATTTTGTGGTGAGCTTCTCAAACGTGAAAATAACATTATTTTGGAAATTTTCGAAGATAATACGGAAGACCAGATATATGTCATATTCAAGTGGCTTTTTCGTGCGTTTGAGCGTCTCAAATATACGGATTTCATATTAGAATCTTGCACTAAATTGCAACGTTTGTTCGCAAATAATCAATTTTCAGACGCATTTATGATGAGAGTACTCGATCACATGAATGCAAGGTACCTGGACTACGTAAAATACTCATTGGAATTTATTACTCTGAAGAAATCATTCCACATAACTGGAATTGAAAACGAAATATCTGCACTGAAAGAAAGATTTGCCATGCAATTAGCTCGCGATAGTGGGCACGCTCTACTAATTAATGAGATTGCAAAGGTTGTTCAATCCAAAAATGAATCTTCCTTGGAAATCCTGGTTTCCTTATTTCTCTGGACAAAAGATGATGTCCCATTTCAAGTTTTTGCTCAAATTTTTAGTTTTATATTCACGAAACCAGAGTGGGATGCGTTAACCATCGGCGATCTTGTTGTGGGTTACTATCTATTGAAAGTGATCAATAAGGTACTGAAAGAAAAATGCTTACTAGTTTCAGGCTCACAATTTCTGTCCATGTGTATCATCCTCGTAGCTGCTAGTGGTAGTCACAATTTAAATGCAATTAACGATCCCGGTTTATCACAAAATTTCATCAACGAGCTATCCGAACTACAATATCAAGTCTTACTTATAGCTCAAGGGTTTGAAGAACAGCAAGCTGTGTTAACAACAATACAATGTTCTCTTAAAAATGTCCCCTCGGTTTACACTACGCCAGGATATGAACTCACTGACAATGTGAGAAGAAATATAAAAAATGCGTTATCATCTATAACCCAGGAATGTCATGAAAACGACTTTCATACGGACGCGATTGATGAATCTAAAATTGATGATCTCACTGCTCTCGTAGATAGTCTCAAATAATTTATATAATCATGCATATGTAATAATATTATATTTGAATATCATCGCCTTGCCAAAAGCCGCTTCAAATTCGAGGCAACTTTAGCCGAGCCCTGAGTATCCTTGTGACATATGAAGCAAGACTTGTCTGTTCGCAACCGTTCCAAAAAGCAAGCATTGCAAAAGTAGTGGCCGCATTTTGTGACGATAGGTGATTTGTAATCTTGCTCACAAAGCACGCATTTGAATGGGATATCAATGCACTCATCTAGCTTTTTGTTATGATCGTCGATAACCCAGTCTGTGTTCAACTTCCATCCGGCTTTGAAGTCATCACGAGAGTGCAAAAACTTGCAACTGTCGCCGTAGCCACAATATCCCGTCTTTTGGAAGTCTTTGCAGACATCTGGTTGCATATCCATGATCAAGGTACTGTTCATATTGTCAGGTTGTACAATACGCTTATTTGCTATCTGTGCTTCGCGATTCATTTTCAAGTCTAGCTTGTAAGGACCTGGCTCTATCATCTGGCCTGTATTCTCTAAAACAGAGTCAGAAACACACTCTTTCGAGGCTACATCCATAACTTCATCACCACTAGCCTTTTCCATCTTCATAAGAATACCAACACGAGCCCTACTACGATATTTTCCTTTGCTTTTGAACTCAGAGATATCTTTTATTTCAGGTGGTGAGTCCAGTTTGGCCTCACTATTGTAGACAGTCGTTCCATTTTCTTTCTCGAATTTTGAGCGTTTATCATTGCTGCTTACCTGACCTTCGTCGTGATCATCCTTGCTGACATCCTCATCGCGTATACGTTTGTGGGAAGTTATAGCATGTCTCTTCTTAAACATGATGCTCTTCGGTAATTAAGCATTTGAAGTTTTAATAATAAAGTTTGAGGGTTCTTTACATATTTATATGCGAATACACACTAATGGGGCACAAGCCAAGACAGATCAAATATGGTCGAGGAAGACGTAGGTACCAGGGCCAAGTTTGCAGAGAAAGTTGAACCTCGGTTAGGTGGTGACACTATAAGAGCTGTCTATCAAGCATTGGAATCGAGTGAAATTGATTTAGATAAGGAGGATAAAGAAGATGATGAATCGCAAAAACTGAGTGAATCTTTGCTTCTGCATTCGACCCCACCGAGTATATCGAAGACGTTGTTAAGGCTTTATCCGTATTTGTTGGTTGCAGATGATATTTTGGGTATTGTGACGTGGACCGGGCCCACGACTGCACCTAGCGTATTGATGACACTCTTGTATCTGATTGTGGTTATGAATTTCCAGGCCATGGTCAAATATGGAGGGCATTTAATGATTGTTCTATTCTTATGGTCATTTGCTAAGCTGGATGGGTATGTTACTGCCAGGATGGCATCGCAGCCTGCCATGGAAGATGTTGTTCATGTCATGAATCGGGTTTCAGCGAAATTCGATATGTTTTTTGCACCTCTGGTGAACCTTAGCAAGCAGGACGTGCGCAAGTTGTTCTATTTTATGATCTTATTTTCGCCGTTGTACTTAATAATCACTGTTTTGGTGTTGTCCTGGAGCAATTTACTGGTACTAGCTGGATTGGCGATTCTGACATACCACTCACCCTGGTGCAAGGTGACGCGAAGGATCTTGTGGAAGTTTAAATTCATTAGAGTTGCATTTTATTATGCTACCGGCTTGGATTTGGGTGGGTTGGGATCAGATACTAAGCACAAGACGGGATTCTTGGCTGCACTCAACAACCAACTACGAAAACTTATAACGGAACCAGGTTTAGAAGGTGAAGAATTGGTCCACGACCATAATGGAGATTTAATGGCCAAGGCATGCGATACGGGATCAGCTTCAGATGCATTACTGGAACCAGTATCTCATAACAAGCCGATCAGGTTCACTTACGTACTATATGAAAACCAAAGGAAATGGATAGGTATTGGATGGAAGACGAGCATGCTCGGTTACGAGCGGACTCCCTGGACAGACGAGTTTTTGAACGAGGCACCTTCTCCGGAGCAATTTCAGTTGCCAGAGGGCACCCGCGAAATGCAATGGCGGTGGGTAGACCCCGCTTGGAGGGTTGATTTGAGCAACGATGGGGCCCTCGAGGTGCGCGGAGCACGGCCCAGAACGACGGCTCAGCCGGGCCCAGATGACGGGTTCGTGTACTACGACAACACATGGAAGAAGCCCCATGCCGAGGACTCATTTTCCAAATACACGAGGCGGAGGCGGTGGATCCGCACGGCAGAGCTCGTGGCGATCGCTGGCGACCACCACGAAACGAGCACGGAACCCGCGCAGGCAGCTCCCGCAGACGCTGCCCCCGCTCCTGCCCTCGCCGCCGCGCTGCCCGCAACTTCACAATGATTGACGATTGGTTATATACACTCAGTACATAGCAAGCTTATTACAACTTGGTGACTTTCAAAGTAGGAGGAAGAGACTGGGCAAGCTTCTTGGCCTTGCCGGCGTCGTTGACAACCAAAGTGTACAATCTGCGCGATCCACGGACCTTGAACTTGGTTTGCTTGAATGGCTTGCCCGCCTTGTTCAACTTGCGGTTGACCTTGACAGATGCGGTCTTGACGTCCGCTCTTCTGGTCAACTCCAAGAACTGTTTGATGTCGGTGATTTCCTTAGCCATTATCAGTATTATTATTCCTCGTCGTTCTCCTGCGTTACTAACAAGACGTTAAATCCTGAAATGAGGGTTTCTATAACAATTACTGGTGAATAATACCTGGATTCTCTCTCTCTCTCTCTCTCTCTCTCTCTCAGTCTCTCGGACAGTCTCTCTCACAGTCTGGCTCTGTGTCTGTCTCACTCTGTGTCTTGCTCATCGATCCAGCTTCCTAATTTTTCATCGAAATCTCCAAATCTTTCAGTTTTGTGAAAAGTCCGAAAATTTTGTGAGCTGAAAAATTGGAGAAAAAAAGTGGGAAATTTTAGGGGTTGGTGGTGTCTGGGTTGGTAGTCCTTGGTTTAGCCGCCGAGGTCCCTGTGTTGGTATATAAGGAGGGAGACACGCCGTGTTTTCGGCTCCTTTCTTTGCACCACTCTTGCCAGTTGCTGAGTGCTTGCTACACCGGCGCTTTCTGTGGGCGGATCGCGCGTGGGGCGGGTGCGCCAGCGCGCGACACAGAGACCCGTGCTGGGCGGCCGCATGGCTTGTGTTGTCGCGAGCCTCCAGGCGGAGGCCCCCATGCAATGTGAGCAGGGGCGATGCGGGAAGCTGTGCAGCGCTGCGCGCAGGTTTTCAAGAGCACTGCAGCATTCCCCCGGGCGTGTGGTGTAGCTGCTCTCGCTCCCACTGCGCGGCGCCGGGAACTTGGGTTTGGGCCGAGCTTTCTGGGGGCCTGTCTCTGCCTCTGTTGTCACCCTGTTTCGCACATCCCGGCTTTTAGTTTGCGAACTGAAAAAAGCAAGACAGACATCTTATTACAGAACACGATTTGTTGCAGCTCTCCAACTCGGTGAAGCAGCGTTGGTCCCGTCTCGCCCGCTTCTCAACTCCGTCCCTCGCCGCTACTTCTACGCACACCCTCATGGTCAGAGTCGGACAGGACGTCTTCGTGCGGCTTCAGAACACGCCGTCCAGTGTGCGTAATATCTGTATAGTGGCCCATGTCGACCATGGTAAGACATCGCTCTCAGACTCCCTGTTGGCCTCCAATGGTATCATTTCAACACGTCTTGCAGGGAAGATCAGGTACTTGGACGCTCGCCCGGATGAGCAACTTCGAGGTATCACCATGGAGTCCTCTGCTATATCTTTATACTTTCGGGTATTGAGGCCAGGCGCTAATGAACAAGAGCCAGAGGTTCACGAACATCTCATAAATCTGATAGACTCGCCAGGTCACATCGATTTTGCTAATGAAGTTAGTGCGGCATCGAGGCTGTGTGATGGGGCAGTGGTTCTCGTTGATGTCGTAGAAGGTGTATGTTCACAAACGGTCACCGTACTCAGACAGTGCTGGCTAGAACGCATAAAGCCCATATTAGTACTCAATAAAATTGACCGTTTGATAAGTGAATGGCAAATGACCCCTCAAGAAGCTTATATTCACCTGAGTAAAATAATCGAGCAAGTAAACTCTGTCATTGGATCGTTTTTCGCCGGTGAACGCCAGCTAGATGACTACACTTGGCGTGAACAATTAGAAAAGGACGCTACAACAGAATATGTGGAAAGGGATGACTCTCAGATATATTTTGATCCGAAAGAGAATAACGTTGTTTTCGCTTCAGCTATTGACGGGTGGGGGTTCAACATCTCTCAGATGGCGAAATTCTATGCCGAACGGTTGGGTGCCAAACGAGAAGTCCTACAAAAAGTCTTATGGGGAGATTATTACATGGATTCAAAGACCAAGAAAATAGTCAATAGTGCTAACAAAAAGAGTAAATCGGCAAAGCCCTTGTTTGTGTCACTGATCTTGGACAATATCTGGAAGATCTACGAAAATGTTCTCATAGAGAAAAATATGGAGATGATTGAAAAGATAACAACTAAACTTGGAGTGAAGCTTACTCCACGTGATTTGAGATCCAAGGATGATAAACAACTCTTGAAAACGATTTTAGGTCAGTGGTTACCTGTGAGTTCTGCTGTCTTGCTTACAGTGATAGAAAAATTGCCTTCACCGATTGAATCTCAACGAGAAAGATTTGACAATATATTAGGAATATCACCTGATATTGACAAGAGTACATTGAATGTTGATCCAAAATTATTGACTGGAATTCAGGAATGTGACAAGGACGGTCCGTTAATCGCCTATGTTTCCAAAATGATCTCAATTCAGAGAGACGATCTGCCTTTGGAGCATATGAATGGCTCACAGGAGCCCGGGTCTCTTGAACATGCTCGGGCACAAGCTTTGAAGGCCGCTAAAAGAGCTGAGATGTTGGAGAAGCAAATGGCTCAATTAGAGATGTCAAAAGAATACTCAAATAATATCGAAACCAAAGAACCAGAGATCAGCGAATCGCTATATACAAGAGCACAGGATACAGTAGCAACCCCCGAAGTGGATCCGAATTTCATAAGGAAAAAGTCGCAACTCTCAAGTGCTCCTAGTGTGGATGATACTTTCAAGGTAGTAACGGAGCCTGCGCCTGTAATGGATCTTGGTTTTGAGTATGAAGAGGAACCCGAAGATGAAAATGATGGAAATGGTATGGAAATTGAATTTACTCCTGATCAATTGGATCCCAATGATCCATTAAATGATTTATTTGAGTATGAAGAAGAAGATCCATTTACAAACGCCAATAATTCATCTAATGTTCCCGATTCTGCCATTGAAAATGAGGCTGAAGGCGTAGAGGACCTTTTCGATGAAACTGATGAAGTGTTCATCGGATTTGCTCGTGTGTATAGCGGCACACTGAAGGTGGGCCAAGAGATTGACGTTTTGGGCCCTAAATACGATCTCGACAATCCAGAAAATCACATTACATCTACCACTATTACGCATTTATATCTTTTCATGGGGAAGGAGTTGTTGCCTATCTCAGAGTGTCCTTCAGGTAATATAGTTGGTATTAGAGGCCTTGCTGGGAAGATATTAAAGAATGGTGTGGTTGTAGGCAAGGGGGTGAAGGGTCTAAATCTGGCTGCCGCGAACATCAATAGCGTTCCTATCATGCGTGTTGCAGTTGAACCATCAAATCCCATGGATATGGGCAAACTGGCTAGAGGCTTGAAATTATTGTATCAGGCAGACCCCAGTGTGCAAACGTACGTTACCGATTCTGGTGAGCATATTCTGTGCACAGCAGGTGAGTTACATCTTGAGAGGTGTTTGAAAGATTTGAAAGAAAGGTTTGCGTGTATTGATATTACACATTCCGAACCTGCAATACCATATAGGGAAACTTTCATTGATTCATCAGGACACTCTGCCACTAAAAATTCATCACAAGATGCATCCAAAGTTACAATACATTTGGGACAGTACAAGATGATCCTCAGAACTTTGCCCTTATGCAAACAAATTGTGGAATTTCTGGAGAACAATGAATCTAGTATCAGGATACTTGTTAATGGAACTCGAAACTCATCGCTTTCTTCCAAACAAAATGTTCAGATGGTAAAGTCCCAGTTCTTGTCTGATTTTATTGAAGTGGTAAATGTGAATGTAGAAAACGAAATCTACAAAAGTACACTAAAGCAATATGCGCCCGAAATAGCGGCATTCGGACCCAATAAAATAGGCTGTAACATCTTGGCGTCACCGAGTGGCTTATTAGGGGGCATTTTCAACGAAGATAAGGGCAACCCTATATTTGAATTGAGCGATTCTATAGTTAATGGCTTTCAATTGGCAGTAGCTGAGGGTC
Source organism: Oligophagozyma castellii (assembly GCA_030556345.1). Lineage (NCBI taxonomy): Eukaryota > Fungi > Ascomycota > Saccharomycetes > Saccharomycetales > Saccharomycetaceae > Oligophagozyma > Oligophagozyma castellii. Next base: position 254,577 of record JAKTPW010000010.1, read on the forward strand.
CTTTGGCTAACGAGCCTGTACAGGGAATGTGTGTTGTAGTAGATTCGATTTCCATCATGGATCAAAGTGAAATAGATGCAATTGAGGATCCTTCTTATCAAGCATCAATTGCTGATATGTCGGGAAGGCTCATCACAACGACTAAAGACGCTATTCATTCTTCTTTCTTGACCTGGTCACCAAGAATTATGTGGGCTATGTATTCGTGTGTTATTCAAACATCTGTGGAAGCGCTAGGTAAGGTTTACGTCGTTGTACAACAGAGACAAGGTAAGATTGTTTCAGAGGAAATGAAGGAAGGTACACCTTTTTTTCAAATTGAGGCACATATCCCTGTTGTTGAAGCTTTCGGTTTCAGTGATGATCTACGTAAAAAGACATCTGGTGCTGCACAACCGCAACTAATTTTTGCAGGATTTGAGCCTATAGATATAGATCCTTTCTGGGTGCCAACTACTGAAGAAGAGCTAGAAGAGTTGGGTGAGATCGCTGATAAAGAAAACATAGCAAGAAGGCACATGAACAACATCCGTAGAAGGAAAGGTCTATTTGTAGAGGAGAAATTGGTAAAAAATGCTGAGAAGCAAAGGACGTTGAAGAAAGATTGATTGAGAAAGTTGGCCATGACTACATATTTCATTTCTTTCAACTTAATCAATATGTAATATATATGTGTCACTATTTGTTGAGTGCATCGAATAGTTTTAATCTAATCTGGATTTCTGAAAATTGAAAATTAACTCTATATATCAATAGACACAATTTAGCATAGTTAGTTGGCTCTAGTTAGTTCTACTAGGCGTACATAGTGGCATCATCATTAATAATATAGTTTGAGGTTGCCTCATTATTGCTTTGGTCATTTCTAGGGTTTTCTTTAGGAAATTATTTGTGTCAAATCGGTGACATACTCAAGGTTGTCTTCTCAGACATTTGATAAGCTATACTCAGTTTCAAGCTTGGATCACACTCGAGTAAATGATGCAGGATACATCTCTTGAATTTGTCTCGGAAAATGGGCCAATATCTATCAATGAAATGATGCAAGAAGGAGTCAAAGCGCTTAATAATATTCTGAGCAATCAAATTCAAGGCAACATCAACGATCTGAGCTCAGAAGATCGCAGAATTACCGTCGATACTCAAAGGAGTCAAAGGACAGCTACTCAACTACCGGTACTGAATAAATCAGATTCAAGAATTTCAACTAATGATGTACGAAGAAACATAGCCCTCAGACGAGGCTCGGCGGATATTGATGAGGTTTCTCATCGTGAGCTTGATGAAGAGGAAGCTGAAATAATATTTGATTACGAGACAGAAGATTTTGTAGACGCGCCAGACGCAATTGGGGAACGAATCTCCCAAATGATTGAGTCCGTGTTGCCAAACGGTTTTGCAGCAGATTCTCACGGCAAACTACGAGCGATGGTGAACGATGAGGGTATGAAAATATCTGAGAAAATACAAGATTTCTCGGACCAAGAGAAGGTTGATTCGTTCAGAAACCAGTTTGATGATCTGGACAAGTTATCCTCAAATGAAGAAACTGTACCTGATTCAGGAAAGTTCTCAAGTGAGCACTCATCAAGTTGTCCTCAACATCAGTGCAATCACAATGCTTCCAATGGTCATAAAGCAAAAGCTAGTAAGAAAAGATTTGAGAATATGAGAAACCATAATTACAATAATTACGAGTATGATGCATCGCGAAAAGGCCATATGCCTGATTTTTCTGTTTTGGTTGATGAGCATAAGCCAATGTGTATGTTCTGTGAGTATTACATGGTATTTGGGGAGCCACCAAAAAACATGATCAAGTGGTATAATAGGACATATGGTTATAATAGGCTCCCTCATGGCCCAAATAATCGGAAAAGGAATCGTTAAAGTTGTATTGGGAGTTTTTATTCTTGTTATCAATAAAGTCATGCAGTAGTCTAGGTCTAAAATTACATAAAAGATGCTGTAAAGGGATCGGTAGCAAGCCCTGGGTTTACACCCATAATGTGTCGTCTTTCTTTACGAGATTCGTATTCATGCAATAGCATACACATACAGGTTAAAATCTCAGTATTCCACGACACATTGAGATTCATGGTTTCTGAAGAGGCTGAGTTTGCTTCTTCGGCTACATCAAAAGTGGCTACACATAAGGTTCTTTTCTTGGGTATAACGTTCACATGGTCATCAGAATATCGCGCCCATATTGGGAGATGTCCTAAGGGTCTAAAATTTCTGGATCTTGAGTACTCATCAAACTCCCCCAGAGTCTTTTGGTCCATATAAGATGGCATGTGGTCGTCTAGTACCAACAATTTGATATTTGTGGCACCAAAATATGAAGCAAGGCCAGTTGAGCCATACCATCGAAGATTCAACCCATCCAAATGTGTATCTGCATTACGTCTATCGACATAATTCACCATTGGTACAATTACGTCATGCAATTCATCCTTTCCCTCCCAACGTCGAAAGATGAAAGTGTGTTCTAATCTCAGGTTGCTCTCTAACTGTTTCATGTATATCAAGCAAAATTCATAACGGTAGAGGTTATCAGATTCCCATGATGATACCAATTCAAAGGTGCTAGGAATAGCGGAACCTCGGTCTGCCACCACGTATCGGTATATTTTCATGATAGGTTCGTTTTTGCCACCACCAAACATAGATTTGACAACGTTTAATGGTATTGCGTGATACAAGGGTATGCCCAGCGCATCTTTGGGTGAAACGCGCTGAAACTTGCGCCCGTTGTCTAAATAGACTTGGTATGCTCGTTGACTCGGAAAGCAGTAGAACCCGCGGGACAACACCACTGATACAAACGGCATTGATCTTTGCACAGAGAAGCGAGGACAACGATTCACGAATCCGCGGGTTTCAAGGTCACCTATTGTATCACCCTCGGAGAAGGCAGTATACAATGTTCCAGTGTCATTTTCACGATGCTCGTCAAACACCGTAGCCTCGTCATCGTCAACGCCATAATCATTAGTGTTGTTGTTGATTTGATCATTCATATAGTATTGATTCGCAGTGCGGTCGGGATTGTTTCTAGAATGAGAATTCGATGCACGAGCAGGCACACGTCCAGCGCGCGCCCTGCGTTGTCCTATCAACGCACGGACTCTGTCCATACCAAGTCACCTATCAAGCCCAAGCCTCAATCTAGACAATGTAACTGAATCTTAAGGTCATTGATGGTCATCATCTGTGTTGTGAATCTTGATCTAAGATTTATCGATTTCGCGTCAATCTGAAAAATATCAAGAACGCGTCATAATAATAACAAAAGTTATCAGCATCGCATCTCTTCGCTTCAAGGATAACAGGAACTGGCCAGCATGGAGAACGATACTATTCATAAGCGACTGTCTCAGATTGAAGGGAATATTGAGGAAATGAACAAGCTCATGGACGAGGTGGGAACGAACTCGTTGGATGCTGAAATATTGGTAAAGGAGGAGATGGTAAACTCCGAGAGCTTGGACTCAGGCTCGGGCGAGACTGGGGAGGCTTTAAATGTGGAAGGTTTGGATAATAGTGGTGAAGAGGAGAAAGGCAATGTAGCTGACCTAACAGATTTGAGAAGCAAGGAAGTATCGGAAATGGAGGTCCGCGGACCGATTGATGGCCTAAACGGAATCCCTTCAAATGCAGTTGCAGTGACCATCGAAGAGCATTTGAATGGAACAGATGCCGATGATCTCAATACGCCAGGTGAGGCAGTTGCTGGACTTGAATTGAGAGAACCAAACGCAGTAACTGACACATCAAAACTAGCTGATGAAAACTCCAGGGAAAAGTTCACAACGGCTGCTGAGGACACTATTGAGCCTGCTTCCATGTTACAAAATAGTGGTTCGAAATCCATCTCTTCGAAGCCAGCAGAAGCAGAGGTTTTGAACAATCAGCCGATCGAGATCACATCGCGTAAAATCGACGAGTCTAGCGAGCAACTCGGTGGCCACGAATCTGCGATTGTTTCAGAGGTTGTCGAAGAGCATACACCGAAAGCAGCACAACTTGAAGAAGGAGAATGGGAAGATCTAGAAGACGCCAACAAAAGGATGAACGAAGCAGAAGATCAATCGGACGTAGAGACGGATCATGTTGAAGCATCGCCTGACACGTCGTTGGATTCCGAGGTTAACGAAGGTATATATGTAGCGAAAAAAGTGGAGAGAGTTGCAAAGGCCCAAGCCGATAAGGAAGATGAATTTAAGCCCGTGAAAAATGTACGTGTATCCACCAATCCTTTCCGTGTGCTTTCAGTTAGCTCTAACAACAGCAGGGTATCGTCTGCAGGACGACAATTCGATTCCGCGCCATCCTCGCCCCCCATGGATCATTCGGCCCAGCTGCAGAAAAAGCTCGATCGCTTGACATACAAGTGCTCGAAGCTACAGAAGGAGATTGCGTACCTATCCGACATGAACCACATGGGCACGTTGCCGATAGACGACGCTAAGAAATTGAACAGAGCAATCGAAAAGCTTCAGGACTACTTGGACAAGAAGAATAAGGAAAAATATGAGATTGGTGTGCTCTTGAGCAGACAGCTGAGAAGAGAAATTGATCGAGGTGAAAAAGGTCAGTTCTGGGTAGGAACCAAGTGATGGTCTTGGCTTGGCATTGGAAACATTAGGTATTGCATCATAAATATATATATATATATATTTAGACCCGATTCCTTAGAAGAATGAAACACTCGGCACTTACTGCAGAAGACCCCATTAACTGTATGCGAAACCCGACAGATATTCATCCGCAAAGACTGCTTGGTAAATAATCTGGTCATCACTGCTGGTCTTGTTGGCGTATATAGGCAAATATGAGTAACCTTATCATGCAGGTTCACGTGACAAGCTGTCATAATGATAATTTATACCTTTGAGATTTGCAAATGTTATATGTTGACGTGATATACCTAACAATGTAATCAGTGAACCAACCATAACAGGTTCGTGATCTGTAGATTATTTTGGGGTGTTTGTGAACGTTAGGCATCTGTCGATAAAAGAGCCCACGGATTTTTACTGGCTATTGGGTGATAGTGGATGCCTGGAAAGAGAGAAATTGATGAAAGATATAAGATATCTAGAAACATCTGCTACTCGAGATTTGGCATTCTATCGTGGTTTTGGCTGCTGGGTTTCTAACGGCATACTGTGAGTGTTCTATTTGGTAGCAGTTCTTTTGCGTGTTAGAGTCGGCTTGTTCTCTTTTTATTGTCAGTCAGTTTGCCAGAGTCTGGACGAGGCCGGAAAGTGGACAGAATTATAGCGCATGCAGATTGGGAAGAAGCACCATGTCGAACTCTAATTCTACAGAACCAGCTCTTGGCGCAGTCAGTGCATTTGACCTTGAGCCGAATCCGTTCGAACAGAGCTTTGCGTCTTCCAAGAAACCTGAAAATGTGGCCCCCAATACAGACCTGCCGCCTGCAAGGTCAAAGAGCATGGCAGAAGTCAAACCTATTGCAATTTCGGTCTCACCGCGAGGCTCATCGGTAAATTACAAACCAGAGAAGCAATTGTCAATGTCTGGCGTTGGAAATGGGATCCCAGGCGGTACAAATACCCCAGGTTTTACATCATTAGAGAAGAGGTTCGGATCGCAAACTAAGCCGCCGCAAATCCAGTCACCTCAGATTTTGACTCCTGGTGGCACTAAGCGGCTGCCGGCTATCCTTCTTTCTCCCTCTCTTCTACAGACGGATCATACTTCTCCAGGATTAGGTGTCATCCCACAAAACCAAGGCGGTGTTATTACAAAGAGTACAGAATCTCCTGCAGCCACGGTGTCTAGCGCATGTTTGCCCTTGAGTGCAGGAGGTAGAAATATGCTAAATGTTAATTACGCTGATAGCGGAACATTACCAAATTTCCTTTTGAATCTTCCGAGAACTGGTCTGACTCCAAATGAATCAAACCTAAGAACGGGATTGTCTCCGAGTATACTTACTCAGCAATATCCTTTTCCAATTCTGCCTGCAATTAGCAATAACCAAAATAGTAGTAACGCAACACCGACAGCACCTGTCAGTATACCAAATAACATCGATACGAAGACGGGACATCAACACACTTCTTCGGCAACCCTCAAAGTTAACGAACCACTCGTAGCTGCACAGCCTAAAATAGCAGATGGTACTAAATTTGTCTCACAAAATCTGAATGCGTCAAGCGTATCGAAAATACCTGAGACTGCTAAATATGTCAAGCCCGGGGTTGATACTTTAGCAAGTTTAGCCTCAGCGGTGCCTATTATGCCACCGTTTGATAAGTCCATGGAAAGCAGAGATAAGGCAGTCGCAACTGAAATTCGTGTTGATCAACCAAGCAATAAGAAGGCCAAACGTCGTGCCTCTAGTGTTGAATCAAAAATGAAAATAAAAAGAGAGAAAACTCAAGTACAGGAATCATCAAGTTCGAGAAGAGACCGCAGTTCTTCAGAAACTCCTTGTTATGACGGATCTGCAGGAGATGAAGACGAGCAAGAACGAAGGCGTAAGGAGTTTTTAGAACGCAACAGGTTGGCCGCTTCGAAATTCAGAAAAAGGAAAAAGGAGTATATCAAGAAGATTGAATACGAACTAAAGGTATACAAGGAGGAATACAGGGAGCTTTCGGTCGTTATGGGTCAATTGTCAGGTATAGTGCCTATAAATAATCTCCCTGAAAATGCAAACGAAAAAGAAGCAGGAACATCGATGGCACTCGTGCCCATGCTTGAGAATGCGATAAAAAACAATGACATGCATTCAATTCTATCTATCAACGATCGGCTGAAAAGGATAGTTTACGGAACACAATTCATTGCTAGAAAAGGCAGGCTTCCTTACGAGGGTGATGCCAACGATAACAATCATATGAAGAAAACATGACATAAAACTTCACTCTCACCCTCACCAACATTTACGTAATTTAAAAAGAAATCTCGTCATAATATAGTACATTCATATTCAACACTAACTCAAAACGCTGTATATATCTATAAAATGGCTGTCGTATGTGTTTTTTCTGCTGCCATGTGCGTTGAATAACTTAAATCGATAGATTCCCATTTTATTTATGGTAGGGAAAGAAAACTGGTCAGCTGCTGTTATATGGTATTGTAATAGTGATTCGTTCGAGAATCGCACACCGTTGATCGTTGATATTTCTCAGAAATGAGTTTCTCTTATTTGAATTCTGCTAAGAAGATCATATGTATTGGAAGAAATTATGCAGCTCATATCAAAGAGTTAGGTAACACTGCATCCGAAGAGCCATTTTTCTTTTTAAAGCCCTCTTCAAGTATAGTCACACCTGAAGGCTTTGGACGGAATCGCCTAGCTGATACGGGTTTCTCTTTCAGAGGTCTCAACGAAGATGGTACAAATCCCGGCAAGATTATGATACCTAGAGGAGTGACAGTTCATCACGAGGTAGAACTCGCACTTGTGATGGATGACTACGTTTCAAATTTGCGCGAAGACGCACTGAAGGCATCTGATGTGTACAAACGTATACGTGGTGTTGCCTTGGCACTTGATTTGACTGCTAGGAATGTGCAAGCAGAAGCTAAACGGAAAGGTCTTCCTTGGACAATTGGTAAGGGCTTCGATACGTTCTTGCCGATTGGACCTATGATACCACGGACTGAATTCGAATCATCTTCAAGCAATCTTCAAGGTAGCTTCAATTTGAAATGTATTGTAAATTCAGAAAAACGTCAGGACGGTTCGACATCGCTGATGCTATTCCCTATGCACAAGATCTTGCAGCATATATCGACGATTATATCATTGGAACCAGGTGATATCGTACTAACTGGAACACCGGCTGGTGTAGGACCATTAGTGCCTGGTGATCGCGTACAGGCCCAATTATATAATGGCGCCGTAATGATCTCGAGTCTTGATTTCGATTGCATTCAAAGACCGGGTCCCTATGAGTACGGCCAGCTATAACTCACAGATATGCCCAATTTATATATATATATATATTCAAGAGGAGTTGTTTCTAATAAATAGTCAAGCAACTTGGACCTTTGATCCCTATGAGGATTGGCGATGAGCTATGAATTTCACATGTTTAAGTTATAATATAATTATTTACATATTTCAACCCCAGAATCTTCAAATATAAACACGAGTCTCATAGAACACAAGAGCCTGTTGATAGCTCCCTCTAGCGCGTTGAGATTGAGATTACTTCAGCTGACCATTTTTTTGGCTGGTAAGTCTCTGACAATCGCATAGCTTCGTGTGAATATACTTTTGTGGAGTTTTGTATAGCAGATAATTGTTACCCATTCAAGAATCTTCGTTTCATACTGCAGTGGGAAGCTGGCAACGGTATCACGGTAAAATTGTGTGATTGATTCCGATGGTGTTCCTCAAGGCAGCGCTGCAACACGGCAGGACAATGCTGACTGATCGTATTACGGTATCACGTTTGGGAAGCAGATCGGGACACCTTGTTATGAACGAGGTCAATGCATCTTGGCGGCGCAACTTCTCATCTAAGCTGCTATTGCGTACAGGCGGAAAAAGATCTGCAAACGTAGTCAAACACGTTGTCATAAAGAAAGGCGAAAAATCTAATTCGATGAAATGGGTCGTTATTACTGGATTTACTTTAGTATTGGGTGGTATCATGTTGGTGTCTCGCAGCCAAACCTTGACTGATGACGAGAACCATCAAGTAGATGGCGAAAGAAAGACAAAGAGAGACAAAATTCGCATATTTGACAATAATTGGTTATACTTTTGTTATTCAACGCTACCCTTGAATGCCATTTCAAGACTCTGGGGTAAGGTAAATTCAATTGACCTTCCCATATGGATTAGACCATGGGGATTCAGATTTTATTCATATCTTTTTGCTGTGAATCTTGAGGAAATGGAGGATCCTGATTTAACTCATTATGCCAACTTAAGTGAGTTTTTTGACAGAAGTATAAAAGAAGAAGTCAGACCGATTGCAAAAGGCGAGGACTTGGTGGTTAGTCCGAGTGATGGTAGAGTTTTACAAATTGGAAGAATTGATTCTGAAACTGGTGAAATAGAACAAGTGAAGGGAATCACATATTCGATTAAAGAGTTTTTGGGAACACATGCATCGGAGAGCACATCACGAAGCAGTTCCTCACTTGATCTTACGAGCGATATCGAGAAGCACAAGGTGTTTGCCGATAAATATAATTTTATCGTACAGGATAATGAGTCTTTAGAAGATGAAGCACATTCTTTCGAAGTGATTGAAGAAGGGGACAAAGTACTAGATGAGTACAAACCTAACATATCCAAGACTGTTCGGCTATTGAGTGAGCTCTCTATAGATTACTCAATGAAGGGAGCTAAATCCGCGAAACCTACAGTAAACGATTTATATTTTGCCGTCATTTATTTGGCACCTGGAGATTATCATCATTATCATTCCCCTGTTGATTGGGTCTGTAAATTACGTCGCCACTTTCCTGGTCAACTTTACTCTGTGTCTCCGTACTTTTTCAAAAATCTGCCCAAATTGTTTGTGTTGAACGAAAGGGTATCGCTTCTTGGTCATTGGAAGCATGGGTTTTTTAGTATGACACCGGTCGGGGCTACTAATGTGGGTTCAATCATACTCAATTTTGATAAAGAGCTTATTACAAATACGAAAAGAGAGAAAGGTTTGGGTTCTCATACATGTTATGAGGCGAGCTATGAAAAGGCTAGCAAAATCCTGGGTGGAATGCCCTTGATCAAAGGTGAAGATATGGGCGGCTTTAGGTTGGGCAGTACTGTTGTTCTTTGCTTTGAGGCACCAAGCGAGTTTGAGTTCCAAGTTAAACTTGGAGAGAAAGTGAAAATGGGGCAGGTATTGGGATCTTGTTGATAAATTGGTAAATGAAAAAAATTCTGCACAAAATAATTGCGAACCTAACTATGGACACCTCATAACTCAGTTTGAAGTCATTAATTAACAAACTCCAGGTGAAGGCATTATCAGTTTTAAGGCAATATATACTTTTGTTATGAATCGATAGCTGATTTGTGGTTGAGGCACACATTATCAGTTGGTTTTGCGTATAGTGATTTTCTCCATAGGTCTAGCTCCTCAATTGAGACTGTTCCGGAGCCTTCATCTGTACAAGCCATACAGATATTCCATTTATTCAAGGGATATTTCGGGTTTTCACGATTGAGGGTAGTTTCTAATTCTGATTTGGAGCCCATAGGTAGCTTGAGATACTTGCACAAAGTACTTGAGAAATCAGAAGTGAATGAAGTTGAGGCCAAACTCGTATCTTTAGCTCTATTATCTAGTCTTGATAGTTTATCTCTGAGTTTGATTCCAATATCCTCAGTTATATCAGTATTCAATTTTGCACGTTTGTTCTTGACTTTTGCATGGAGTACAGTTCCCTCAGAAAAATAATCATAGGCTGTGAATTCTTCCGTAAACTCGATATGAATAGGATATACGAAATCAGATATCACATTTATCTCCTTAATGTAACGAAAGGCAGGAAGGAGGCAGGGTGACTTTAGCTTTAGTATTTGTGAATCCACATCAGGAGAGGCCACTTTGATATCAACGGAAACGCCATTCAGTTCCAGGTTGGTTTCTGCATCCCGAATTGATAAACAGCGTGGTTCAACTGACAATGCCCAAAAGTGTTTGAGTTCTTGTAGAGCATACGGTGGTAAATATACAGGTAAAACAGAGAATAAGATGTACGCAACATCCTCGAGCTTGTCAGTTCTCAAAGCATATTGTCCTGATCCCAAAAATAAAAGTCCTAGAGACAAACTGGATGCCATATATTTGGCATAGTGGTTGTCATAGTCTTTCATGGGTTCTTGACCTGCCTCTGTTTCGTAGCCTTCTAAACTTGGCAATCCTCCCTGAATTAAACTATGTTCATCCTCAAAATCATCCATTGTTTGGCTTGAGTCAATATTGAAATTTGTTTGTCTTTCATGCTTGCTACAATTTGGACGGTATAAATCACTGTCAATTCCTGTTATTATCTCGTGGAGGTATCTTACTCTTTTCAGCACCTCTAGGTCACCAGTGGATGACATCACTAAGCTTACTGCAACAACAACAACATTTATGAGACTGTTGATAGCTTTAATGGTGAGTTGAAAATCTAGAGTATAAGAGCCTGGATACTGATAGAGCGGTAACAATTTGTCAAGCAGTGATAACAGTGTATCACGTAAATCAATCAATCCTGTTGAGGAGTACTTGATACCTAGTGCTAAAATTCGTCCCGAAATTTGATAGTAAATATAGGATTTATCACTATCTAAAGCGGTACCAAAATCATAATCCAAATCGTCATAAATATAGCGATCATTGTTGCAGTCAATTTCTCTCCACATAATTAAATTATAAGCCAATTCTCGGTACATATATACTTCCGGTCTATCGTAATGTTGCGCGTGCCCAACTTTGTTGTCACTCTTGATCTTGACAGCGATTACATGATCATCAGATTTCAGGTAAATCAGTGTTAATGCGAGTAGGATGCCAATTTGAGAATCTTCAGGAATCCACCCTGGCTCAACATCCTGTTTTTCATTAAGCATGAGAATTAAGTCGTTCGTAATATTACTAACATTGCCAATGCTTTCATCAAATGTATTATACCTGTTGCCGAGAGTCTTATGATTGGTATTATCGAAGTTGCACTGCTCGCCCATACCAATATTAATCAATCCGAGTGCAATACCTGCAGCCATACGGTAACCTTCGTTGGAAACCATTTCTTCGTTGATGCATATTAAACTTTTCAATTGCCCCAATAGAAGTTCACTCATCCTCAAATGGTGTGAACTCTGGTAAAGAAGCCCTATCCCGATGATCCCTGCGGTCTGTACTTTGATGTCGATGTTCAAGTCACTAGATCCAGCAGGCAATAATGCAACAACATGAACACTCAATACTTTGGTCAGTTTCAGGTCCATAGATCCACGCATGCTCGCACACATTCCTAAAAGTAAACCAATACTGACGTGGGTTAATTTAGGACTTAAGTAGTTATATACATGCCATTCTTCCAAATTTTTGAGATGTCCGTTCAAACCCAGTCCCAGCAAAAAACCACCAAAGTACTCGTTCAATTGTTTGGGTCTGTTGTATGATATCCAACTGCCTGATATTCCAGGTGCGTTAATAGAGATTTTTAGTCCAGAACTCACACCTGCATGAAAGTTTCCCCAGTTAATTGACTCTGGTTGTAGATGATCTGGTGGAACGGTTATCTTACCACCATCAGCGAAAATAAAGTCCAGATTCAGTGGCTGTTGTGAAATGCTCTGTGTAGTTATAGGCTTTTCGGTAGAATATGCTACAGCACCCCATCCTATACCGCAATTACATGTACGCAACGCCATGATTTTAGCGTATAGTTTTTTTTTTTTGAGGATACGACTATATTCAGTTTCAAAGGTTAGTAATTGTATATTTTGTGGCCTCCAGAACTGCAACAGCGAGATTATATAATTGAACCTCTTGTCCTCAGAAAATAGTACCTCCGTTTTTCTTTTGAGTGAAACACCATCATCTTGGCAATCTTGTTTCGTACTGGTTTCAATAGGTATCATATTATGAAATGGTTTGCTACTATTATTGAGAATCGAACTCAATACACTTGATATATTCTTTGCCTTTCTGAAAGAAACATCTTTCGGAGTTTTGATTGTCTTGGAGAGTACTAGCGGCTGAGAATTCTTTTGATTACGTTTTCTGTGTTGGAGTAACTGTATTACTCTAACCAAGTCAGGCCTAGCAACTAGATTGTAGTCAGCATTTGGATTAGGATAATTATCGTGACATTCCGCAAGTATGAGTGCCTTTTCCAAAGGTATACGAATACCAAGTGGAAATGTCTCAATTTCCTGTTTAGTGATCTCAAGTTTTGCCAAGACCACCAAGATGTACTTATCGGAGTAATCTCGAGAATGAATGATCTCGTAGAGATTCAGTAGTTTGATTGTTCGTGGAGTTAGTAGAAGGTCAACATGGTATCCCATTTCGACCAGTCTTGAAAAACTTATGAAGGGTATCAGAGGTATTTGGCTTCGTTCCGTGATGCTATAAAGAGATTTGAGTATTGATGGTGGCTCGTCCAAAGGAGTTACAAACACCAGCTCTTTTGTGGCTTCACAATTCAGAGCTTGAACCTCATAGTAATCCCGCCAAGAAGAAGGCCAGTCCATCAAAGTAAGAAAACTCCCAATGAGGTCTTTCAGAATCATTACATCTTTTTGGGTCAATATATTCAATGTTAGCTCTTCTCTTACTAAGTGTAGCCCCATGATGATCTTGGGAATCAGGATGGATAGGTCGATATCGTACAATAGTTCGTGCCAATTTAAATGGTTGGTATTTAGAAAATTTTTCATCTTAGAGGGTTGCACAAACAACATCAGAGAGGATCTCAAACTGCTTAACTCTACGTCGCAGGTATCATAATCATTACCATTTGACTGATTCCGTTGGGAAAACATCACCTCATGTTGCCAGATGTAAATGATCATGTAGTACAATGCGGGCGGGCATATCCATTTTAGCGCCTCAATGCATATTTTCAAAGATGATGTTGAAGGGATGGGGAATTTTATAGCTGGTATTAAGCTCTCTATCAGAGTTTGATCACCAAGTATAAGAGGCTCTTTGGTGCTGATCAATTCGTTAAGGTCGAACATTCGTGATTCTAGTGACAGAAAAGGTTGAAATAGTGATGCACAACTTGACTCGTATATCAGTAGCAAGCAACCTGGGAAATGTTCGCATTCATATGGAGCTATGTTGAGAATGGGTTCCTTCACTTTTATTTTCATAAGATCAATACGATTTTTTGGCAGTTCGCAATTATACTTCATCCTTGAAGCATCTAAGACTTTTGAAACCAGATCCATTTGCCAGAACTGTAGGAATTTTAAGCCCTTGTCAAAAAGCAGTATTGCTTCTTTATCTTGATATCGAAGTGATATACAATTTATATTATACTCTCGGCTCATATCAGGTAATTGAAGAGTAGATACCTTTGTCAAAGTAGCATCATTGGAAGATATTGATTGGCTGATATATTCTTGATTCATCTGCAGTGATGGATTTACTGAAAACTCCAAATTGGTAGCCAAATTGGAACTAGTCAAACGATCTAAGCTAGCGGAAGTACTCCTCTTCGAATTCATAAATATATTGCCATCGGAAGTATTCAAACTTGGTATATCTCTAGTATGGGAACCCTTTATCACGTTCTCTGTGTGCATTGACAAGGATGTCGATCTTCTATTCATTATAGACAATTTTCGCATATTAGATCTTTCAGTATTATATGCTGTCATATTGTTTGGATCATGAGTCGCTGTTGCAATTCTTGTACTCCGCTTCGAAGTTTCGTGATTATCGTTCGTGTTTTTATGTGTCTCATTTCCATTTGAATTGATTTTAGTGTGATAAAAGATAACTGTTCTAGACTGACGATCGAATAAAGCCGTTATAAAGCGATTATCATCTCGAGGAAAAATAAGCATGTCCATCTTCGAGATGTCCTCGGTTTTTTTGATGGGATGGAATGAAATTGAGCCAAAAGCAACCATTGGATCTGTAATCGTTATGAATTTATGAACAGGAGCCTCTGGATCTTCCATGAGAGATGCATTGTCAGTGATAGTTTTCCTTTCTAATATTATGCCCTGAGAGTACCAGAAAGCTTTGCATATCGGGAATGGAAAGCAAACCGTCATCGAATAGCCAGTATTCATATAGTATACATGTGCGACATCGGTCAGAATGATGACGAGGCAGTTTGGGGCCTGTTCAAAATCGATGAAGCCTGCTTCAATTATGATATTGTTACCGTACTCAAAAACCCTTATATTCCTGTCAGCCACTTTCCATGCTATGCGAAGACCATCGTTGCTTATCCAGAGATCTCCTCTACCTTTCAAGTCGCGGCTATGAAACTTGAAATTGTCCATTACTGTTCAATCGAGTTGGCTGAGATATGCAGAGAAGGATCCAATAATTATTGTGAAAGTGCAATTTAATAATGTTACCTACCAATAGGTTTCCACAATATATTGTTCCGAAGTCAAGCTTGTGCTACTTCCAAGATCAATCTCAATGGGCCTGTGAAATCTTTTTCTTTGTCCTCAGAAATCAATTTTGCGAAGCATCAAAACCAGTTCAAGCACAAATCAATATTAAAATCGTGATGTTAACAGAACATGGGTTGTACTTGTTTGGTGTATGTTTTATTGATTCGATTATATAACACAAAGATGAAATCAACCCAACTAAACTGCTGTGATCTTTGTGAACTAGATCAAATTGGTACTCTGAAAGCATGTGATCCAAAAAGTTTAAAGGTAAACCTAAATGATAAAAAAAAAGTCATCGGGGCGAGCTGGGAATTGAACCCAGGGCCTCTCGCATGCTTGTGGTTATTGACTCCGAGTTAATCTCAAAGTTCGCCCAAAGCGAGAATCATACCACTAGACCACACGCCCTAATAATTCATAGGATTTATGGATAGTTGTGATGATCACATTGCCTGAGCGTAGCATGTGATTCGATTGGCGCACGATAACTTGAACGGTCTTGTCTTGCTTGTTACCCTTTCAGCATGCTCGAGCCGATATTCATAGCTCTTTAGTTCCTAACTCAGCAGTAACTTATTTCAAATGCTGGATTGGCCTTTTTTCATGATTTTGTTTCATAAAGGTTTGGCCTTATCTACAATCCAACGCTCTCAAATTTTAGAAGTTCAGCTTTTGGACTACAACAACGCCTCTGTCAGTTCATATCTGAAACTTCTATTTTGTCTTTGATACTATAGTAAGTAGACAGGGATTCCATGAAATCAGGAAATCTGAGTTTGGCGAGCTCGAACGTCATATCCAGTAATTTTGTAGGTCCTAGGTGATTTTATTGTTTATATGAAAGCTATGTGTAATGTTGACCAATATGGACGAGTCCCCTATTGCATTATCGCAGTTGATCTTCTTGATTATAGCATCACAGCATGTGATCATCAACAAATTGAAGTCTCTCCTACAAATGCAGCATACATCTTGATCATGTGCGGGTCTTATGATTATCTTCGAACAAGAAATGCAAACTGGCTCTTTTGCTTTACACTCTTATGAATTATAATAAGCACGTTCTGCTCCATCTGTATGAATCGGAATGATCATCAGATTACGAACCGCCATATATACCTTTATTTCTTTATCAACTTATAATATGGCTGATGTTGACAATTAGAGCAGGGAGAGTATGTTCGATACTGCATAATTGATTCCTCTACCATATTAATTTTTATTTCGAGTGCTTTTCCTCCTCATTATTCAAGTTTAATTCCATGTAATTCAACTCCTTGAACATTTAAGATAATCGTCTACTAAAGAACGTTTACCAATACCCCTGGCTTGAGCATTGTTTGATTTAGTTGGGACCTCGACATAATCGAATTTGTGTGTGTGTATTTGCCTTATGAGGGACTAAAACGTCAATTGAACAGGAAAAACCATCTAAACTTCTTAAAAGGTTCTGTCCTGGTTTACATGAGCCATATTGATTGCTACGGACTCTTATGACATTGAGAGTTTTGGTCAAATAAGGGTAATCACTCTGTCGTATTTTTCAGTATGATATGATTGTTTACTGATAAATTGATGTTTTGGTACTCGATTCTCATTTTAGTGCTCATAACAAAATAAATGGCCAAAATCAAACTAACACATAACGAGAACAAAGTAAAGATATTTCAATAAAACCTCTGCAATAGTGATCGTATACAAAAGGAAACCCAAGAAGCTTTGGGGAATATGGTGATATTTTGCTTTATTTAGTTTTAATTCATATATCCCAGCTGGACACTCCTCATTAGTGCTCAACGCAGCAAATTATCTGATCCCTCACAACAGCGAACACTGGCAGAAAAGATAAACTATTCTGCCTATAAATATACAGAACTATTGATCTCTCAGCAATTGCCAACGTGCCTAAGATTCTTTCCAGATTTACGATCCTGGTGACTAGGTGTAACAGTTTTGTTTCTGTTAGACGAAAAGCTCTGAGAAATTTCAAGTTTGATTAAAAAGGGCCCAAATAGTATTCAAATTGTCTAACTCATCCTTCTTGTTTACAATCGTATTACACACCCAACTATGCTATATAAATCTACCGTAGGGCATCGTAAGAACCTTTGGTGTTGAGGATATTTATGAGCCGGGTAATGAGTAAAATGTTTAATTGTCAACTGTCAAATACCACATTCGAAACTTTGGCCGATAAAGGCGATACATTCGATAATGGTTGAGATTTGGGTTTAACATAAAGCAGAAATCGGCAGCTCTGATTGGCAAGTGGAGTATCACGTATCTTTGTTCTCAGCTCGGTTTGAATTTTCATTCAGGTATAGGAACATTGATCTCTTGATTACTGGCAACATTCAAGGCATATGTGGATGAATACTGAATTATAATACTAGGGTGTTTACACAATTTTAAAGGCAAATCATACACTGCCTCTCCACTTGGAAATTTTATTTCTGGGTGCTATTGATAACCTACTTGGTTACTACTGTTTGCTTGAAATACGTTTTTGCGCAGTGCTAAATACTGTCAATTTTGCTATCTAAGGGTTAGTGCACAATTTGTTGTAGCAAATAATAGGCTTGCTTTACAGCAAAAAAAATAACGAAAGGCAAGCCGGTATTTGGATCAGAGCCAATAACAAAGATTAAAGTTAAGTGATTGTGTTTCTCCATATAAAAAAAGTTGCTGTTCGCAATTTTCTTGCGTCCTCCGAACTTTTTCTGTAAGCAGGGAAATCACAAACAATAAAGTACACTCCCAGAGTGCTAAAATTCGCCTAAGCAAAGACTTGTCATTAGGGCAGCCTGAAGCATTGACTTAAATTTATCCGGTAGCAAATAGGCACATTTTTCCGTTTTGCTATTCAACTTCACCTGATACCATATTTTTGCTCTGGTTGGACGTCTTTCTTGCGTGGCACTAAACTAATTGAATTGTAGCTTTATTTTATCTTTGCATATAAAAGAGGGCCTTTTCATCATGATACCATCTGGACATGATGAAGCATACACCACCCTCTCACCAGAGAATCAGAACACAACTGGCATACAGGATCTGGAATCGGATATAGGAAAAGATCCAAAAGTACGATACTCCCGAACGAAGGATTATATCAACATTGCGATTGTTTTAGGGATGATAATTACTCTCATAATTATATCGGGGCTGGCCTCCTTACTGAGAATAACCAATGCTTTCCCGCAACCAGCATATTTATATGACCGTGCTGGCACTGTCTCCCAATTAATTGCTCCCTCGAAAGATCATTTCCTGGATTTCAGTTACGAAGCTCGAAAATCCTCGAAAAAACTCTACGAGCTATTATCTGGTACAGACCAGTCATTTTATGATGATAATGAAATGACGATGAGCTCTCTGCTGTTCACGAAAAATACTTATTCAAGACAACCATACGTGGCTAACGGATACATTGGCTCGAGAATCCCAAACATTGGATTTGGTTATTCTCTAGATGAAATCAACCTCCACACCGATGCTCCGGGTGCTTTACAGAATGGATGGCCACTACATAACCAGCGTTTCGCAGGTGCATTTGTGTCCGATTTCTATTGCTTACAAGAAAAATTGAATGCGACCAACTTTCCAGAGCTGGACAAGAACGGGTATGCAACTGTTATCGCAGCTATTCCTCAGTGGACAGATATTCGACTACTCTTTAACAATACTACATGGTTTACACCCCAAACCGTCAATACTAATGAAATCACAAATTATCAACAAAACCTATCGATGAAGGATGGTATTGTTACTACGACGCTAGACTGGCTGGATGGCATGGTGAATATTAAAAGTCAAGTTCTGGCTCATCGTGAGTTGAATGCATTAGGAATTGTCACTTTAGTTGTATCCCTTAATGAAGAGAAACTTCCGGACGATTTTGAATCCTTAGATATTAGCGTTTACGATATTTTAGATTTCGGAACAGCGCATCGCGCGGTATTGAAGGAATTTGACTACGACAACGAAAACAAGGGTATCTATATGGTAGTGGAGCCTGAAAACGTACCTTATTCCAATACTGCCGTTTACTCCACCCTGGAAGTTCCTTCTGACTGGGATTATTTGAGTAAACTTCAAAGTGGCGAACTAGATGATGACTCCGAACAGACATCTCAGAAATATTCTGTTACTTTGAATCGCGACAACAAATCCTTAGTTCTTCGCAAATATGTGGGTATTGTATCCACAGAGCTTGAAAGGTCAGACTCGCAAAATTTGACCAATTTAGAATCTGCCAGGGATATTTCTCTACAGAATAGAGGCTCTTTTAACCCACTTCTTTTACAGCACAAGAACGCATGGGATGACTTATATAACGATGCCTTTATCGAGATCCCATCGGATAATTTGTTAGAACTGACTGCGAGGTCTTCGCTATACCACTTATTAGCTAATACAAGAAGTACAAACATTTCAAAAACTCGAGGACTACCAACACCAGTAAGCGGACTTTCGTCTGATTCATATGGTGGCATGGTATTTTGGGATTCAGATGTATGGATGCAACCAGCACTTCTTCCATTTTTTCCCAACATTGCTTTGGAAATGTTCAGGTTTAGAAATAGCTCCTTCGAACAGGCTCGTGAAAATGCAAGGGTCAACGGATTTCCAGGAGCGGTGTACCCTTGGACTGCTGGGAGATTTTCCAATTGCACTTCAGCTGGTCCGTGTATCGATTACGAATATCATATCAATGTCGATATTGCACTAGCTGCATACTCGTTGTACTTGAACGGTGAGGAAGGCGCAGATGAAGAGTTTTTAAGATATTCTGTTTGGCCTTTGATACGTGATTTTGCTGACTTCTTCAAGGAATATGTGCAATACAACGAAACTTTAGGCTTATACGAAACCCACAACCTCACCGATCCTGATGAATATGCGAATCATGTCAACAACGGTGCATTCACGAATGCAGGTATCAAAACTTTAATGACCTGGGCCACAGATATAGGATCACATTTAGGTGAAAAGATTGACGCTAAGTGGATGGAAATCTCAAATAAAATCTACATTCCGCGCTCATCTTCAAATATTACTTTAGAATACTCAGGAATGAATAGCTCTGTGGAAATCAAACAGGCAGATGTGGTTTTAATGACATATCCGTTAGGCTATGTCAACGAAGAGTCAGTTTTGGATAGTGCTATAAGAGATTTATACTACTACTCTGAGAAACAGGCATCAGCAGGTCCAGCGATGACATATCCTGTATTTGTGGCCGCAGCAGCAGGACTGCTGAACCACGGCTCTTCATCACAAAGCTACTTGTATAAATCTGTTCTCCCATATTTGAGAGGACCTTTTGCTCAATTCAGTGAGCAGTCAGATGATAACTTCATGACAAATGGACTGACACATCCTGCTTTCCCATTTTTGACAGCCAATGGAGGGTTTTTACAAAGTATACTGTTCGGTTTGACTGGCATCCGTTACACTTATGATATGTCGCCAGAAAAGAAAATCCAAAGAGTACTCAAATTCAATCCAGTTGAGTTACCTTTACTCCCTGGCGGTATTGCTATAAGAAATTTCAAATATATGAACCAGGTTCTAGATGTGATAATCGGCGATAAGAACGCAACCATAGTTCACAAGTCGGGAAATGAACCAATTAAAATAAAGATCCCTAACCGTGATCTGATCAACGATCGCGATGTCCCAACCTATCCTAGGAAGCACTCTGATGATGGGAGTGCTGCTATATCCGGTGGAGAAGCCAAGGGTCCCGGCTCTTCTCAGAAATGCAAGTACTTCACTTTAAGACCTAACCATGAATTAACAATTCCACTCTATAAACAAAAACTCAACATACAAGGCAGTATCGCTGAAAATAGACAGGCAACTAACTTTACTGCGGGTGTTCCAGGTGATGTTGCCATTGCGGTGACAGATGGAAACAACTACACGCATTGGCAGGCCTTTGATAAGAGAAAACCGGGAAAGCTATTGATTGACCTTGGCGAGGACAACCAGCAGGTCATCAAAAGTGGGCTAATTTTATGGGGTCAGCGACCCGCTAAGAACCTCTCCATTTCGATTTTACCACATACGCAAAAACTGGAGCAAATTTTTGCCAACATAACCGAAATATTAGAAGATGAGGACTATATCGGCCCTAATGAAAGTGTCCAGGAAGTCTTGCAGGAGAGCGGCAAGATTGATATTCAGTCTTTAACATCATACGACGACCCTGACGTGAAGTTTCTATTGGACTGGAAGACAAACGATCTGAATAACTTCATTGTTGGATCCGAAGGGGTTGGTATTCTCAATCAGAGATTCGTCAAAATTGTAGATAATCTGACAATCGAGCCTAGTGAACCATACTATGAAGAAATTTTGACAGAGTCGTTGATTGAGATCTTGCCTAGCAACAAGACAATGTTTACTGTGGACTATGATAAATTGGGAATTGACACTGAAAGCCGCCAAGCTAGGTTTCTTATTATAAGCATCGAGGGAAGTTACGATGACGATAGTGATACAAAAGGGGCGACCTTGAGTGAAGTTGCCTTATTTTGAAAGCTGCTATTCTGACTTGAATTAATTTTTCAACTTCAGCCCATTTTTCTGCTCAAGCTGTACTTTTTCTTTAGAATATGATTTTCATAGTCTGATATTTTAGTTCTTCAATTCAATATATCATATTTCATTCAGTAGAAGTATTGACAACATATATATTCAAGTTACGTATATGCCGCCCTTTAGTATAAGTAGGATTATCTTGAGACGTATAATGATATTAGAGAACAATAGACTAGCGGTAAGATAGTTCCTATATACTGCCAACTGATCAATTTATCAATCGGTTTTTGACATCTCAAGATTTGATGCAGATGAGCTTTCAGCAAAATTTTGAGTTTCTAGCACAATTTACTAGTGACTCAGCTAGGAGAAACTTTCTAATTGCTCTCTGGATAGTGAGCGCGCTGTACGTGTTGAAAGTTTGTCTTAAAAAAAATGCGAATTCTGTGGATCGAACACAGGACCTCCAGATTACAAATACGACCGAAGTTATTCTTCAGTCTGGCGCTCTCCCAACTGAGCTAAATCCGCACACAAATATGACAATATTGAGGTTAGTTGGCAATAGATAAATGCTTAAAATCACGGGGATCGCATCGTCACTTTATTTGAAGTTGAACAACACAAATCAATATTCCATGGCGACTGAAAACGTTGATAGATACAGATCCATCTCTTCAATAGGAAAATAATCTACTGATAGTTCAAATCATTGGTACTCTTATACCATTCAACTGGTACATGATACCACCGTGAGCAACTCTTGAAGCCGCAATCGTTGGAATTATGAGCTTAAGTATCCATCACATATGTATTAACCACAAAGCTAGGTATACATCAACGCAAAATGATAGTCACAGATAGTTGATATCATAAGTCGAAGAATAAACCTTGATAGAGTTTCCTCTCATATTATTGATCAAAGATGATATATGAAAGATTGTTATTTTTACTCTTCAAGGTCATGGAACCACTAACACTATAGGAAGCTCAAGACCAACACAAATTCTATTTCTCAGATATGTAGATAATATCACAGAGCATTAGCCCAGATTCCCGAACTACGTAGTGAATGGATCAGAAGATATACTATCTCAATATTGATCGAAAGGAAATCGTGGAACCAAAATTCTGTCAACATCTTCGAGAAAATCAACGTCAATCTAATCCTGAACTAAGATCTGCTACGCCAAATAAGTCGTTTGGACAATAGTTACTTGAATAGCGAAAGCCACGTACGAGTTCGATAAAAGTCTTAACAGAAATATCTCTATATTGAGTTTCTTTATAACTATTATGATATAAGGTGAAAGAACTTGATGGATACGGGAGCTGTCCGAAGGTATCACGCTTATTGCTCTCCATACACTTAGTCTATGGAGAGCAATATATTTTCATTTGAGCTCTTGTATGCAATGACCAGCTGAATAGAATGAAAAGCTGTAAAAATCACTTGTCTTTTTCCCTGCTCACCATAGTCACATCTGTCACGATTTGACTATCTAAGACTCATGAGATAAGAACCATAGTTTGGAGCCTATTAAAAACAGAAAAGTTCGAAGTAGCTGATAACAGGAAAATCATTTCCTTCAACCTAGGGAGAGACTGACGTAGAACACACAGAACCACAAGGTTGCACTGACCACTTAAATGTCTCAAATGTCAATTTATTTGGACTTGATCTCAGTTGGATATACGCTTGGGAATGCCGTGCCGTCTAAGGATTACATAACTAAACTATAAGTCTTTGATATATAAGAACATGAAGTAATTTTCAAAGCTTACGGTATAGTCAAGACCGATAAACTTAATACGAAGCAAACCATCTTAGACAACAGCAACCCCATTAAGAGGTTTTTATTTTATTCACAATACGAAAACTGTTACCAAAGATTAAAGTGCGAATGACGTTGTGAGCTCAAAATTTGAACAAACATATATTCTAGTTTATCAAATGTGCTAGAGATGCCATGATATTGCGGGATTCATATGACAGACGACGTCCTTGATGGATAAACTAATGTCTATCACAATCAATTAACTATCACGTGATAAAACTTGCTGTTACCCTACTTTTCCAAGGGGTACAACAATTCCGTCTGATCCTTTTAATAGTGAGAAAATTCGTTTAAAATCAAAAAGTTTAGAACAATCGCTAGTACATTTTTCACCACTCATAAAGAACATTATCAAGCTTGAAGATTGAGAAACATTATGTCTGACTTTGCCAACACTATTCAATCCCAGTTGAAGCAATTCGATACTGTATGTATATGCTACCAATTACTCAAGCTAAGTAGTCACTTTACTAACTAACTGATTTTGATCCAGAGATTTGCGAACAATCAATTGCTGCAGCAACTTGAAAACAGGACGAAGCTTCCTAAGTCTTACCTAGCTTCCGGCGGAGCCTTTACTTATTTGTTATTGATCTTCATTAATGTGGGAGGAATTGGCGAAATCCTGTCAAATATAGTAGGATTTGTCATTCCTGCTTATTTTTCGGTCTTAGCATTGAGAACAAGGACCTCCGCGGATGATAGCCAACTGCTAACTTACTGGATTGTTTTTGCCTTTTTGAACGTTTTAGAATTTTGGTCCAAAACCATCCTATACCTTGTTCCATTTTACTGGTTTCTCAAGACAGTATTTCTACTATACATTGCCTTACCTCAAACTGGCGGAGCCGTGCTGATTTACAACCGTGTCATTCGTCCTATTTCGGACAAATATATACCAAGCATTGAGAAGAAAACGGATGAAATCAAGCACTCAGTCAACAATGCTGCGAACCACACCGCTACTTAAATAGATAAGATCATTTTATATCCTTCTAACTAAATACTGTTTGATATATACAGCAAAAGTTCAAACCCAAATATCTGAACCAAAGCTTATAGAAAACTATCAGCACTCATTAGGACACATATACAATCAGGTCATATATTAATGTTAGTCTTGTAATCGAATTGACCAACCTTATCAACCGAGGAAGCGGTGTTGTAACTATATTTAACCCTTATTTTCAAACTGCCCGTTCCATGAACATTAACTGTTTGACTCATGACTTCTCCTTTTGAGACGGAGCTAGACGGCTTTAACTGACCTAAACTAAGTTTCTGGACCTTTGGCACTGCGCACAGTGTTTTGAAACCTTTGATGTCGCATAAAGATTCAAAATAGAGTTCTAACCGAGCACCATTAGCATCCACTACAGGTTCTGTTGCATAAATTCTGAAGTCTTCATTTTCGTGAACTTTTGACAAGTTATCAGGCAACTGCACTTTATTATCTTGTTTCATGGCACCACCACTCAAAACACTTTTTAATAAATCAGAATTGAGAACGGAAGATTGTACTTTCTGATCCGAATGCCTACCCTCATTTTCAAGAGAAGTGGTCTCGTCACCTATCAAATCCAGTAGCAAGTCTTTGCTGTTAGTTTTGGTATTAAGCTTATTATTGCTTCCTACACTGAAATCTGAGCTTTTTTTCTCAAATCTAGGCATTGTGTCCAATATCTTCGCTTTCACAGCAAGAGGCTGATTGAAAATCAGCTCATACTGGATACTCTTGGTCTGCAAAATGAGAATTTTATCTTGAGAATGACTTAAAATCAATTGTCTTAATCTTTCGATACATTTAGGTTCGTCAAGCTTGGTCGAGAGTTTAAGGGCGGCAGTCATGAGATAATTGACCATTCTCATATTATTCCCCGAATATTCTGAGTTCTTAGCTACCAAATATTCTGTCATAGTCATGGAATTGATCAACTTTTCATCGGCTGCAGTGACACTTTTCAGGATCACATCTGCATATTCACCGATACACCATATACTAGCCAGATGCCAACCCAAATTACTGTTCAAGACATTTTGCGATTTGTGGTTATTTAAAGTAATTCGAAGTATTTTGATTGTCGACTCACACCTGTATCTCACATCTCTTATATTGTTGATTATGAGTAATATATCGTTCAGCTTCTCAAATGATATATACGATCCCACCAATCTCAATACTTTGATGAAAGTCGCCAATTTCCAATTTTCGTCGCAGTTTTTATATTTCTCGAATACATCCACTAAGCTATCCACCGTGTAAACTATCAGATCTTTATCATCGACATCTGTTCTCTCCAAAAATACAAGCAAGTCATCCACTAGGTCACTTATATTTGATTCATCTAAAATTCGAAATGTCAGTTCAAGGGCCCTTAACCTAATTGAAATATCAGGGTCATGTAAACATTTGGAAATATACTGTCTATGCCTTTGAATAGCGGTGGGTACCTTAGAAACAACGCTGAGTAAAGTATTCAATGCAACGTACTTGGTATTATTGTCTTTACCGGATAAAAACTTGGCAACGATATTCACGCCTAAGACATAAAGTGCTTGACTCAAATCTAAGGAGAAAATCGTTCTCGAGGTCTCGTATAAGACTGCTTGTCCACTGCTTTTACTAGTACTTGTGTTTGTTGCTACTTGAGTCAATACATCGCCAAATCTCTCAACGGACTTTAAAATTGGTTCATATTGAGCCACAGCGCCATATTGAAAATATAACCTCAAGGTATAGATAAGTTCGCATTGCAGGAAAGGATCGGATATACCATCGACGTCAAAAGTAGGGTCTAAACTTCTAGAATTAATACTTTTCAAATGATCCATGAAAGTCTTCAAGAAGGGGTATAAAGCATCAATCAAAGCATCAATATGCTCCTGTTCCAAATTCACAACGATGCTTCGACTATGGTCATAATGGTCTCCAGTCATATCTGTAGAATCTCTATTGGATGTTGCGTTGCTTTTTGCTTGTTGGTGAATGATGGAGTTGAGTAAAATAGTCTGTACGACCTTGTTGATCCCAAGGAGCACACCATGAGTACATATACCCGGGCTCGCCAATAATTTTGCTATTGGATCCAATGTAACAATCTCTAATAATGAATGATCTTTTTCGAGTAGTTTCGCTTGGCATTGAAGAGCCTTCTTCAAAAGGAACGGCTCACTATTGCTGGTCAAAATTCTTTCAACATCCGGAAACAAATCGCGAGCTAGCTCAGTAGAAGAGAGAGCACCCAGCGTAGTCATTGCAAGCGAGACCACGTACTTATTTGGATGATTGATATCATTGTTGAGCATATTAGTCAAAAGAGTCAACAGTTCCGGAGACTCATCGAGAAGAAGTATGGCAGCTAAATAGCCTAAACGCTTGTCCACAAAGTCATCAGAGGCAATGAGGTTGATACATTCGACCTGAGCAAAGCGCGTATCTTCTCCCAGAATATACAGATAGAGGAGCTTCGAAATATTGACTCTGCGCTTTGAATGAGGTAAGCGATCGTTACGAAGGCGAGTTCTAACCTTTGCTGCCTGCTTCGTGACGACGGTCCGTTCATCGGCCAGGGTTTTAGCGCCTCTAACGTCCTTTATGAAGGACTTGAGAGACGAAGAAGCCATGCCTGAGTGGCTCTATGTATACACGGACCAGCGAAACTATGGAGGCTGCGACACCACGGCACTTAGCTGCGTATAGAGTGTGCTGTAAGTCAACCTATCGCTGAGGCTCCGTTCTTTGGCTCGTACTTGGTCTTTTCAACGTTAGCGTGGGCGTGACGAGCCCACAATGATATTTTGCAAAAATGTATGGTACCGCATGGTGCGCACAAAAAACAGTCCAGAGGCAACCGCCGCGTTGTAGTGTTGTCGAGACCTGACATGTCTGTACCGCGAGGGCGCGGTTCATATGACACTGAGTTAGAACGCCGCCAATATGCTGTAAGATCGCGGGTCGCGCCATGAAGCAATTGTGAGAAACAGAAAGCATAAACTTAAACAACATATCTTTCCCTTATATATGTTTTTGCGCTCCTTGAAACCCTTGATTTGCCACCGGTGAGACCATTACCGTCAGCCCAATGCGGAAGTTGCCGCCGATGTCGACGAGCGCCGTTATTTGCGTACACGTGACCAAAGCACCAAATGTAACCCTAACGCCAATAACAGGAGTCAGAACCAGAGTCAACACATCACTACGTACGTCAATACACCCCTTATTTTGTGCCTGCATAGAATTCTTGTACCCCACACTAAAAAACTCGGAGTACAATCTCCCCGCATTTTATTTGCTGCAAGTATCGTCCAACTAATTAGGCCCTCATTGCCGTGGAAGATATGGACTTGTGAGGGAATCAGGAGCCAATTGTCCTCTCAAAAACTTGTTCTTATCCAGTGCAGTACACGAGGCTCCTAATCAAACGTCAAATCAACGCGAGACCCGCGTGCAGTTTAAGAACCTTAGCAGGTTTTACTGGCTGAAGTAATGTCTCAGTCGACATGAGTCCCCGAAGTTACGTAAAAATTTCGTCAGTCGAAATGGCCCGCAAGGAGTGTGTATGTTGAAGTATTGTAGCTTGCGTGTGTTTGAAGACGACAGTTGCAGTAGGAGTGGCACGAAAAGGGCGTTTTAGAGATCCAAGCCGCGCTTAGAGAGGCTCTGTCTGCGTTTATATCGCTAGATTTAGCCAGGCTCCATTTTAATTCGTCATATGTAGACTGCGAATTGTAAACTCGTGGGGTCTAATAGAGTCGGCTCGGATAAGTCAATAGCGTTGGCCCGAAACTGCAGGTGTCCCTGAATAAAAAGATGGACTGCTGAGCCGCGCGGAAATCATGACCTCGCACTGAGAAATACATAAATAGTGAGAGAAAGACAACGTTAGTAGGGCAGTAACCCTTAGGCGGAGGCCGAGGAAAATTTCGAATAAAGGCAGTTCTAAGTACAATATTCGGACATTGAAGTGCTAGTTCAGTATTATTTCAAGGACAATTCTACAATATCTACCCTTGCTTACACAATTTGATTGGGCTACGATCACAAGACATTTGATATCAAGACCTTAGCTATATAACTACAGTACCTGCGCTGCCACAGGAGATATAGCTTCAGGAACATTATATTTAGCTCATCGACGCCGCAAAGCTTACACTGCAAGCATAGAAGCTCGCAGACATCTCTATCTTTAAGGCAAATTTACTTCTATATGCCCGCAAATCCCTTAGAATCTGAGCCTCACCAACTATGAAAGCTACCCTGGGGTCTGTCTTTAGACGAAACGCTAATGACGACTCGGTATCAGCAAGGAGGAGGTACAGCTCGCCTGCTAATGATGCTCAGCCTATCTACAAAACTGCTCAGTCGCACAGGAGGATTTCCGAACCCTCAAACTCTTTGAGCAAGGTCCCGCAGCTTCCAAACAACAGTACTCTCGTCAACAACGAACTTTTGGCCCCCCCATCAAGTTCCAGTAGCCACCAAACGCAATCTCCCAATAAGAATCCAATGTCCAACGTCACAGGTACTGGCTCCCGCTCAAAACGGTCTCGCCATAATAAACTTACGACGGAGAGCTCTGGATTATTACACTCTGATTGCTTAGCAGAGTATTTAAGTGAACGTGGTTTTCTACCTCCGAAATTTGTTCACATGCAGAACGACTTAGTTATTTCAGTTGCAAGTACTGGAGACTCAGTATTTTTGCCATGCCAAAAATCACGGAGAAGACGCAGAACTACTGACAGAAGTGTACCGCCTAACGGAAATAATACCATAACGAACCCCGAATCTCAAAACCCCACTTCAGGAGGCTTGACTAATGACATTGGCATAAATACAGAAAACGAAGAACAAAGCAATTATGTTGAAAGTCACGATGACGGTTGGACAGAGAACGTCTTGACCAGCGACGGTCGGGAGTCTGATCCTAGTTCCGGAGAAAAAAAGAATAATATGACACCATATAGTATAGCTTTCATTTTAACGGTCAAAGAGCCGACAATAATGAAAAAATTGAGAGTCGACCTGTTGTCCATGGTTGATATATTTTGGTTTAGTCATGTTCCACCAGACTTACCCCAAACCAGTCATCGCAAGGAAGTATATTGTCTCGGCAACATAGGATGGACCTTATCATCCAGTAATTATGACGTATTTATTCCTTTGAATCTCAAATCCAAAAACGAGATCGTGGAGAACGTGCCGAAGTACAAACGCAAAATTGAAACGCTTGAGCTCAAAAAGTCTACTAAAGCTAAATATTACAATGAGTCGAAAACCAAAGCGTACCTTTTTAATTATATTCAAGGTACATCCAAACAAACCCTGTCACCTGGTGATT
Source organism: Oligophagozyma castellii (assembly GCA_030556345.1). Lineage (NCBI taxonomy): Eukaryota > Fungi > Ascomycota > Saccharomycetes > Saccharomycetales > Saccharomycetaceae > Oligophagozyma > Oligophagozyma castellii. The sequence continues at coordinate 284,405 of JAKTPW010000010.1, forward strand.
ACATTTTCATTTGCCCCATACTTTTCAAGAATAGCATACCCGCATCTGCATGCTATCCAACTGGTGAAATAAAATACAACTTGAGATTTGCCTCAAGTTTTCTTTCAAGTCACAACGGCGAAATAACTAGACAAAATTCATTAGAGTCACTAATTGATAAGGCAGGAAACAAAATAAAACCAAACAAATTACTCAAAATAAACAAGGCATCACCTAGCATTGGAGCTCCTATAGTGTCAGTTGAAAGGAGTGACAGAGCCTATGATTTGTATTTCGAGTATCCGTTGAACATCATAAGAATGCCACCAGATTATTTCCCTAGTGACTTGAATAGACCGTTGTTTGGTAGTAAAACCTGGAACAATTGTTTGTATTACGAGATATCATTTGCTCAAAGATTTATACCAATAAACACACAAGTTCCTATGGAACTTACTCTAGTACCAATATCAAAGAACATATCTGTCAAGCTAATCAGAATCAGTGTGATAGAGAACATCGAGTATCACAGCAAGAACAACGAGGTGCAACAAAACCAAGTAGATATCATTTCAACACCAACTTACAGATCGCAATACGAAATGTACACTAAAATGTCAGAAAGAAAGCGCAAGCTCTCTCTAATTGAAATAAGAGGGAAGAGTTATGGATCCCCTGCAATCCGTGAGGAGTACATCACCAATTGCGTGAGTGACAATTTACTTTCATACAGCTCTGTCAGTGACATGGGACCTGATGGAGAGCAGATCGAGATTCCCATATCCGAACCAATCCATATTAAAACGACACTTAAGTTCCCTCGTGCTTTTAGCGATATGGAAGATCGTAGCATGAGAGCATATCCTCCGTATGGCATTGAGCAATACACATGTATTAATGACATAAAGAACGTTGGTACCGCCAACCAAGCGGAATCCCACAATACGTCGAATCGCGACACTAATTCTAGACGTCCCAGCCTGCATTCCATTATTCCAACTTTGAGTAGTAATTCTCAAAAGAGTCAAAATACAAGATCCATGGTTGAGAATGATTCACAAAAAACCTGCATTAGTACGAAAGGCGGCAATATCGTTGAACATGAAGCCAAAATAAGTACACCTCATAGGGGACTTTACATTGATTCGTCTTGTTTCAAGAACATACGCTGTACCCATACTTTGGAAATAAGAATCAGAATTAATAGATTGTTTACTGAAAGTTCAACTGCCCAGCGATTCCAGGATATTGTTTTTGAATCACCTATAACATTGGTAGCCGAGGAATGTAGTACAGCCAACACAGTTTTACCCTCATATGACATGGCTATGAAAGATAAACTAACCAACGACGAGCTCCCGTCATTCAAAGAGGCAATTGACTTATCTCCAATGCTGATGAAGTCGCCACGGTTGAGCCCGCAGTCCAGCAGCGATTCTCGTCATGGCAGAACTCAGACCTCACCGCAAACCTACAAAATCGCAAATCTGGATGACTCAACGGCCGTCAATGGTGCTTTAGCACCAGTAGGTCATGAGTTGATTACGCACGAAGCTCTTAACGAGAGTAGCTCTCCAAAGATGAAGATGAATGTGAGTCAAAGCCCACTACTTTATCCGGTTGATGCGGGATCAAAGAATGAATATATTTTAGATTCCAGACATGCCATGCTGCCGGAGCAGATATGCTTAATCGACTCCTCAAAGGACAACTCAAGCAGCGCTACGTTACTCTACAATAATAAAATAACTAAAAATCAATCAAATTCAGGTTATGCGCACGTCTTCAATCTCGTGGAACCTCCAAAATACGAAGAGATTAGCTAGTCGCAAAAAGGCTCTCAAATTACTTTTGACACTATGTTGCTTGAAGACAGTAGCGTAATCTCTATTCTACTATCACCGATCATGACAAATATACTAACGTTTTACTTATATTCTTTTAGTTTCGATTCATAGCAAGCATCCTTATAGATAAATCATAACATTCTACCTAGTATAGAAGACGTAAAATTTTTGTAAAGCTTATACACTCGTTCGCCTTTACTAAACTATTGCTTATACACTACAAATATTGTTGACTCAGGAAGCGTGATAATTTCACCAATGAATTCCATTATTGTTGTCTTTTCAGTATCAATGCAAATCCGAATTTTATAATTGTAAACATAAAAGTCTTCAATACAAAACCTAGAGATGGTAACAATTATATAAATGAATGAAATGGTCTTATAAAGCAATTAGATAGGAAGCAGGTAACTTTGAAGCTTCTAAGATCTTCCCGCTATCCAGTATTTTGATACCTGCAGATCATATCCATATCTACGTGAGATAATGGACCGTTCAGGCGATGATGGACCAAAGCTTCGAGAAGAGAAGCAATATCAAGACTTCTACCCTAACCTCGCCTCTAACTCCTATATTCCGATTTTCTGTGAGAATTCGAATCAAGAGAATGGATTAGATCTTCAAAGCTCATCAGGTAAATATGCTTTTGAAAAAAAGACAACACACTACAAGCAGATCATATATGAGGGCAAGACAGTTCTAGAGCCACTAAAGATTAACGAAAAGCTTAGTTGCTACGCTGAGATTCTTGAGGTTAATGAAGAATCCAAAGGCAGCTTTGAATCACACAGATCAAAATTCCAATTTGGCCCAGTGAAATCGAGCAACATAGGCGGTTCATCGACAGAAGCCAAAGACAAAACAAGTTGGAAATCGACTGCCAGAGATACACTCTCCGTTCCTTATGTGAAGCAAATTTGGACGCATAGGGACTCAGTTATATATGATCAACACAAAATCGCTAACGATGAAAGCATTCTGAATTTGATCCGGAAAATACGACCGCTATACGATATAGATGAACAGGATTTAATATATGTTGGCTTTCTCAATAAATCACTTGCACAGGGAACCCTGACTGTTGACATATTTGAGATTCTTATTACAGTACTCGAGCGTGAATGGCATTCTCTAGAAAAACGAATACCTCCCACATCTTTGTTAATGGATAATGAAATATTAGAGGATTACTCAGATGAAATGTCCTTATATTACCATTTATACGGTGCTGACGATGGTAGTGGCTTAAAAACAGACAGAGTATGCGCTGTATGTGATGGAACTGAGAGTTTGAGTTCGAACGCCATAGTTTTCTGTGACGGTTGCGATATAGCTGTACACCAAGAATGCTACGGAATTGTTTTCATTCCTGAAGGTCAATGGCTATGCCGACGATGCTTGGTATTCAAGAATAGGCAAATAAATTGTGTATTGTGCCCGAGCCACACAGGGGCCTTTAAGCAAACAGGAAATGGATCTTGGGCTCACGTTGTTTGCGGCCTTTGGCTACCAGAACTTTATTTCGCGAATCTTCATTACATGGAGCCTATCGAAGGGCTTGACTCTATGAATAAGTCCCGATGGAAACTTGTGTGCTATATTTGCAAGTTGAAGGTTGGAGCTTGTATTCAATGTGCCCACAAGTCGTGCTTTGCGGCATTTCATGTTACATGCGCAAAAAGAGCTGGCCTCTATATGAACCGCGGGGGTGCTAGTGTTTCTGAAATGGGCTCGAACATATTTCAAAACAACCATTCACCCCAGGTCTTTTGTCATAGGCATTCGCCTTTTGGGTGGCATGATTGTAGACCAGGAATAGAAAAGGCACAAAAATATTTTGCATATTATAGCGACGCAAACTCAACGCTTACAGACCCTCTAAAATTGAAATACGTCGAATCAACTAACAAATGGCAAACCAGCCAAGGTACACCGATTGCACCGAATTGTTTTGTTCGAGTTGTTCAAAAGATAAGCGAGACGCTGCATTTGCATCGGGCCGATATAGTAGCATTAAATATATGCAAGTATTGGAGCATGAAGAGGGAATCTAAATTGGGAGCCCCGCTCATTCGTGACAGCGACCAATCATCTTATAGCTCTCTATCCACGTATGAGATGCATGAGAGAACAGAGTTGGTAGATCTTCTTGTTCAGGATCTGTCCAAATTGAAGGAGCTTACTGACCTTGTGGTGAAGCGAACTGAAATAGAAGCTTCTTTATTAAGAGACAACGAAATTATAGACAACATCATTCAAGACCCTGAAAAGAGCATTGTAAATAAGACGATCAAAGAAAAATTTACTGCATCTGAGCCGTTCATTGTTTTGAAGGCGCTAATGAAGGGAACGCAACATGGCAATTACTTACTGGATCTCGAAAATAGGAATTTTCAATCGTTTGAAGAACTCAATAAAATGATTGCACATTTTTTTGATCTCGTAGAGAACGCCGATAGCTTCAGTCGATCGATACTTCAACAAATTACGAAGCTCAGGAGACTTTGGTCTCAAGTTTCAGAGAAATTAGAATTTAGCAATATCGATAGTCAACTACACCTAGACTTTGAAATAACCACAAGAAAATCAGAGACGTTAGTTAAAGAGCGGCCGTGGAGACCCAGGTACTTACAGCAATTGGAGGGATTGAGCGATACTGATGAAACGATTGGAAATTTACAGACTAAATATCTGGAACACATTTTGAGTAGATAGTATCTATGTAGACTTCTCTTTGATGTGACTACCAGTGATGACATTCGGATTATAATTATGAGGATAACAGATATGACACACTAACAACAGGTTTAGTCTAATGGAGTCGAGAGTTATAATATGCTCATTTTCTATTTATGACTTCAGAAGGATTATTTTATTATCAAAATGTCTAAATCTTAAATTCTGTATGACTTCACGAATTATAAATAAGGCTTATACTGTTTATATACGAGCTTAAAGCAATTGAGTTTGTAAGGTGCATCTCATTGTAAACCGGCCGAAAGATTTTCACCTATACTGCGTCAATTACCACCAATCATAGGCGATGTTCAAGAGTAAAAGGCTTTCCAATAAACTAAAATCTGTGAAAGTACCAGAGCCCAAATTAGGGAATAGCAACAAAACTACCAGTAAACTTCTAGGAAGTAACAATGCCACCAGCAAACTCTTTAATGTTACAGAGGTGACGAAATATGGTATGACAGGTAAAATCACCAAAGCAGCATTTGATAATACGCAGAGCTTACTTGCAGTTGCCACCAATCTGGCTGAAGTTCATGTGTTTGGCAAACAACAAATCGAGGTTACCTTTCAGCTAGAAAATAAGGCGCCAGTCAAAGATATCAGATTTGTGAAGGGCATATATCTTGTTGTGATTGATGCGAAAGACGTTGTTCTGATATATTCTCTTTATTCTAAAGAACTGCTAACAACTTTCTTCACGCCTGGAAAAATTACATGTATCGACACCGATCCATCACTCGATTGGATGCTCATAGGGTTACAGAGTGGAACGGTACTTATCTATGATATTGATAGAGATAATGTTTCCGAATTCAACATTGAAAACCTACAGAAATCTTATTACTTTCCCAGAGATAAGCTTTCACCTGTCGTATCAATACAATGGAATCCTCGAGATATTGGTACAATTTTGATATCATACGAGTGGGTGACAGTGACATATTCATTAGTTGAAGCTGCTGTGAAGAAAGAATTTATATATGAACTACAACCTTTTGCTCCTGGTGGAGAATTTTCAACTAATATTGACACTATACGGAGACCGAAGGTAATACAATCACTTTATCATCCAAACTCTCTGCATATACTAACAGTACACGACGATAATTCTTTAGTCTTTTGGGATGCGAATACCGGCAAGCTAATACAGGCACGTACACTCTTTGAAGTGAACATTCAAAAACCACAGGTAGGTCTTATAAAAGATTCAGCTATCGATGTTCCCAAAATAAAAAAAGTTGCTTGGATGTGTGGCTCAAATCCAGAATACACCTCACTTCTAATCACTTACGGCCCAATGCCGAAAAGTCCTAAACATCAAAGCTTGAGTATTTGGGATTTGGGCGGGACTCCTTTGTACACCTTAACGTCATACGATGGAATGAGCAAATATTATTCTAATATTCAGAACCAAAAGTTAGTACCCATGATAAATAAATCCCCGATCGTTGATTTTGTACCAATAGCGAGGCAATCCCCTTACTTTTCTGGTTGTCACGATCCAGGGATTGTTCTACTAGTATTAGAGGATGGTGAGCTTGCCACCTTATTGTACCCATTGGGTGTGTTCACGTCCAAAGCATCTCTTTTCCCACAAAGTTTGGCATGGGTCCGCCCACAAACTACGAAATCCGTTGCATTTTCTGTTCATCAAAACACTTGGCTAGGTATGCGAGCCTCAGCGAAAACCAATGATTATCTACTGAAAGGAGGAAAGCCAGCAAAGAGACCCCCAAGAGTCAATGAAATCAGATCAGCATTAGCAACCGGACATATAAATGGCCATGTAAGACTCTGGGACGCTTCACATAGAGAACTTGATAATAGTGTGGTCTTTGAAATCAGTGCAGGCCGAATCTTGAACCGGAGTACTCATACTGCCGTGGATAACATATCATTTGCTCCTGACACATTAGAAATAGCGTTATCTGTTGAAACTGGTACAGTAATTTTGCTGAAGTATGAAATCAATCAGTTCTATAATCTTAAGGGCTCAGATACAGATGAACTGGAAGTACAATTACAAAGATTTTCTCTCGATGCAACCAAATCAATCCTTGTCGATGTTCGAAATAGGGCGCCACGTAATGTCAGGCAGGATTTCATGCCAAGTACGGTTGTTAATTATCGAAAGGGACGTGTGACAGCGCTTTGCAATAGCAATATAGGATTTGTTTCGGTTGGCTATGAAGAGGGAAGTATTTTAGTTGTAGACCGTAGAGGCCCTGCTGTAATTTACCTCGAAAATATAAGATCGTTGTCAGGATCACAAAGCGCCTATGTTACGAAGATTGAATTTGGAATAATGGAGTACGGCAACGATGGTTATTCAAGCATTCTTATGTTTTGTGGAACTGATATTGGTGAGCTGCTCACATTCAAAATTTTTCCAGAACAAAACGGACGATTCAAGATTCAATATGTAGAGACAATGAAGAGCAACGATAAGGGCCCAATTTTGAATATTGACACATTGTCTAAATACCACTACCAGAGCTGTTATGCTAGTGTAGCCAAAATGAAAGATTTGAGTAAAGGTATTGCCATTCCTGGCTACGTTATTACAACGGGAAATAATGACATACGTACATTGACACCGGGGAAATCTAAAGAGCAGCACAAAACCTTCAAGTTTCCATTAGCTGCATCAGGATTAGCCTTCATACCCTACGCGAATGGCAAAGCTGAAAAAAGCACTGTTCCATTTATGATATCATTGCAGGTTGATGGAACTGTTAAAGTGTTCTCCGTACCTGAATTGAAAGAGGTTACTTCACAGAAGATCCCTGTTCCCGTTTCATCTCGATACATAGTAGAATCGTCCATTTTGAAGAACGGAGATATTATGCTTCGAACAGGCTCTCATGAAGCCTCATTAATTTCGGTAGTCAATGAGTTAGCGACAGGTCTCAACAAAGCCTATAGTTCAAATATGGCACGAGGAACAGATATTCTATACAATCCTGGACTGAAGATACGATATAGACCTCAGGTCAATACTTTACAATGGGCAAGGGGTACCTCATATTGCGCACCGGAACAATTAGATGCTATCTTGGGCGGCGAGAGAAGGCCACCTTCAAAATTTAAGGAAAGTGCGATAGCTACTGGAACATTAGCAACTCGTCCAGATGAGGAAGGTGCAGAAGAATCTGTTTTGGACGCCATGCATAAACAGAATCATTACGTCAGGCCGTCTAGAGCAGGAGGTAAAAGTGCTGGATACAGTAGCTTAAGGAGCATCTCGAGGGCAGTTGAAAATCAATGGGATAACGTTGAAACGAGCCTCAACGAATATGCTACTGTGGTTGGACAAAGTATGAACGATGCTATCGAAGAGACAAGCAAAGATATGGTCAAGGGTGCCTTGGGATTCTGAGTATTGAAACATTGAACTTGATTATCATCTGCCAGATACTATGATACTGATATAATATGTAGTTTTTACAAAAAAGTATCGACCTTTATGCCATCATTTTGTCAGAAGGTAGAGTAATAAACATGGCCAAAAGTTTACAAACCTTTGATTAAACGAGCCAGATCGGTCAAACCGTCCTCATTTATCGAGGAGAGTTTTTCTTTGACTACAGAAACGACATCGGTGGCAGAAATAAGCTCGCCATCATCATTTGCGAATTCAGGACCCAATCTCTTTACCCGTAGTTTGCCCTCTTGATATTCTTCTTTACCGAGGATGACAGCCAATTGACATCCTGATTTATCTGCTGCTTCAAACTGTTTTCTAGGATTGGCCTTTACCTTGTATAAGTATTCAGTTTCAATACCGGCCTCCCAGAGTTGCTTCGCCACTTCCATTCGCTCGGGAAGATATCCTTGCCAATCCTTTCCGCCTCCAAACGCCATAACAAAAACTTGAGTAGCAGCAGGCTTCAAGATATTCTCTGTGTCAATCCTTTGCTTGATCAAAGAGAATATTCTCTCAACACCAAATGAAATTCCTACACAAGGTATTTGTGTGGCTTTTTTACCTGACGCCTCCGCGAACATATTGACTAAATTGTCGTAACGTCCACCAGCAGCAATCGAGCCAACCCCAACAAAGGCTGATGCATCCTCTTCTGAGTTTTTTTCATCTTTTGCAATTTTTTCCTTCAATTCTTTTGCATTTTTTGGTGGAGCTGATGCAGCGGTTACTACCTCATAGATCAATCCTGTATAATAATCCAAACCTCTAGCCAAAGACAAATCAAATGAGATGTTTTTCTCAATCCCCAAAGGTTTGACATATTGGATAAGAGTAGCTATATCTTCCAAACCCTCCTTCGCTAGCTCGTTTTGTTGGATAGCAACATCCGAGCAAAGCTTGTCATATATTTCCTGTAGCGAACCATTCAATTTGACATACTCTCCTATACGGTCCGCTGTCTGCTCTGTTTGACCCTTTTCCACAACTATTTCATGCTTTACAGCATCCCAAGGGCTTTTATCCAACTTGTCTACCGCGGATGAGATCTTGCGAACATCATCATGAGAGACACCGGCCACATCAAAGATACCATCCAAGATCTTACGATGGTTCAACTTGATCTTGAAATCGCGTATTCCCAATTCGGTTAGGCCTTCTACTGCAATAGCAAGACATTCAGCATCCGGAACCATAGAGTCAAAGGTACCGGCAACGTCAAAGTCACATTGATAGAATTCTCTCATACGACCTTTTGTCATAGCAGGTTGATCACGGCGATAAACTTTTGCAATGTGGTACCGTTTGATACTCTGGACATGATTCATGGCTACATATCTTGCGAATGGCACCGTCAAATCGTAACGTAAAGAACAGATCTCTCCACCTTGGTCTTCCAAGTTATAAATTAGCTTGGAGTCTTCGCCGTACTTACCGGCCAAGATTTCTCGCAGTTCAAAAACCGGCGTATCAATAGTGACTGCACCATGGCGCTTGAAAACGCGAGTCAGAGTCGAGAATATGGCCTCACGGACAGCCATGTCAGCATCACCCCAATCCTTCGTACCTTTAGGTGTTTTTAATGAAACTTGCAGCTTACTTTTGCCTAAACTCATGTTGTAAAATGTTCTGATGATTCTGAATGGAGCTTTAAATAGCATACAAGTCCCACCAGTGGAAATAATAGACCGAGTGTGTAATAATATAATCCAACTCAATGTCCAAATAGTAGTGGTACTATAGATCTGGCCTGACTTATAATGATGCACTAATAGTTGTTTGAATTTTTCAATTGCATTAGTTAAAATGTCAAAATGTCAACTTTTAAATTCTGAGTTGATTCTACGCAGTTGTATACTGACTAGAGAGTTTAACTTTAAATACGCCAACATTGCGCAATGGAGGATCCTAAGAGGTGCATTGTGGTGCAATGTGGAACATATCGTACTGTCGCTGGATTTCATGATAGTGATGTACCAGGATGTGTGCTGCCGACCTGTTATGCAGGAGAAGAAATGGTGTTTGGAGGTGTAGAGATGATTGAATATGTGGAAGACCATGAGTCCAAGCCAGGAGTATATACAGTGCTTGATTCACGAGGATTGCCTTATAATTGGCTTGCTTGGGAGGCCCTGATAAAACATCTGTACGAATGCCTTGGAGCGCATCCTGCAGAACATCCATTGGTCCTCACCATACCCGCGACTGCTCTCTCGGGTACTGAGATTGATCCCAAGATCATGCAAAAGTTTGAGGAGGTTTTATTAAAGCGTCTGGGTGTTCCGGTCTTTCAATTAGTAATAGAGCCGTTGGCTTTAGCTTTAGGTTTGGGCAAGAGTTCTGCTTTGGTGGTAGATATGGGACATTCCGCCTGTCAAGTCACCCCAATCGTGGACGGTACAATTGTCCGCCAGGGTCTAATGCGGTCAAAATATGGAGGTGCTTACTTGGATTACGAGATTGCTAGTTTCCTTAAAAAAATCACTACAGCAGCTGGTACGAATGGTCAGAATGCAGGAGAACCCAATGGTTCAGAGAACAACAACAAGCAACTGGATCCCACTGAGAATGACGCATCCATGCAAATAGATGAAGATTCGGCCATTGTTGAAAGCACCAAAGCTTGGATTGAATCTCATACCACATTATACGAGTTCAAACAAACTCAATTGGAAGCTAGTGATCGACCTTTAGTTGAACTTGAACGTCATATTGAACAACAGAATGCAGCGCATCGTCGTCAGCAGCAAACTCTATTACAAATGAGACAACAACAAAATCCCAACACTGTATCTTCGACACCAGTCACCGACCATTACGCACCTCTTCATGATCCTTTGAATAACAAGAGACCCTACTTATACAAGGGCAAAACTCTGCACATCGCTCAAAGAGACCGGTTAAGTTTATGTGAAGGTGTTTTTGAGGCACACGAAGAAGACCCCGGTCTCTCAGCGTTACTCGTGCGTGCGGTACAGAAAGCTGCAGCTGGTGCGGCAGGACCTACAGCTCAACAATCGACAAATAACTCAAGTCCATCCTCACATGGTGCTTTAGCTCAAGGTTTTTCTGGGCATCTGACTGCCGAGCAAGTATGCTCTTCGCTACTTGGGGCTGTAGTAATCACAGGAGGTGTCGCACGGACACCAGGCGTTGCCTCTAGGGTGGTACATAGTTTAGCAACAGCGTTCCCTCAATATCGACTTGCTGCCACTGCTACTGCGCCGGCTCCTGCTGGAACCGCAATGGAAGATGCCCCGGCTGCCGCAGTCTCGATTGCCGACGTACCATTTGGAGCTTGGTCGGGTGCATGTGCGTTAGCTCGGTTACCGGCCGCCTGGACAGTTCTTGGAGCACATTCTTGAATGATTAATACCAGAGTATAATTTTCTGAAATTGGCTATATCAAGGATGAACATTCATTTGTTCATTTGTATCATGTTGCGTGTACAGGCTCGGATATTTTTCATTAATTTTGAGGTTGATCATGAGTCAGTTGAACATAGACTAAAGGTAATATAATACAATTAATCTCATATTACTTGCATGGCATACCCAAGATTTGAATCCGTTGGGCTCAAATGATCATACTAAGACCATGGGCGTAGAATTTGGCAATAAATAGAATTGAGTTGCTAAAATGAATTGGGTGGAAATTGGACCAAAAGTTTTCGGATAAGAATTAATAGAATGAGATATGTGATTTTGATAGCTTGTTGTATTCAAAGTTGTGATGGCACAATAATTGAATTAACGCCAAATGGAGGGATACCAAATTTACAATTACATATAGAGGCATAGTGAAGACATCATTTGTTCAATCGCAAGAACAGTCCAGAATTCTCAATTCTATTTGATTAAGATTAATTCAGATTTTGCCCAATAGTTATTATCCTTTTTAGGCTTCGTGTATACTGATGCCGCCAAAATCTTTTTAGGTATTAGCGACTTCTATAGATAGCCCTTGAGATTGTATTTTATTGAATTTTGTTTTTTATGAATTGGCCTTGAAAGAACACTTACACCAAAGGTTTTCCAAGGGCTGGGGGTGCGAATTGATTGCTACTGGTTTTTCACCCATATATTTTCTTTTTTGTACGAGATCATCGATACGATTTTAACAGATTGCTCGGAAGCTATGAAACTCAAATGAGTTGTAAATAGAGATACGATTGAATTGCTTTAAAGGCTTTGCTATAGTTGCAGTGGAAAAGTCTAGCGAAAAATTAATAAAGCAGTCTAAATAAATTAACTCTGCACCGGAACCTAATTAATGAAAATGAGAGCCTGAATAGTTTGTTTATTTATCGCTTTCTTTTGTCGAACCACCGTAAAGTTGCCAACTGCGGTTGCGTGGATGTGGGTAGTTAGTTACCAGTAAAAAAACAACCGCAGTCTTATTTTGCCTGCGAAGCCCCGCTAGCAGACTTACGCATGTCGATACTCACGCCGATACTCATGCCAATAAAGATGAATTATTAGATTCCAGTTTTTGATAGTATACATGAACAGAATAGCCTCATGCCATAAGAATGGCACTATAGGGTCGAGAGTCCTACTGCATTATTTATCGCAAAACAGTATGTAAAATGCCTTGCTGATTATAACCCAGGTGGTTAATATGTAAGAGCCAATATATTTTTTGCAAGAAGCAGGCTGATAACTAAATGCCACTGTAGGCTGCATCAGCTTTCCTATACTTGGGGAAAATCACAGAGCTAAGATAAAATTATGGGACGGCATCTGACAAAGAAATAATCATTTAGCCTGTGGGAATAATTAAGTTCGGACTGCTTTGCTCCGTTATCTATTACGGATGAGGCGAGGCCGATATATGATTGCAGGATTACTTGGCAAGTATAAGGCAAAGCATTCGCAGTAAAGATGGTGAGAAGGGGGCCGGCCTTACTCGATATAACGCGGCGAATATGCAGCAGTATACGAATAATATATCCAATTTTACCTTACAGGCACAAGGCACAAAGACAAGAAATGAATGCCTAAAATCGTGAATTAAAACGAAGGACTAAGGACCGAATAAACCACCCTATGACTTCGCGAGCTGCCGTGCTAGGAAGCTCTGTCGACACCGGCCTCGCCTGCGAGATCTTTTACTGTCCAAGTTGTGGATGCGCTAATTTTTTATCGGCACACCTCTGTGAGCCTAATCACGCCGAGGCACAAACTAAGTATCGAATCGATGGAAGTGAGAGTCTCTGGATTGCTAGGCGGCCAAAAGACGCTCTCGCTCGATGTTTTCGCAAGTAAAACCATGTATATAAAAAAGCACCTGACTTCTCTGCGAGAAGTCCCCTTATATTTCAGGCTCTCGTCTACGAAGTGCAGCCTAGCTTGCGTCCCTAGCCAGAGGCCCAATTGCTCAAACGCACGTTGTGGAATTTGCCCACACACTCTGTGTGTGTCTCTGTCTCGGTCATCAGTCAGTGTCAGACGCCTCGGTGATCCGGAGTACACACTTGCCCGGCCACAGCGCTCTATCTCTCTCACAGTTGCCGTTTTTCGCGTTTTGGCCCGAATCCTGATATCTGTCCTTGGGCCAAAAAAATAGCAGACGGGCCAAATTTCTACTAGGGCACGTGGGGTCCGTGGGCCGCCCGTGGTCCCCAGGCACTGCGACAGACAGCGCGCGCCCTTAAACTGGCAGCTCGTTTCTGACCCTTCCTTCCGCCCGAGTCATCGTGCGTGACCTCGAAAAGAAACGTGTCGCATTCCGCTTTGCTTTTGTCATCAAGAGGCGCAGCGCACTTCAAAGTCCGACACGCGGTGCACTGATCCAAAGGCATGCGCAAAGTTTCTTTTTATCTGTTCTGCATGTGAAACTGCTGCTATGCATCCCGTAAGACCGCAAGAGAAAATATATTGCTTTTTCCGCGCCATTTAATCTGCAATCACATCCCTTTGTGGCAAGCAACCCTTATTTCTACGCCTTTAACTCAATTCAAATCGATTACTCACACTCTCTAGATTTATATTAGCCATATCTCTCTATATTTTGTGTCACACCGTCCTTATCTATATGTAAACACAGCCCAATCGCGAATTCCGGGCCGGACCTTATTTACTGGCTTATGACATGGCGATTGCGGGTTGGGTATATAAGGAAGAGAGATTTTTTGAGGGGATGCAGAGTGTGTATTTTGGTTTTGCCTCGTTGTAGCAGGGTAAGAAAGAGCGCCACAGTTTTCGTCCACTCGGATAAACAAACTTTTTGACTCTTCTTCAAAAAGACCTAGAACCGCTTTTCAGGGCTTCTTTGTTTTGAGATACTTCTGACCGTTGGTTACTCGCTTTTGTTTCACGGGCCCGTTTTACCCGCACATCACGAGATCTGCTGACTATTGTGTGAGTCATAGTCATTCAATAGCCTCCTTCTCTTCCTCCTTCATTGAGTCATCGCACTCACACTCCTGCACACACAACTCCAGCCATGGCCAGCGCAACAGAGCTCGGACTGGAACGCACCCAGGTGCTTTCCAAGTACCTCGATCTGGATCAGGGCGACAAGGTGATCGCCGAGTACGTCTGGGTAGATGGCACCGGACACCTGCGCTCCAAGGCGCGCACGCTAGCGAAGAAGGTGTCCACGCCAGATCAGTTGCCAGAATGGAACTTTGACGGTAGCAGCACGAACCAGGCACCTGGCCACGACTCCGACGTGTATCTGAAACCGGTCGCTGTATACCGCGATCCTTTCCGTCGCGGCGACAACGTCGTGGTGCTCGCTGAGTGCTTCAACAACGATGGCACGCCGAACAAGTTCAACCACAGACACGAGGCTGCGAAGCTTTTCCGCGCCCACGAGCAGGCCGAGATCTGGTTTGGTCTAGAGCAGGAATATACTCTCTTCGACATGTACGACCAAGTCTACGGCTGGCCTCGCGGAGGCTTTCCAGCTCCACAGGGTCCTTACTACTGCGGTGTTGGTGCCGGAAAGGTCCATGCCCGTGACGTTGTAGAGGCTCACTACCGTGCCTGTCTTTATGCCGGAATCGAAATCTCGGGCATCAATGCCGAAGTAATGCCCTCGCAATGGGAGTTCCAGGTCGGTCCTTGTACTGGTATCAAGATGGGTGACCAGCTATGGATGGCCCGGTACTTCTTGCATCGTGTCGCTGAAGAATTTGGCGTCAAGATCTCTTTCCATCCAAAACCTCTAAAGGGCGAGTGGAACGGTGCTGGATGCCATACCAACGTTTCCACAAAGGAGATGCGTGCCCCAGGTGGCATCAAGCATATCGAGCAAGCTATTGAAAAATTATCTAAGCGTCATGCTGAACATATTAAGTTGTACGGATCGGACAACGAACAAAGACTCACAGGCCGCCACGAAACTGCCTCCATGACTTCGTTTAGCAGTGGTGTTGCCAACAGAGGTGCATCGATCAGAATTCCAAGATCAGTAGCTAAGGAGGGTTTGGGCTACTTTGAAGACCGTAGACCGGCTTCTAACATCGATCCATATTTGGTCACGGGTATAATTTGTGAAACTGTATGTGGTGCAATCGATGATGCCAACATGACAAAGGAATTTGAGAGAGAATCGCAGTAGTTTCTGTGCTGTGCGAAAAACCACTTCTTTCTACTATGGTTCATTACGTCCCGCTAGTTTTATCATTCACTCTCTCGTAACAATGAAATCCATGCCATTCTCTCCAGTTTCCTACCCGTCGGACAGGTGTATTTAATCAGATATATCTGTTGTAAGAGTCAGCCCACTCTTGGGATTTCTTATCTCAATCAAATAAAATGGTGTACATTATACTAAGCATTATTGACTAAGGGTTCAGTTTCATGAATATATAACATCACAATCTCGTCACCTCTTTACTTCGAGTAAAACGAGTTATATAAATAATCAATGCGTTTGTGGGATCGTTCGCTATGTATATTAAACTAATACTATCATGATCATATCACGGTTAATCGCGATGTATTCTCAAAATAGTATGCATTATCTTCTCTGTGCCGTTGTTGATCTTATTTTATAATTCAAAATATCTTATTCTTGCAAGACGCATCGACTTCAAAGATAAAGTAGATAAGACGCCAATGCCAATCCTATTAGATAGCACACATTTCCATGAGATTAGGCAACTCCTAAAAGCACGATCTGTTGCTTGGGATGCTCTCGCGAGAGCTGAAGAGCTCGATCCAAACGATGCAGAACTTGCGAAGGGGTTGGAGAAAGTTATCATGGATCGAAAATGCTTAACGTCATCCGCCGATGAAACATCAGTCTCTATGGAATCGAACGCAGATCAGTCAGAAGAAACCCCGACGATTGCTGTAGATGTGGACCTTGTGAATTCTTTGATCAACTTACTTTCGCAGGGCAATGCAGATGTCGTCAAAGCCATTCAAAACATCATAGCAGAAATGCTATGCGATGAGAGCAACGCAAGTGCACTTTTTGACACTTTCAGGAATAATAGAAGCTTGTTAGATAGGTACTTTGTCAGTTGCAAACTTTCCGAGTGCAATGATGAACAAACATTAATTATAACTGTTTACAACATGGTATCACTACTGATAATCCCAGACCTTTACAATACTGACACTGCGCGTGTTATACTAACTGCTGACACATTTCAAGCGGTTTTCACTAATATTGATCATCAAGATACTTGCTATATATGCTTGAGGCTGCTTCAGGAACTGGCAGCAGCTAAGAAATACCGCTCATTAGTTTGGGAGTATCACCATCGATTTTTACCTACGGTGTTTCGGATTCTTGGCAGTAAATCTGCAATAAAACCTTTACAATCTGGCCCTGGGATAGCTTCGTCAGCTGCTGCTGCAGGGGCTTATAATACTGATACGACAAGACCCATGATAATTGCGCCCACACACTCGAATAACTTGACCATTCAATTGCACTACTACTCTCTTATGTTAATCTGGGTTCTCACATTTGATGCAAAGATAGCACAGGAGATTACGACGAATTATCTTTCCAGTTTTCTGCAATTATTGAAGCTTGTAAGAGTTACCATCAAAGAGAAAATCATTAGATTATGCGTGGCTATCATCTTGCAATGCTGCTCAGTGCAAGTGAAAAACCACAGGCAAGTAGTCAAGCATTTGCTATTACTCGGCGATGGGCTGTCGGCCATCACTACCCTCAGTGAGCGCAAGTTCAGCGACGACGAACTGAAACAGGATATCAACACTTTGCGAGAGATTCTTGAGAGTGAATACCAGGAACTGTCATCTTTTGACGAATATGTTGCGGAACTCGATTCGAAGCTCCTCTGCTGGTCTCCACCACACATCGATAACGGTTTCTGGGCTGAGCACATTGACAAGTTCAAGGAGCATAATTGGAAGCTTCTCAGAGAGCTAATGGCCATCTTGATGACCCTTGACAAGGTGTCTACAACCGTGATTCAAGTGGCTCTTAGCGATATTACACATGTCGTCGAGCTCTTGCCCGAGAGCGTAGACGTACTGAGGGACTCGGGAGCAAAAATTGTGATTATGGAGCTATTAAACCACAGTGACTCCAGGGTGAAATATGAGGCCTTGAAGGCCACGCAAGCTATCATAGGGTATACCTTTAAACCAACCTAAACCATACTTTCTGGGCAAAACTATGATTTTTCTTTTTAATCTAACTCTCCTTCATTGGTAGTGCTCAATTATTTTATCTGCCACATGGTTATCTACATTGTTCTATACATTAACTAATCTTACGTCGTGATTGTTACCATGCTATCCTATGGGTAGCCTGACTACCATGATATCCACTATACCGCAAGCCTGTTAGTTACCTCACATGCTCAATTTGTCTTTTCATCGGATCACGTATTTTATGTACCCCGGATTTAATACGTATTTGATTTCCCCACATTTAATCCCTGGTATGTAAAAAGGCTTATAATTATTACCTGGTAATTGTGAAGTCATGGCAGAGCAATATGATGACCACATTCTTCATATCTTGAGGGGAAGTATATAAATAATGTACCGTATTCTTGTTCTGAAGATCAAAGGGTTGATTATCAGTAGTGTTATACTATTTTATAAGGTAGCCAACAGACATACTAATTAGCACCAAATCAAACCATAAGTCACGGTACAATGAATTATCTTAAACTTACATCAGAACTTAGCGAGCCCTTTATAATCCCTGATATTTCACCAGTCGGAGGGCAACAGCAGGAGACCGTTTCTGCCAGGAAAAATTCAATGTTTTCATCTAACATCCAGCTGCCCCCGATGGCTGAAGACAAGGGTAGCGGAGTGACGCTCAAATCGCCAGAACTGTCCGCTATAGATCTCACAGAAGACGAGATTCAGTCGATCCCAACGAGAAGGCAATCTATTTCGCTACTATGACCGTAGCCGTCATCAGCAGTGTGACCACTACTGCGTCTCATTCCGTCATATATATTCATATTCAAATCCTGCATATGTATAGTTATTCACCAATAAAAACATAACATCTATTGCCATCAGCCGCCTTGTCTAGCCTCACGTTCCAGTGTCACCTTACTGGCTTCCAGGTCCTGTTTGGGTTCGTTTGCGAAATCTCCACAACCACAATCGTAATCCTCCAGAATCGTAGCACAGTCGTAAGCTGGCTTCTTCAAGAACTCGTTGACTATATTGTGAACGTGGCAACCCCACAAGGCTGCAGCAGTTCTACTCGAGGTTTGCACTGGATACTTCTCCAGCAGTTTCACAAAATGATATGAACACTCGCCGCAGGGATATAGTTCTGCGTACAATTGTACAAATGTTTTCAGTTTTGTTCGCTGTTCCGGAGTTGGATTATCAGGAAATCTTGCTAGCAATGTGTGAAAATACTTCCAAGATGCATTGCCAAGCTCCTTCTTGGCCTCTAAATCTGGCATCAACGGCATGATTGCCTGAGAAGCAATCTTAGCCATCTTATCGGCTTTATCCACGTTAGCGGTTGAATCTATCGGAGCTTCTTGCGGTGTTTTGACATCCACTTGGCTTATAGTAGTCAGAGTGCCGTTGCTCGATACGAAGAACCACCATAATCCAATAACTACAAGAGCAGCAAGTAACCTCAAAGTGTTGTTTTTAGAGCGTCCAGTCCATTTGTTCATGGTAAAGCTGATGGTAATATGATGCTGGAACGGTTAAAGGTACTCGAGACACTTCTTGTATTGATAAGCTAGTTATGTTAATTTATAAAGTTGGATCATCTAAAACTCGACCTTAAATTGAAGGCATAATTCTTCGTCTTTTGCTTTAGCGGATTGGAATAATCACTCGAAGAATAACTATATAGTGGAAAATGCCTATCGATGCGCAATCCAGTGCTAAGTTTCCGGAAATACCATCTCCTGAGAAGTCCAAATTTAGGAGTCCCGATGCGACGAGCGTGGCTCAGATAAGTGCAGCAAGTAGAATGCATACTCAGACTTTGCGTGCTAGAGCTCCTCCAAGGTCTGGAACTATAGGTCAAGCCAGCAATGTCACTCATACGGTGAGTACGCGAAGAACTATCAGGCACGTATGCAATAACCCAAAAAATCCGCCCTGCGCTCATTGCGGGACGACAATAATACCATCGCCAGCGGCATCTTTGCCTCTTGCTGACTCACCCTCGATATCTATTGGAAATTGGACAATAACCTCACGTAAGAAACCGATTTTGAACGCTCAGGAACTCGAGATATGGGAATCCGAACTTGAAGGCTTAACACTACCTGAGATGATATTTGGCAACAATTACGTCCGAATCGAGAATGGAGATGATATAAAATGGAGCATCGAGTTTAATGCCTTCGATGCGCTTAGCATGGTCAATACCAGAGTTGATGAGTCTTCCAGTGTTAAGGTAGCTTATTCAGATAAATGGATTCGATCAAAGCAAAATTCAAAATCCTCTGACATTCACGAAGAATCATTACAAGTCTCTCAGCACTATGACTGGACTTATACAACCAAGTACAAAGGGACGATTAAACAACTTGGGTCTGGACCCATGCAGCAAAAGGTTGACGACTCTATAAAACTTCCATTGGATAAACTAGCAAAAATGGATAAGATATTATTTTATGATGATATGATATTATATGAGGATGAGTTGGCAGATAATGGAATATCGATGCTTAATGTCAAAATTCGTGTCATGGACGAGCGACTTCTACTTTTGAGCAGGTTTTTCTTACGTGTCGACGAGGTATTGCTTCGTGTCTATGATACAAGAGTGCATGTAGAATTTGACACCAATGAAATCATCCGTGAATTTAAATGTCACGAAGGCTTACATGAAGAGATAATGTCGAAACAGCGCTCTTTGAAACAACACCAAGATCCCAAAGCTGCTCTTCGCGATGCTAACTGGGTAGTACAGAATCTGCCTTTGATATCAAGAACCGTCGAGATGTTCACCTTCAAATAAACTTTAGCGTCAAGCGCTCAATAGGGTGTAATCAAAGTACTCTCATAACGCCATATCACTTCAGTATTATAGAAGCTGTACATCCTGAATGGTGTTGTTTTTTAGTGAGATTCTAATTCACTATCGCGATAAATTCATCGAAGCCAGCGCTGGCGCAATGAGTTGTGGCTTGAGAGTAGTAAATGGGTTACACCATGTTTACTGTGACGATTACCAATTTTTGCAAGCACAAAAATCAAAAATCAACATCATTTGCTGGTTCTATGGTTGGGGTACACTACGGTTTATTTGGATGCAAATTGTTGGATGATTCTGTATAAGCTCGATGATTTGCATCGATGCTCTGCGATATTAGATATATATGGTAAAAATTGGGCACATTATAAATCCACCTTGTAAAGTGAATAAGAACTCACCAAAACCCAGAATATGTGTAGCATGTCTAAAATAATGCCAATTCGGATCGAAAGAATTAGATCCGATGATAGAGGATGGAGTTTTGTATGCAAATTTCAATCTAAACGCTTTTCATTCGAGAGAATATATCAAATTTTGATAGTAACAACCAAAATGTCACCTTTGAATTTAACACGAAAACCGATGAACGGATACTAGACATAATCAAGGTGAATTAAATTGTGAGTCCAGCCAGTATCGCATTCCTTTCAATAGCTTTGCAAAGTACTGCTATTAACCGGGTAACCATGATATTTTCAATTTGACACTTACCTTAAGTGAAAAATTTTATAATATTCAAGATAGTTGATTTGAGTTTTAACGCATAGTGAGTACAGTCAAACCATTTATATTACGGTTTAGCAGAGCGTTTGAGCGTATCGTGATTACAATACTCCAAAAAGTGTTGTTGGTTAGTTTTTCAATTCAAATCGATTGCCAAGATGTCTATCAATATTTGCAGAGACAATCATGATCCGTTCTACCGTTATAAAATGCCTCCTATCCAAGCCAAGGTCGAAGGCCGTGGTAATGGTATCAAAACAGCCGTGTTGAATGTTGCAGATGTTGCACGCGCCTTAAATCGGCCAGCTCCATACCTTGTAAAATATTTCGGGTTTGAACTAGGTGCTCAAACCTCCATCTCTGTTGACAAAGATCGGTATCTTGTCAATGGTGTACACGAACCCGCCAAACTACAAGACGTTCTTGATGGGTTTATCACAAAGTTTGTATTATGTGGAAGCTGTAAAAATCCTGAAACTGAGATTGTTATTACGAAGGACAATGACCTCTTTAGAGACTGTAAAGCATGTGGCACACGCTCTCCAATGGATTTGAGGCATAAGTTATCATCCTTCATCATAAAGAATCCACCTGAATCCATGGAAGGTTCAAGAAAGAAAAAGAAGGCCGCAACCGCTTCAGCCAATGTTCGTGGAGGTGGTTTATCTATTAGTGATATCGCTCAAGGTAAATCGCAATCCAATGATGATGTTGCTACTCCTGGTGCCGAAGCTGATGACGACGACGATGAACTAGCAAGACAAATCAATGCTGCGGCATCCAACTTGGCTGAGATTGAGGTTAAAGACGATGAATGGGCTGTAGATATGTCTGAGGAGGCTATTAGGGCTCGTGCAAGAGAAATAAAGATCAGCAATGGTGAACTCGATCCAGAGCTCTCACAACTAGATGAATACGGAGAGTGGATTATCAAAGAAGCTGGTGATGACAGAAAAAGCTTTCCTTCCGATATAGAGTTGTACAAGAAAGCCGTTGAAATGGATGTCTTGAAAGAACCAAAAATTGGTTGCGTCCTGGCTCAATGCTTATTTGATGAGGATATTTTGAATGAAATTGTGGAGCATGCAGCTTTTTTTATCAAGGTTTTTGTTGACGCAGAGTACGAGAAGAACTTTTTGGGTGGTATAGAGAGGTTTTTGGGTCTAGAGCATAAAGAATTGATCCCTATTTTGCCAAAAATTCTGGTGCAGCTTTACAATAATGATATTGTGTCCGAAGAAGAGATAATTAGATTTGGTACGAAATCATCAAAAAAATTCGTACCTAAGGAGGTATCGAGAAAAGTCCGTAGAGCAGCCAAGCCTTTCATCGAGTGGCTTCAGAACGCAGAGAGTGAAGGTGAAAGTGATGACGACGAATAAACTTGATTTTCGACTTGCGGATAATTATACTCCATTTCTACGCGATTGTATAGGAAACTCGATACGTAAAGGCAAGGTATTCGATATGACGGCGACAACCGGCAAATCAATGCTAATATCATTTGTAACATATTTTTTGCGCGAATCTTTGACCTACTGAAGGGTAATTTTTCAAGACTTTGCAATTATTCTATATTGTTGCATATTATTTCACAGCTCCTGACATCTCATTAAGCCAGCAACGAATGCCGAGTTTATATTTTTAGGTCAAACTTCGCAGTATTTTAGTGAGTGAGTCAATAGTAAGTAAATGAATACCGGTAGTACATATTCGAGTATTGGCATCGAAGATTTCTTGATTGGTTTCGATCGAAATCTAATTAGTCTCATTATTCAAAATACTTTTTGCCATCAATTTATCAGGCACTCTTAATAACTGCCAATATTATTATTACTATTATTTCATTAAACTATTAATATTATTAAGGATATTATCATATTATTAGAGATTAAGTGTTTGTTATTAAATGAAGTGATATCGGATAAACTGTTTCGGTATTCAGTTCATGATTCTGATTGTACTATTTCCTGAAATATTGATTGATAATGCTATAAGCCACTTTTCAACTTTATGGATACAAATCAGCAAGTATACTTCGACAAGTAAAAGAAAAATAACTCCAAGTTACGGTCACGCCGCCGTTTCTAGAAAAGGAATAATATCTTAATTCACGGTACCATTTTGAGTGGGCATATTTGACTTAGATTTTGGTACCCACAAAATAGAAGCCGGAGTATTGCTGGGTGTAGGTTCCTTTAGATCAGATGAGCCTTGATCGTTCCTAATAGAGAATATTTTTTCCCCTCTGAAATTCGAAAAAGACCCATCTAGATCTTGGTATCTGTATGTCCCGTTAACTTTATTCTCAACAGATGATACATGACTGTTTGGTATACTACTTGGCGGCGTAATAAACAACGAGTTCGCCGAGGCGGTTGCATCAAAACATTTTGATCCTGAACCTTGTAGAGGCCAAACCGTGTTCCCAGATGTTTGTTGAGAATGAAGCGTGGCTTGAGTTTGATTTGATCTTACTGGTGGACCACGATTGTTGACTTTATCCGAAGGTGGAGTTCTGTACTTGTATCCAGAATTTTTTCTTTGAGGCATGATTGATGCGTTGGACATCGTTAATCCCACCTTGTCAATTAATTTTCGATTATGGGGATCGATCGAAAACTGTAGAATTGTGTCATGCACCCGCTTTTTGACTATATCATTATCCAATTCATCGAGTATTCTTGAAGATATTACTTTATAAAGGAATGTAGGCCCTATATCACCCTCCAGAAGTAAATTGCGCAATAAGTCAGGAACTTTGCCATGGTCCAAGTCACCGAAAATACCCTCAATGATACGTTTCTTTGAAATTTGCTCTCCTCTTGCAGTCAGTATTCTTAATACCGTTAAGGAGCCTAATTTGTGACAGCATAAAGCCTCCAAGTGAGGCATTATTTCATTGACTATTAGTTCATATCTATTTGAATAGAGACAGCTATCCAAGTACCATGTTATTAGAAGTGTTCCGTTTGGGTCAGTAATCAAATATCTGCTGTAAACTACTATCATTGTACTCAATAATAAAGTTTGTTCGTTCGTGATTACAGATTCTGTTTCTAGACAGGCTCTCACTGCTCTTACACCGAACTTGTTCCGGACTATATTCCAAAACCCACTTAGCATATTGCTGAAGATGAAGTTGTTCCATGGAAATTGATAATTTAAAATAGATTGGATGACATAGTTTCCATATTGGTCCTGGCACAATGCAATACATTTGGGACTTATACCTTCAATAATATATTTATACATTCTCGGCGAATTTGAGCCCTTGATTAACTTCTGGCAAACCCAAGTACCGTTTTTATGAATACCAAGTGATGGCATTTCAGAACACAGTTGGGTCAACATTATATTTTTGATTATCACAGATGCCTTATCAAAAAGCTTTTGGATCAGTGTATTGGAGGCTGGTTCGTAACATAAAGCACTGAGGTTGGGTAAAAGAAACATAATTAATTGATCTATCGTAACCTGATCTATCAATGTGCTGTTTTCCAAAATTTGTTTTATGTCTCTCAGAAACTCTCGTAGATCAGAAGATGCGTTTGTGGAATAATCTGTCCTTATTGTAATTTGCGAATCTGTGGAATCAGTGCTGGATAAATGTAATGCATGTCTTAATATGGACTGGGTTTTACTCTCGTCATAATGAGTATCGAAGCTCGACATCACATTATGGAAAGTGTCTATGCAATCATGAATGGCAGGTGGTAGCTGTGCTCCGTAGGGTGGTTCATTATCATCTAAAATGATACCATTTTTGATTAGCTGCTCTTGTAATAATGATCTCCTAGAATTATTACTATTGACCGAGTCAATAGAATTGCGATGGCTTCGAGAATCTGTTTTGTTCGTAGAAGAAATATTTTTGTTGGCAATTTGGTAAGGCCATACACCTACGTATTCGATGTGACAGACTACATCTTCATTGTTAAGTAACGGACGGTAATTCAGAGTTTCTTTTGCTTGAACTGCACTTTCTTCAGACTCAAACTCTACTAGGTTAAGCATGTGGTCTCTGAAACTACGCACTGAAATCACGTTACCGAATTGAAGGAAAACGTTGAGGACAAGTCCTGCGCTAATCATCGGAGGTAACAACAGTGAAGTAGTGGATAGAGAGACCAATATCAAATTAGAAACTTGAGTATCCATCGAGCCTGGCACAGGCATACCCGGAGTCGTTAACCTTATAATAGGATCCCAGGATTTCCAGCTGATAGAGTTGATGTCCACGTTGTCGAGCACCAGCGGCATGTCATGTTTGGTTGACGGAGAGGTAAGGTTCACAGCTGGTTGGGGGTGCCCTAAGAAATTTGTTTCAGTGCCTGAGCTTCTTACGCTGGGCCATTGTGGTGGAGTAGCAAAGGCACTCCAAAGAGGCGTTTCGTTGTTCATTTGATTCACGATCCGGAACCATTAGGATACCAGTTGCCACAGATAATGGCGATGGTGACTGCCTGCAGACCTTTCGCGCTACTGCAGATCGTCGTGGAAAACTAGCAGATAGAAATGTATGAGTATCACAGTATGTGCGTCCCGTAGATACTGCCGTAGAGATAGAAAGTGCTATGGTTCGGCGCTGCGGAGCAAAAAGACACAAAACAGAACTCGGTTCGGTTGTTGGGAGTCAGCAACGGTGCCGCCAGGCAACAAGGGTGCTCGAGCATCGGAGTTTCACAGTGGGTAATAGTAATGGTTATATACCTTCATATGCTCCTATGGGGGGCACACCTAAACCTGCAAAGGAGGCGCGATTCTGAACTGCAATACATCCCCAGAGTGGGCTCTAACTAGGCTAACCCGTCTGCGGAACTTTTGTTTGCTTCAGGAGGCCGCGGAGCCACGGCTGGCAGAACCATGTCGCGACCCCTAGGGCTTGCTGAACAAGGGTATCTCGGCAGTGATTTCCAGACTGCAAGCTCCACGAAAGAAGAGACAACACGTCCCCACTGGTGCCCGAAGCTAGGTGGCCCCTATACACGTCTCGAAAGGGGTGTTGGTGCTCAGGACTATTTACACTCTTTCTATTCACATCAACGTCTCTAGAGATAAAATATATGTGTCTACAATCACGCTTATTCGTGGCGCACTCGATAGCACCGAACTACGCCGTCTGGCGCACTTCTGTACATAAAAGTAACAAAACGAGGCTCTCAAACCAAGACATGGGCGGATACCGGCTCTGTAGAAGATATCTTCCATCACTGGCAGAGCTCTGTACAGCAATGCTACTTTGCTACGTATTATGGGCAAGTAATTATAAGCTCATCGGACTTTACTCAAATAGAGTAATTACTAATCTATATTAACGCAAAAGTAATTTTTCAAAAATTAGGGATATATGTGCAAGAAATAACATGTTCGAACGCGGCAGCTCGGATTTCCCGTTGTGGTAGCCTTGTCTCACGTGATCGGTTTCTCTTTCGGGTAGTACACCCCTTATTTTGCGCATTCGATTTAGGCCGAGCGACGACTGCCATCAGTGCACCCACGCTCTTTAAAGCTTGCAGAAATTACTGCTACAAATATTAGTGAAAAAGACCAAATGGCTCGGAAATAAAAAAAACTGACGTTTGCGTGGGTGGAATAGTTCGTCTGTCAGATTGCATGGACTCATCTTGAGCATGCCACTAGGTGATGGAGCATGGACCAAATCTCTGCCTAGAGGGCTCCTGGGAAACTGAGGTACTAGGCTGGTGCATGGTATGAGCTCTAGGCGGGATCCGTCTAAGTTTAGAGAGAGGCTTGCTAAATGAATGGGACAATTTCATGAGATGCTGAAATTTTCAATGATGTGTTGCACAACCGGCAGATTATACACTCTGCGAGACTAGACTTCACCGTAGTTTTGACTGGTACTTTACACTTGAAGGATCGATATCGAAGGTTTAGATAGCGTTTAGGAACCAACGAACTAGACAAAATGTATGCATAGTGTTGGGCTAAATGAGCTCGTGCGTGGCGCACGGGCAGCATGAAGCTCTAGTTTTTACCTCCAGCTGACGAGACGGGACAGGACGCGACGCAAGCAACGCAACGTGTATGCTCGCGTCCCCCCAGTCAGCTACCCGCAGAGAGCATTTTACTAACAGAACGTCGATTTGCGGCACTCCAGCGTAGTGTCCGCTCTCGAATTTTCCGTGCAGGGCCAAGAGAACTAAGAAGGTCGGAATCACAGGTAAGTACGGTGTCCGTTACGGTTCCTCGTTGAGAAGACAGGTCAAGAAGCTTGAGGTGCAACAGCACGCCAAGTACGACTGCACCTTCTGCGGTAAGCAAACCGTCAAGAGAGGTGCTGCCGGTATCTGGACCTGCTCTTCGTGCAAGAAGACTGTTGCCGGCGGTGCTTACACCGTCTCCACTGCCGCTGCCGCCACTGTCAGATCCACCATCAGGAGATTGAGAGACATGGTGGAGGCTTAAGCATATCCTATGTATAACTCTGTATCACCGAATTTAAAAAATGGCATGACCTAGCTCATCGTTGCCAGCGCTGCGCGAAAACCGAAGCTCCCAAAGATTCTTCGGCTGTCTGCCAGCACGAGGCTGTCTCCATACTGATGGCGAAGTCACAGTCGCTAGCACACGACGCTAGCTGGCAGGCATCATCATCATCTCGCGCGATAAAATCGAAGAAATGTCAGTAGAATCACACTAATTTTTCTCTCAGTGACGTCCGTCTTCCACAGAATGAAGATGGTCTACGGCTAATTAAGGGTTCTTGGTATCACGTGAGTGTTTCTATTATTTGCCTATCAATCTATTTATATTGATCTTGCTGCAGTCGCTAGGCATCACAAAAGCAATTCCTTTACCATGAAATAGCAATTATGCCTTGGCGGACGCGCGTTTACCGCATGTGGTAAGATAGTCGCGTCCAATAAAGCAACAGACGCGATCGTCTAATATTTCCATTTCCTATTATGGACTGTCTCCACGTAATATCCCATAATCGTTATAATATGCCATATGTACACATATCAAACAGACGCATTGTAAAGAATCTTGATCTCCTATCTCGGTATATTGTAAATAAATACACGCATAGCTTTAGGCAAAAGGTATACAATGTCCTCGATATTACGAGCAGATCTCTTCTCCGGATGCAACAATCCGCACCAAATGGCCAGATAGCTATCGGACATTGTATTATATATTGAGATGATTGTAAGTTCTAGTCAGAAGCGCAGAGGATTCCCCATTGGCTGCCAAGAAAGAGTCAAATCGCACAACACAAATGGCTACAGGGATCTCCAGCGCGTTCGGCAGCCATCTGAAGCATCGCCATTACGAACGGCAGATCCCACCGATTTCGGGGCCCGTTTCCCACAAAACCGAGTTGTCGACCTGGGGTGCCGCACGTGCCAAGAAGCGCTACAGGTTCTTCACTGTCATGGTGGATTTCGCGGCACCTGGCTCGGCCGTGCCCGGCCCTGCACCGCAGATGTCGGCGCACCAGGGCGAGGTAGTGCAGCTCATAGAGTCTCCAAGCCAAAGCAACGCCGAGTGGGCCTATGTGAAGTCGCTGAGCAGAATTTCTGAGGGTTATGTGCCGCATAATATTCTGCAAGCAGACTTTAGTATAACCCCAAGTCCATCCCGGGTCAACGACGACTCTCCTCTGTCGCCCGTAAGCTGTTCTCCTGCAAGTAGGGCACATTCAAAGTTCAGTGGTAGTTTGATGGCCGAATATACACCTCCCAATTCGCCTACAATCACTATCAGCTCGAGAGGTTTCAAAGAAAGGTCCCTCTCAGTGAACTCCAGCTACCTCACAAGATCCCAAAAATATTCGAGGTTCCAATCCCTGAAAAACGTTGCCAAATTATATGTCCAGTC
Organism: Oligophagozyma castellii; assembly: GCA_030556345.1. NCBI lineage: Eukaryota > Fungi > Ascomycota > Saccharomycetes > Saccharomycetales > Saccharomycetaceae > Oligophagozyma > Oligophagozyma castellii. The sequence goes on from JAKTPW010000010.1 coordinate 313,389, forward strand.
GATCAACTACGATGCTGATGGTAGGATCCAATACAAAATTCATGTTATTACCACAGATGGTAGCTCTATGGAGATTTATAAGCATTATCAGGATTTCTATCAATTGCAACTTGCCCTTCTTTCCGAAGTAGAGAACATATCTACGAATAAATCAAATCAGCAAATTCTTTCTGCATTGATGCCCCGACTACCTGGGTTGCCTGCTCCTGTGCCGGTAACAAACGATCACCATATATCGCAAAGCATGCAAGGAAGAATTGAAATATTCAATGTGTATCTCTCAAATTTATTGAATCAATTCGGCGAGTCTACACATGAGGCTTTGGGCTCAATTTTGCTAAACTGGTTGATCAATAATGAAGTAAGCCCCAGATATACTCAGTCCTCGCGTGGTGCACTCAAAATACTCTTCAAAGGCGACTATTACAATCTTCGATATCAATACGGTCAACTCGACACATTGTCTAAACTCCTCGATTTGATTGGAAGAAGAATAAAGGAATTGCCTCAAAAAGAAAACGTAACGCTGACTGCAAAAATAGATGGCTGGTACATCCTTGAAATTGCAGACGAACACACATATCAGGGCTTACTTTCCAAAATGCATGAATATAAGAAGTTAGTGATTGAGATATGTTAGTAATTGCCTATAGTGTATAATCTACCATAACGAGATTGATGACTAATAATTGTTTTACTACTTGACCGATAAACTTCTTATGCAGCTTACAAGAGACAAAACTCAATGATTGTCATGCGTGCGTACAAAGAAAGATGATTTTCCCTTGTATTTGATCGCTGTCAAATTAATGTAGAGTAAAAACGTGAAATTTCATGAACTTCGCACATTTGTCTGTTGCAACTTATCAAAATAATGATGCTAGATTTAAGGAAAAAAATTTACTTCTGTCCCTTGATATCTATCTTGCCCATCTTGTTGAATAACTGGGTTATCTTTGGCCTCCCGGATTTGCTATTAAAGATTTTGGTTTCACCTTCGCACTCGGTTTTTTCCTTACTTTCTATGAAATTATCCAATCCGTTGTGCGTGAGATAGTCTTCCAGATTTTTCAATGAATCGAATCCCAAACATTCACTAAGAAAATGTAAATTTATTTGGTTATAGCTCTTGCATATGATGGTCAGTGCATTTAGGCGTTCCCGAGAAATAAATAAGTTGACCAGTTGCCTGTGGAGTCCAGATAGTTTAAGGTAGATTTTGAAAAAATTGAAATAGTTAGTCAATAATTTTGCATCTGCCAGATTCAGTGCGTTTTGTACATCAGTACTCTCATAAATAGATCTGTTATCCTTCAAAAGTCTCAGCCGTAGTCTTGTTACGGAGTCAAAGTCCGATGTCATCAAGTGGTATATTATTAGATATCCTGTAAACTCGTTCATATTTACTCTCAAATCAGGGTTGTCAAACAAAACCATCAATCGGCTTTGACACTGATTGAATTCCCCCAAATCGGAGTTTTCTATGGCCAGTCTAGCATGCGTTTGGTAAACCTTAACAGTGAATCTGTTTTCTAGCATTTGCACTCTCAAATCCTGTCTTATTGCTTTCAGCTGATCAGAAAGATATGTATATGTGCACGATTTGTTGTTAATTTTGTTGAGTAATTCGTTGAAGGCTACTTTCAAAACTCCTAACGGCCTGATCAAATCGGGATTGGGTTCCGAGGTGAGCCTTAGGTATGATTTCTCTAGTTTAGTACAACGACCCACAATTTTCCAACTTTTATCGTACATTTGAGACTTTGAGCTCAAAGCATTCAGGTTTTTGAAGTCATCTTGCACCTCATGACTGTTTGAGTTTGTAAGACTGCTCTTAGGAGATTGGTTGAACCTTTCAGCTCTTTTCCTTTTTCTCTCTGCTTCATCCTTACTTTGATTGAGGTTCGAGTAATTTATACTATGTCTGTGCACAGGACTAACTGTTTTTATTTTAGCTCTCTTGTGACTCTGTTGGGATATACCAGCTTGCTTAGAGCCTAGGCCCTGGCGCACCGCTACTGAGGTACGTTCAGATTCTTTGCGGTACGACGCCGATGAAGAAACAGGTAGAGTCCCTTGATTCGTTGGGACTGGTAAAATCGGTGTAGTATGCTGATCTGATACCAATGGCAAAACTGGTGGATTCTCTGAGACCTTTGCTTTTTTGCTTCCCAATGTGACCGGGACAACCTGGTTATATGGTTTCACCATCTAAGACAAAAATGCGATGAAGAAAAGACCTTGAACTATTCCATTCAATAATCCAAATCCTAGCTTCCATAAGAGCTTGGAACCCAAGAAAACCTCTGGCTGGCTTTGGCTTGTCGCGTCTATTTTTTTTTCAGTTGCGCAACGTACATTGAAAAGGTAAAAATGGCTATTATCTAAACAGAATTTGTGTTAGTGTGTTCAGTAGTATTTTGAACAAAAGTCAGTTTTTGGGAAACTATTTTGCACAATCGTGAATCGCGCTAGCCTAAATAGAAGCTTGCTTTCTTGTCGGATTGTATTACTTTGCATCATCCTTCTCCAAAGCGCAATATATATTCATTCCGAATTTAAGGTGAAATTAGGTTGGTTTATTTAATATTCTCTATCAGAAGTTCTTGTATTGATGCCAAGATATCAGTTTATTTTGTATAAATCATTAGTTCAACTTGGCTGTATTATATAGGTCGTAAGAACAATCGCAGAAGTTCAACCACAGTAGACTGAAACACAGAGGGTACCAAAGGAAGTATATCATTTGTTTGTAGTGTTAGCGAGATAGGATTAGTAATGGGCATTAAACCACATGATTAAGGTAAAATAATGATGTTCATGACTGAAGCATAAGATTCAAAGTTACAATATTATTTGTGTTGGGCATTGATATGCATATACGTTTGGCACATGCTTATTTTCTGATTGATTTTGACCAATTTAATGTTTTGTAAGAAAACAAATTTCTAGTTAAGAAATAAAATATATTTTGATTTTGTTTACGTATGCGAAATTGGAACAAATTATGTAGCTGTCACTGATTATCTGGTAAGGCACTGCAAATTCGTCATTATTAGCTATTACCCAATTATGAATTATAGTGGTAATTGTTTATGGTTATCTTCGATTTTTGCCTGGGTTATAAAATAAATCATCAAACATAAAGAACAGGCAACATTTTATTGATTCTGAGATCCTAATTAGGACTATTAGTGCAACAATTTTGTGATCGAAAATTCAAAACCACAAATCTCACTAAAATATAATTCGATACCGACACCAAAATTCAGATGTTGGAATTTATTCGTGTGCAAAGTATGGGCATATTACATTCGCGAATCGATTAACATCATGCAAGATATAGAGTTTCAAATAAATTTATTATCGTGAAAATTTTTGGTAATCGGCTCAACTTCGATATACTAGATATATTATGATAGATGTAGTATAGTTCCGTATTCGTCTGAGAAGTTTATGCCAAATCTCTTCTAAAAAACATTCAGTAAAGGAAAGAAAATTTACCTCAAAATTTACTTACTCTCATGGAAAACTCTTTTGGGTCAGATGGTCATCCCGCTCAAGCGTGACGTAAATAGAGGGTGCTTCTTGCTACAAAGAATCAAACTATAGTAGTAAATATTCAAAGAGACAGCAAGAAAAAGCGTGATTATAATATAAGGGTAGAGTGTTGTTAAGATGACATCCATGTCACCAAAATAAGTGGGAGTTTGGCCGAGTGGTTTAAGGCGTCAGATTTAGGTGGTTTTCCTCTAAATTCTCTGATATCTTCGGATGCAAGGGTTCGAATCCCTTAGCTCTCAATATTTTTGTTCTTTAATTTTTATGACATGAATCATTTGAGTACTACAAACCAAGGCCAAGACATGTTGAAACCGTGTATATGTTACATTATCGAAGTTATTATAAAATGCAGCTGATTGAATCCTTGAACGACTGAAACTGAAGTATCTTCGTAGTTTATCTCTATCTTGAACCTTTTCTGATATAAAAGCAAACAAACACTATTCAGTAACTGAAATAAAAACTTTAGTAGTATCCATATAGGATTCTGTTACTTTACTATCCAACAATTAATCAACTAACACTTCATAACCACTTATAGCCAACTGAATAAAAGTACTCTAGGTAGACTAATAACCCAAAATATAGCTTACAGTATTCTTGAGTGCCCCAATAACAGCTCAATATTTGATGTTAATCAAGAAGGTAGTGTGAAAACTTAACATCATTTTGGATCATTATTACGAGAAGACCGTCCACTTTTAACATTGTAGAACAAGTATAAAAATTGACCTCAGAAACGGAGATTAGCTACCCACATATGGAAAATAAAAAAACTCTATAATATGTATACTGGACAGCGTTGACAATTCACCGAGATTGTCGAGACAGTTCGTTACTGAACTTGCGGGTATTGCGGCCTAACGACATGTTCAAGCACCACGTGATCTTCGAGAATTAAGCACGTGATCATAGACCAATCATTATTGCCAGTACTCAAAATTAGAGTACAAAGTTCAAGAAAATCCTGAGATCGAATAGCCTATTCCCCTGCATGATAGTGAATCGTTCTTGAGATTTTTATAGGATTAGAAGGCTTGTGTACTCAGCGGCCGATCAAATTCAACGAACTGGGCTGATACTCATCTGTTGGCATCCAAGCATTTCAAATCATCGAAAAAGCAACACAACTCTGTGAGGTTGAAATCCAATTCCTATCGAAAGCAAAGGAGATCAAGATACCTGACGCCTGAACGACTAAAAATGTTTGGAAGAATATTTGCAAGACGCCTTGCTAGTGCAGCCAACAAGTCGGCTGTAAAACTACCAGCCAAACTTTATGGTCTGGAAGGCACGTATGCCTCAGCACTTTTCACCGCGGCTTCCAAAGAATCTAGTATTGAATCTGCGTATAAATCGTTAACAAAATTACATGATGTAATTAGCCGTGATCGAAAATTGGCTCATATTCTTACAAACCCCGCCATATCGAGTCAGGACCGTTCATCAGTGGTGGAAATTCTAGCCAAAGAAGAGCAACTCGACACTACGGTTGCAAACTTGCTAGGTGTATTGGCAGAAAATAACAGACTAGCCCACCTGGAGCGTATAGTTTCTCAATTTGGTATTTTGAACGATGCGTATGGTGGTGTCATAAGGGCAACGGTTACAACAGCACAACCATTAGATCCTAAATCATTCAAAAGAGTTGAGAAGGCTCTAGCTAGCTCTCAATTAGTTGGAAGCAGCAAAACCTTAAAGCTTGAGAACACGGTGAATCCCGAAATCAAAGGTGGACTTGTTGTAGAGATTGCTGACAGGACAGTGGACTTGAGTATTGCATCGAAGATTCAACGCTTGAATGAGTTGCTAAAGCAGTCTATCTAACAAGGCACACAAAGTCGAATTTATACGATATATAGTGATATTCTTAATATGTGTAGAAGAAGTCTGAAGTGATCTTAGCAATCTGAGTATGTGAAGCATGCGCTGGGTGGTTTCTTGAAAATGGTAAAGCAAGTAGATAATAATAATAACCTTTATATCTAACATATATTCTATATCACATAAAAAACAGTACTGGTGTAACTCAGATTGACGTTACAGTTGAAGCTTTTCCAAGCAGCATGATTTTCCGATCTTTTTTAATGAAGCAAAAGAGTTGAGGTCTTTTCACACAGCCTCGAAGTAGAAAGTGGTTAACGTAATAGTAACAATATCCCTTAGGAATAAGTATATGAAATCAAGACAGTAGTAGTAAGGGTGAAAAGGAGGAAGATCATTTCGACTTCTTTGTATCGTTCCTCAGTCTTGCCGAAAGGTTCTTGACTTTTTCTTGCTTCTCCTCTTCTCTTCTTTGCAAGAATTCTCTGTACTTGTCGATGGTAACACGCCTCTGTTGCTTCTCGTATTCCTCGAAGCCATGAAACTTGGTACCGGTGAGCTCATCCCAGAAAGTGAAGAAAGGTTGAGCAAAATTGCTCTTTAAGCCAAACATTTGGTGGTGAATGTCGTGATATACAGCATTGTTGGGGAAGACGAATCTGAAGAGGTCCCATGGCAAGGCGTAACCACAATGATCGTCGACAGTCTTCATGGTAGCAAAAGTGTAGAAGACGATTTGTTCTCTGTGAGTGAGGCCAGTAATGAGCATCGCAAGACCCGTGCCCAAGGTATCTAGCAAGAAGCCCTCGACAGGGTTGTTGAAGAGGGCGCCAAATGCATAAGGGACGTAAAGCTCATGATGCACGGAGTGAAACCAGCGGTAGAGGGTGGAGTTGGCATGCATGAGTCTGTGGAGCCAGTATTGCCAAGTGTCGATGATAACGAAGCCCACCGCGATCTTGCAGAAGGAGATGCCGTACATATAGGCGTAGTAGAGGGCGAAGTCAGGAACGAAGTCTGCGGGGGCGTACTGGCGCCAGTGCCACATGGCGTTGAGCTCGAAGCCGGTGACTGGATGGTCGTCGAACTGGAGGACGGCGAGGCCAACGGCGGTCTGGATCACGTGCTGCAGGATGACCTCGCGCAGGACGTGGAGGCGCGTGGCCTTGTTACGCTTCGCGATCTCCTCGGCCGGGTGGATGCGGTACTGCTCGCACAGCTCGAGGGTGTCGATGGTGTAGAAGTACGCGGACAGCAGCCAGTAGGCGACGACGGGCGCGGCGAGGGCCAGGACTCCGTCAGACATCGACGCGACCAGCGACTCCTGGGGCCGCAGCTCGACCACGGGCGCCTGAGGCGCGTGCATGAAGGCGTACTTCGACGCAAACTCGAACGGCTTGGTCGCAGAGGCGTTGAACGACGACATGGTCAGTGCGGGCGGACTCTTAGTGAGGTAGGTGACCAGTAGTTCTGCAAGCGAAACTCTACACAAGCAATACCGAGAGACTTGCCTTTGCCTGTTGTTTGGCGCGCGTATATATAGACTTTGGCGACCTTGCTGCTTATTGCACTTTGCGGAGCTTTGCGGTGCTTTGCGGTGTCAGTTGAGGGCGCTGCGTTGAGTGATGCGATGCGATGCTTTTAGATGTCTTTGCGTTAACCTGGCCAATTTACAATAGATTGCAAAATTCGCGATATGACATATGGGGCATTATCGGCTCCTTTTGCGGCTGGCCTGATAGTAGCTTAAACGAGCCCTTAGAGCGCTCGTCGTTTACGAGGTAGCTCTGTCGCTCGTTCCCCGATTGCGCTCGTTCCGCGATCGCGCTCGTTCCCGGCGTGTGCCGGCACCACTATACGACGGCGCCGAGACGTAGGCGCACGTGATGATGGCCTAAAGCAACGCGCGCGCAGTCGCCGAGCGCAGCAAGGGCGATGAATAGTAATTACAGTGCACGTGCCAAGGTCACGTGGTGGGACCGACTTACTTAGATACTATATGTACAGGCTTCCTCCCTACTTAGTACGGGCGGGTTGATGGTTACTGCGTTGCATTAGGGGGGCGAGCTGTGCCTGGGCCTGGGCCTGGGCTTGGGCTTGGGCCTGGGCCTGGGCCTGCCGCGGACTGCGGCCGGGTCAGCGCGCGGATGAGGGCGCTCTGCTCACGTGCGGTGTTGCCGGTGCGCGGGATCACGTGATGGGTCACGTGCGCGAGGCCTAGCTCGGGCGGGTCCCAGTGCGCGGCACGGTCGCCCATGCGCCAGAGGTCCTCCCAGTAGAGGTCCACGTGACCAGAAGGAGGCACGTGACCCGCGCGCCTGCCCTGGCGCAGACACTCGCGCAGGTCCGCGACGGCCTCCATGGCGTACGTGGGGCGGTACTGCGCGCTGTACCAGACCTGGCCCGCGTCGTTCTTGCGGCGCAGGGCCTGCGCGGCGCGCGCCTGCGCCACGTCCCGCATGTAGCGCAGGCGCACCAGATTCTGGTATAGCTGCACCGCCGCGGCGTGCCCCGGCATCGTCGCCAGGCACATCAGTCGCCACACGTCCCGCCGCGTCGACGGCTTGCGGTTCGCCCAGTGCGGCCGCTGGAACTGCTCGTCGATCTGCTTTTGCTCAAACTTGGGCACCTGCGAGTAGAGCACCTGCCCATGCTCCAAGTGCCGGAACATGTAGACGCTGGGTGAAAACCCGGCCTTCGCAAGCCACTGCGCAGGCCGAAACCGCGACGCTGCCACGTTCACTTTGCTCATCGTGCCTTGCTACGCCTGGGTGTTGCGTGCGTTGTTCCGAAGTTCGCTGGCTGCACACACACTGCTGATCTGCGAAGGTTCTTTAATGCACTTCTTGCTCGAGACTTGGAAATATATTGCAAAATTATAGGTCTTCTCTTCTTCTATGCATAAGCAATGCTCATCCATATCTTCCTCTGGCTGCGTGAAAAATTTAGTACTCCACGTCCAAAGTCAGTGCGCCACTAGTTCGCAACCACGCTCCGTCCCCAGATTGATGAATCTTTACAGCATACCCGTGGGACTGACAACTTTGCAATCCGACCTCGTCGAGATTGTAATCTCCCTGCATGCGGGACTCTTTGCAGCAAATCCTCTTCCTCTGAACCAAGCTGATCTCGCTGCTAATTCTCCCTACCCGAAGATATCCCCGAGACAAATGCACCAACTCATGCTCACCAACATTAACGTCATAGGCAACCACCCGTCCCTCTTAGTCGACCACTACGTACCGCGTCAATTCCTCAAAATGCAGCCAAAGGATAGTCTCACTGGCACAAGCGACAAATTCGCACATCTCGACCAAATCCTGTCCTGTCTTGCTGAGATGGGTACGACCACACCAGACCTGAACATCGCCCTAGTCGCCCACAATATCAAGGAACTCGACCTCTTGGAGGTTCTCACCTTAGGCAAACACTTTAGAACAAAACGCTTATCGGGGACTTCATTGTTCGATGAAAAATATACCTACCCTGAAGAACGTCCAAAGAGCCTGGAGACGATTAGACCCGCTAAACGTGCGAAGTTGGAGTCCCAAGGCTCAGAATCACCGGATCTTGAATCCAGAGACTCAACGCCTTCCCAACCACAGGAGACAACAAAAGGCGCATCGTACTCCGGTTACGTCAAGGATAATTACGACTACTCTTGGAAAAGAGATCAAAATAACTTTAAACAGAATAACGATCCCTGGTTGTTCCTTGCCACAAAGACTCATTTGATGCATGATGACGATTTATTCAAAAACACTAAACTCGACCTGGTAATCACTTTCGATCCCTTGTTTGACGCATCGAGTTCAGCGTTGCGCGGTACGGGGAAACGTGGGAAACCAGGCAGAAGAACAAAGACTCTTTTGCCACCTATTTTGAGATTGGTAATCAAAGATTCACCTGATCATTACATTTTGGCACACAAAAAGACTAACAATAAACTATCATCAAACGAGGAACACAAATTATTGGTCGATTCTCTCAAACATTTCCTTGCTTCGCGTGTCATTAATCCTGCTCATGGACAAGTTTCCAGGAATGTTGACTATCAAAAGATCATTGTAGAAATTCTGGCGGGCAACCTCGAAAAAGATGATGTAGAAAATATCTTACCAGATTGTAAATTAACCTCAGTGCCTTCCGATTTCTTTTTTAATCATGAGGCTGAAATATTGACACCAATGTTGGCTCCTCTTTCACAACTGCACACAAAATTCACTCTTTGTCACCAACAATTTGATCTGAAATCGTATCAATCTCAACTCATGGACAGGACTCTAAAGCGTCTCGTTGACGTTCAAAAGAACATTGACATAAATAAATGCGCCTTGGAGGACAAGAGACTTCAAGAAACTATGAGACAAAATAGCTTGGACATATTGAAAGAGAGTATAGGGAGAATCTTCAAACAGAAAGAAGAGAGCGATAAGGTTCTGACAGACTCTGAAAAGCGGTTGACTAGTTTGAAGACAGAGAATTCCAATTTGAAGAATCGATTATCCTTAAACAAAACAAAGAAAGAAGAGTTTTCAAAATTGACAATACCAACCTTGTCTGAATCTGATCTTAACTTAATGCTGACAGACTATGAGAATAAACTGAAAGTCTTAAGACAAAAGTTGACGCAACTGAAAACACTCGACAAGGAAAAATTGGAGCAAAATGAGACGCTGAGATCGAAATACCAAGCCATGTCGGCTACAGCAGCTGAAAAAGTCGAACAAGAAAAATTACTCAAATCAAATCGAGACGAATTGGAAAAGAAATTGAAATTCAATTACACTCCGGAACAAATTACTTTGGGATCATACAGGTCCCAACGAGATAGCTTGGAGTCACAATTAAGATTTTTGAACAAGTCCTACAAGTTCTTGCAAGACTACATTAGCAACATCAATAAGACGTATAACTGTAAAATATCTGAAAGTGAAGATCCATCCAAACGCGGAAGAAGCTCCTTGAAAAGTGGATTCGGCAGAACCTCAAACAATAGCATGCGTTCACGTACAACACGTTCCACTACACCAATGTTTAATGGATAAATTGGATATAATTTAGCACAATAATCCGTACTTGTATTAATTAATTGCATATTCTTCAATTTCCCTTCAAAATTATCGATTTTTTTTCTTACTTACTCTACGTGTTGATCTCTGTAGATTTTGTACTTGGGTCAAGATTTGCCGATTCACGATTTCCATTATTATACAATTCATCCTAAATCATCCAAAGACATATAAACATCCAAGTTGAAAAGAGGTTCAATCGGTGCCAGAGATTGAAGTACTGTTGATTGATGTATGCTACAGTATAAGGTGCTGTACTCTTGAATAATATATCATAATAACAATGAATTATCTCGAAGAAAATAGGGTGTACTCCCTGTACGTCGAAGATTTCGAACTCCAGGGATTATGGAATCAGGCCTACTTGATGATCAGCAATTACGCTAAAGAAACATCGTGGTACGGACTTTTGAGAGATTATTTACTACTGATGTTTGTATGCAAGTACTTGTCTCTACTTGCATTTAATTTGAAAGTGTACGGCCCAATTGGTATGATTAAGAAAAGTTACCGGAACATTGCTCGAAAGGCGTTCAAGTATCTCTTGGAGTCCAGAGTACTGAAAGCTAAAGTGGACAAACAAGTAGCGAAAGTCAGAAATGCTTTGGAAAAAGATCTGATTAAGAACTCCAACAATTTAAGGGATTTTGAGGCATTGCCTACCAATGGAATATCTACCGACGAGGTAGTCGAAGAATTGAATAAGCTCGCTACTAGTCTTGAGAGAACCAAATGGGAAGCAGGGAGAGTTTCCGGTGCGGTTTACCATGGGGGCCCAGATCTAATTCATCTGCAAACACTTGCATTTGAGAAATTTTGTGTGGCCAACCAATTACATCCCGATGTATTTCCTGCTGTTCGTAAAATGGAAGCAGAAGTTGTGGCCATGATACTAAACATGTTCAATGCCCCCAAAACGACTGGCTGTGGCACAACTACTTCCGGTGGTACCGAATCTTTGCTGTTAGCATGCCTTAGTGCCAAATTCTATGCCTACCATCATCATGGAATCACAAAACCTGAAATAATTGCTCCAATAACTGTGCATGCCGGTGTTGATAAAGCCGCCTATTACTTCGGTATAAAACTGCACCATGTAGATGTGGACCCAGCCACATACCAAGTGAACTTGCGACAAGTTCGCAAATTTATCAATAAAAACACCGTTTTAATTGTAGGATCTGCACCCAATTTTCCTCACGGTATTGTAGATGATATACAAGGGCTGGGAGAATTAGCTCAAAAGCATAATCTTCTCTTGCATGTCGATTGCTGTCTTGGATCATTTGTTGCAGCGTTCAAAGAAAAAGCTGGCTTCACTGACACACCACCTTTCGATTTTCGTGTACCCGGAGTCACATCGATTTCTTGTGATACTCATAAATATGGTTTTGCTCCAAAGGGATCATCAGTCATCATGTATCGTAATGAGGATTTGAGAATGCACCAATATTTCGTAACTACCGAATGGACTGGCGGCTTATATGGATCGCCTACTTTAGCAGGATCGAGACCTGGGGCACTAGTTGTGGGTTGCTGGGCAACCATGATAAACATGGGCGAAGATGGCTATATCAAATCATGTCGTGACATCATCAATGCTGCAAGAAAGTTACGTCATTATATTGAAACAAAGATTCCTGAGCTCAGCATAATCGGAAATCCACTACACTCAGTTGTCTCTTTTAAATCCGATGTTTTAAATGTTTATGAGCTAGCAGATAGGCTATCTAAGAACGGATGGCACTTGAACGCATTACAAAACCCTGCAGCACTACATATGGCAGTGACTGGACCAAGTATAAATGCTATCGATGAACTGTGCTCTGTTCTTAGCACCTTGGTTTCCGAGATGATAGCCGAAGGTAATGTTAAGCCTGCTGACGATGGAACGAATGCTTTATATGGCGTTGCCGGCAGTGTTCAAACCTCCGGCGTCGCGGATCGTTTGATAGTTGCTTTTCTTGATACACTCTACAAACTCAAGCCCTCTGAGTAAAATTTTCTAATATATCAAGTTGGTGTTGTATGGAGTGAAGAAAAGTCACTGATATGTGGTTAAATCTACGTCGTTAGCCTTTGACTGTTTTCACATACTTTCTGGCAACACGATACATGATACAGTTTACATCACATCGTACTCTAAGCCATCAAATTCTTCCAAATTTTGATTTTGAACCTTGCAAACATGAAGATCATAATGGCTCAGTTGTTAATATCAAGGCATGAAGATAATTCTCGTTCGATCTCTGACGGTATTCTGTACCAATTCGTTGAGAAGCATAATAAAGCACTTACGTTACTTTGAAATTGAGTAAGAAATCTCAGATTTATTTGACCGTTATATTAAGAACTTATTCAATCGGGGAATAGATATTTACGACATGACAGACAAACCATGAACCCCTAACATAGAATTTTACGTGCTTTTTGACGGTATATGAATATAAATAATTAATTATATTAATATAAATATGTTAATAATTCAAATATATCTGTTAATCTAAGACTGTTTTGAATCAGATAAATCACACATTTTCTACTTTGAACTTAATCGTGTCAGGCAGTCATGAGTCGTTTAAAACCATGCTCTGCAATCTCGATCTTCGAGGTTGCATATATTTGAAGTTCCCTCGAGCCTATACATAAACATAAACTCGTTCATATTTGATAAAAAAATGGGCAATCAACTCAATGGGGACGAGCTTCCTGTGAAACAAGTGTAGTTATTAGGGAGCTCATATTTCTTTATTTTATTAAGATACATTCCCTAAATCTACCATCTTTCATTGCGAATGCATATCGAATCCTACGAAGCTCCTAGCCTTCCATATCTTTTGTCTCATCTGTATTAACGTAATTACAAGCATATGCTAGAAATCTAATCACAGACCTGCTGAAGTGAGCGAGCTCTTATGATTGCGTGCATATGCATTCCGATGCAAGTTGCAGTAGATTTACGTGAATAATTCACCGAGATCAACAAGGCAAAGCCCAATTAACTCAGAACTATGAGTTAGAGAGTCAATAAATTTTCCAAATACAGTTACAAGTACAACCAAGCCAATCACTCTGCTCATTGAGCACTTCTTCAACTTTCAGAGCGGTTTTATATATTCTCGATACTCATCACAGCGCGATTACACTAATCCTTGGGAATCTGAAGAGAAATAGTGAATAATATAACAATTTGTTTGCATTCACGATAATTCCTACAGCTTATTTTACCATCCACTGCAGTACGCTAATTGTAATGTCTGGCGCTTTACCGATGTCTGGGTAAGTGCGTCGGAAAAGGCGGCAAGATTAACTTCTAAAAAAGGGTTTTTCAATAAAAGAAGGCGAAGTTCAAATTTTTGACAGATATATAAAGGCGAGGGTGGCGAAAAGAAGGGATGCTCAAAAGTTTACATCAAAGCTCATAGAACAAAAAGACCTCTTAGCCCAGTGTTAGTAGCGCTTATAGAGTTGTTTTCGTGCATTTGTGGACAACATCGTTGAGATTACCCTTTTGTTTTGGAGGAACTCATACGAAAAGTCTGGTTATAGAAACACAAGTGGTACGGGAAACAGTGCGCTTCGACTGAGACATCAATTATGTCGCGCAACAATAATAATAGTAACAATTTGTATGTTCCAGGCAGTGGAAAAAATGGACCCAAACAAATCCATGTTGCCCACAGGCGTTCACAAAGTGAGCTCACGAATCTAATGATAGAACAATTCACTCTTCAGAAACAGCTAGAGATGGTTCAAGCTCAGCAACAACAGCTCCTGGCACAGCAACACCAACTAGCCCAGCAAACAGGCCAGTACTTCAATGGCGGGGGACCGGGGTCTGCCACAGGCGCAGCAGGTGTTGTTCCCCTTTCGGGTGGCGCGGTAGGTAACTCCACCTACAAGACTCCATATTCTCCGGGAAATAGAAGCAGATCGCATTCACGCACGAACTCTGGGTTTTACCATGACAATAACACGCATAGACGTATGGGTTCCCAATCAGGGGCATATGGGCACATAAGAAGACATTCCTTAGGACTCAATGAAGCCAAGAAAGCTGCAGCAGAAGAGCAGGCAAAGAGAGTTGGTGGCCCCCCTAGTACTACAAATACGGCGACTCAAGAATTGACTCCACCTAACGTCAAAATTGACAGTCCTTTTTCTGAACAAGATTCTATAGGAAAGCAATCGGGGTTCAAATTCCCAGCTACTTCTGGGACTCCGGTCCCCAACTCTGCAAACCAAGGTTCACACCAGCGGTCTAATTCGAATCTAGCACCAGCAATGTACAAGTTTCCAGCAACATCAAACACTACCCCCCCATCACAGAATAAAAATGCAAATACAGAAGATGATTTTATACCATCTAATTCAAACAATCGCCGTGGTAAGAATAGACACACGAATAGTATTAATGATGCCAATGCAGGCATCAATTCGAATTGGAGATCTCAGTCACAATCCGTTAATCCTTCACCTCAAGCTGGCCATTTTCAACAACAATCTCCTTATCGTCATAGACAAACTGGTTCAAGAGATTACAATACCCTTAGTACTTTAGAGCCTCCTGCATTCTTCCAGGCAGGTCATAAGCCCAGAGGTTCTAATTCTTCGGTGAATAGCTTTATGTCGAACAATGGTGGCAATAACAACAACGCCAATGGTCGCAAGTCTTTATTCGCACCATACCTACCTCAAGCAAACATTCCTGAATTGATTCAAGATGGCCGATTGGTTGCAGGGATATTAAGAGTCAACAAAAAGAATAGATCTGATGCATGGGTTTCGACTGACGGTGCATTAGATGCTGACATATATATATGTGGCTCTAAAGATCGTAACAGAGCTCTAGAAGGAGACCTGGTTGCTGTTGAGTTATTGGTAGTTGATGATGTCTGGGAATCTAAAAAAGAAAAGGAAGAAAAGAAAAGAAGAAAGGACGCTTCGATGCAACAAGATATTCCTTTGGATTCTTTTGACGATTACCACAACGATGCCTCTTCAACGGCTATAAATAGTAATCCGATTATCAATTCTGAAGATGGAGGCGAGCACACCAAGCACGGACCAGGAGCTGATGATCAATTAAATTCTCCTACCAAACAAAAGCTCAAGAGGAAAGGTTCATTGAAACAGCGTCCAACTCAAAAGAAAAATGATGATGTAGAAGTGGAGGGTCAATCGCTCTTACTAGTTGAGGAAGAAGAAATAAATGATCAATACAAACCTCTATATGCTGGCCACGTCGTCGCTGTATTGGATAGAATTCCAGGCCAGTTATTTAGTGGTACACTAGGCTTGTTGCGACCTTCTCAACAAGCAAATCCCGAAGTAAACAAACCTATCCAAAGCCCAAAAATTGCATGGTTCAAACCGACTGACAAGAAGGTACCGTTAATCGCTATACCGACCGAACTTGCACCTAAGGACTTTGTGGAAAATGCTGACTCTTATGCTGATAAGTTATTTGTAGCCTCGATCAAACGATGGCCAATAACTTCCTTACATCCATTTGGTATACTAGCAGCGGAGTTGGGTGAAATCAGTGATCCAAACACTGAGATAGACTCTATTCTAAGGGACAATAATTTTTTGTGCAATGAATATGTTGATGCAAAGGAGCCAGCCAAAGAAAAGACATCATACCAGCCATTGCCTTTACCAATTGATGAATATGAGAGGAGAAAGACATTTTCATTGGATAATGGATATGAGGTAATGACAATAACGAAAGGGAACGAATTTACTGAATTTGCTGTACATCTCCAAAATAAAGGTGATGAAACAATCGAGTTTGGATGCCACGTGGTGGATGTCACTGCGCACATCGAAGAAGGTTCTTCAATAGATAGAAGAGCTAGGAAGAGATCTTCGAGCGTTTTCATGCCACAGAAATGTGTCACGTTACTACCAAACACGTTTAACAAAGGCCTATCATTAACTCCCGAGAAAGAATCAGCTGCAATATCGATCATTTTTGAGCTTGATTCAAAAACGCTTGCTGTAAAATCTAATAAAATTGAAGAGAGTATCATTGTACCTTCTAAGTCTTCAACACTGGATGAATTGACGGATTCCTATACAAATGGGACAGCTTCTGGAAAGCTGCAACTCCTCTACGATATAGCTCGGAGCTTCTATAAAAAAAGAATTGGCAACGATGATGCCGATTTTGATCGCGTCATTTCTTTGTTTGATTTTTTGGATGATGAAAAGTGCAAACCAGATCTTAATATCTTGCTGAAAGGTGTTGGCCTTTCTGTTTTGGACGAGATTGAGCGCAAGGTTGATTCGGTAGTTGCGGAGAAAATATACAGCAAACTGGGCGAGTGCTCATTTTTAAGAAGGCAAATGGCTCCCATTTCCACCAAATTGAATGCTTTCAAGCTAAAAGTGCAACATTTTGATTTCGACATCGATACAACTTCATCCGAAACGCTGATGAAATCTATACTGGAAATTCAAGACCAAGACGCCAGAGATGGGCTGGCAGTGCTCCTTTACAAAACGCTTTCACGTGCACGATACTTCATTGCTGGTAAAGTCGATCCTGATCAATATGAACATTATGCTCTGAACCTCCCATTATATACACATTTCTCTTCCCCTATGAGAAGATATGCCGATCACGTTGTCCATAGGCAGCTTAAGGCAGTTTTGAATGACAGAGTTTACGAAGAAGATATAGAATCTCTGAAAATTACCTCCGAGTATTGCAATTTCAAAAAAGATTGTGCAGCTCATGCACAAGAACAGGCTGTTCATTTGCTCCTTTGCAAAACTATAAATGATATGGGAAATAAAACAGGCCAACTATTATCAATGGCTACAGTGATTCAAGTTTATGAGTCATCGTTTGACATAATTATTCCTGAATTCGGCATAGAAAAGCGTGTTCATGGCGACCAACTTCCACTTTATAAGGCGGAGTTCGATGTGACAAATAGGATTTTACAACTCCACTGGCAACCTGGAGTGGACAGTGCCACCTTTGTCCCTCCTGATGAAAAAAATCCAAAGTCCTATAGAAACTCCATCAAAAACAAGTTCAGTTCAGCGACTGCTGAAATCGCTGACTTCGAGTACAAAAAAATCGAAGGTTATGAGTCATTAGTTAGCGATGAATTGAGCAAGGAATTGGATAACCTTCATATTGCAGTCCCAAAATTGAGATTACCAGTAAAATCAGGAAGTGATGCATTGGATCATTTCGTAAGAACAACTGCATCCAGGAAAGAAAATGAGAACTGCATACAAGAAGTGCGTGAACTTCAGAAGATTCCGATTTTGATTAGGGCTGAGATTGGAATGGCCCTTCCTTGTTTATCCGTTCGTGCATTAAATCCCTTCATGGGAAGGTCACATATTTGATCTAATCCAAAATACTGCAGTTTACATGATAAATTGTTTGTTTATCGGGGCATAGATCAATAAAAGGCAGGCAATTGCTGGAGGCTGTCATTACACATCTCCATTCAACAGCCAAGTGCATAAATTACTATGCCAAGCTCTGTAGATAAATTCTGTTATTATTTTTGTTTCAAACTTGACGAAGATATGCATTATATATATTTCAATTAACAATTAATTATCTGGAAATAATAATATATGTTGTTACCGTAACTTCGCTGGATAAATATTTTCAACTTTTATATATATAATATTAAGCCACTTGCCAGCTTTATCAGACAGCGCAAAGCTTTGCTGCATTCATAAATCAATCTACTAGTGTTATTGGTCTGAGATATGTTCGATCAGTTTACAGTATTTACCCCACAGGGTCGGGTATTATATGAATACAATTGCTTAGGTAAAAGGTTTGCAGAGTCTCAAATCAATGCTTTTGTCGCACAGCTCATTAAGTCTCCTACAAAAGGGTCAAGTACTACGAGGAAGTTTCAATCCTTAAAGGTATACAACGAGGAGAAAGTTTCGTCCAACTGCTTCGATGCCATGTTTCATAGGACAAGGCAACCGGACCTCATGTTTGTCATCACTTACCAGTCAGGTTCAATAGAGCACACCAAGGAAGCAGAAGAAACGTTAAGCGCTGCAACTGCTCTCTGGGAATCTTTAGAGTTGAATTCGCTGATTCAAGATAAAAGTATGACTAGGGGTTCGAGAAATGAGTTTAATTGCATAGATATAATTTCAGACCTAGACGCAGTGTTAGAGAAGTATGACACATTTCTCAAAACAAAGTACGAGGAAGCTATCAAGAGCGACATCAGGATAAAAGCAAGGAAGAGCCTTCCTGAATCGAATAACCAACACACAGGAAAAGAATCTAAGAAACGAAAAGCAAAAAGAGGTTCTGCTGTTACAGGCTCAGAAATAGCAAGCAAAGATAAGGACTATCTCGACTTTTCATCCACTAATGAAACTAGCGGAACTCAGAATAACGTTGGCCAACCAATTGATAAAGAGTCTTTCGGTCAGAGGACGAAATCTGGAGATTTCCTGATTAAGGAAATTGATGATCTTATTCAATCGCACAACAATTCAAAAGGTCAAATATCGAGGCCGGATAACGGTTATGTTAAATCGACGTTTGGCTTTTTCCAAAAGCATTTGTTAGGTAATAAAACTATTGACGAACAAGACCTAAAAAAGGTTTTGACGAAATTTAAACAAAGTCTGATAAAAAAGAATGTGGCACCAGATGCTGCTGATTTTTTGACTAAACAGGTTTCTCAAGATCTGATAGGTACTAAAACTGCAAGCTGGACCAGCGTAGAGGATACTGCAAGAGAGTCCTTAACAAGGGCTCTCACTCAATTATTGACACCTAGCGTTTCCGTTGACTTATTACATGAAATTCAAAGAAAGACATCTGATAAGGCTTCAGCTCTGACGTGGTCGCCATATATTTTTTCGGTAGTTGGTGTTAATGGAGTAGGAAAATCAACGAATCTGTCGAAACTTGCATTTTGGCTGTTGCAAAATGATCTCAGAGTCTTGATTGTAGCATGTGATACATTTAGATCGGGTGCAGTAGAGCAATTAAGAGTCCACGTTGAAAACCTAGCTCATCTGATGGATGATTCTCACGTATCTGGTACAAAAAACAAGCGTGGTAAGTCCGGCAATGATTTTGTTGAGCTTTTTGAAGCGGGATATGGAGGTTCCGATCTCGTTGCTAAAATTGCGAAACAAGCCATCAAATACGCAAAGGACAATGAATTCGATATTGTTCTGATGGATACGGCTGGAAGGCGTCATAACGATCCCACACTGATGGCCCCTTTGAAATCATTCGCAGAACAAGCGAAACCCGATAAGATTATCATGGTAGGCGAAGCATTGGTAGGGACAGATTCTGTCCAGCAAGCAAGGAATTTCAATAACATTTTTGGAAAAGAGAGAGACTTGGACTTTTTCATTATTTCTAAGTGTGACACTGTGGGAGACATGTTAGGGACTATGGTAAATATGGTCTATGCCACTGGCATTCCAATATTATTTGTCGGTGTGGGACAAACTTACACAGATCTTAGGACATTGAGCATCAAATGGGCTGTAGATAGTCTAATTACGTAATCATACCAGTATACTAGGAGGAGTCATAACTAAAGTATAAATAGTATTTAATAATGAATACATTTCTTTTTGTTATTTTCGGTTCCGTGGATTATGCTGTTTCACTTTTCGGCGCATTAATTACAGTGTTCTCATTTGTGTTTACTATCTTAAAGTCCTCCGCAAATTTCACATGTTCATATACAGGAGCGACAGTTTCAACTTTAATCTCTGGCATATTAGCTTCCGGACCCTCTTTTATCTTATCGATGAACTCAGATTCAGAATATCCTAGTATGATATACAAAATTATCAGGCAACCAGGCTTCGATAATACATAGTTACTCTCTTTACATGATGCAGAAGCAACACAATTGGGGCAGCCATCATCACACGGGCATTCTAATACTCTTTGTAATGTGACATGCAATATATCATCAATATGCTCGAAAATTTTTATCGAAAGACCTGATCCGTACTTACCTCCTTTGGAATCGTAGAAAATTATCCTTGCAGGCCGTATTCTTCTGGTTTGGGTTTCAGCAAATTCTTTCTCAGGTGCTTTGCACTCCGTTTGTATTTCATGAACATCTGTGACAAGATATCGTGGTAGAAGACCCATAACTGCATGCTGTGCAGCGTGTATACCGCCCGCAAGATTGAGTTGCTTCTTCTCGAATATCTGTACAACGTTTTTGGGAATATCTATCCAAAGTCCTTTGGATTCGATAGTCACAGGAGGATTATGTGTTTCAACGGCATCGATTATTCTTTTATACTTGTCTAACCTGAAAAATCCGAATACAACCATGGTAGTTCTCGTTTTACCAAAATATATTGGCACATCACTATTCGTTAATGATCGAATGTATTCTATTTCTTGAGGATCAACATCGGTGTAATCTCTCTGGGATGTTACCCAATCAACATCTACACGTTGGACTTTTGCATATTTCTCAGCAGGATTGAATTCTTTGACCAAATATGGAAACCCTTGATGTATGAAGATTCCCCCATCATATAGCGTGAAGTTTGTTCTTGAAGCTTCTACCTCTTCAATGACAACATTTCTATTGTTCGTTATATCAACCACAGCGTACATATCTTCCTCGACACCTCTGATAGCCACAAGCTTAGATGGCCATGGTAAGAAACGGTTGTTTGTGTGATAGCCATCTTTGTTCTCGTGAAGTCTTTCAGAACAGAACTTGATCAAATATCTCTCCTCAAAATATGCTATATCTCTCTCAATAATTATCGGGATCTCGAAGGCTGCACACTGAATGTGTCCTTCTAGAATCAAAGCGTTGTCAAAATCCAGAACAAGATCTTGATAGGAGTCTAGGTTATCAATATCCAACAAGGGCTCTGGGTGTGCCACATAATGCTGGTCAACTGGGGAATCACTTGCCACAACTATTGTCATAGAATCATGATTCCTTCTACCAGCACGACCACTTTGTTGGTGAAAATTTGAAATTGATAGAGGAAAACCGCACATTAGTACAACATCTAAGCTACCAATATCGATACCTAGTTCCAAAGCATTGGTAGATATTACCGCCCTTAAATTACCATGAAACATTTCCCTCTCTATTTTTCTTCTATCAGATACCGAATATCCTCCTCTATATGACATGACCTCGTTAATTAAATCTTGCTTATTCATTTCCTGCAAGATATTCCTTACCTCTTTCATCAGCAACTCACAGACTCTTCTAACATAACAAAAAGCAATTGTCCTCACATTACTAAGAATCAACTGAACTAGAATTTTTGCGCTCTCTTGGATAAAATTTTCATGTTTTTTCATGTGAAGAGAAAGTCTTGGTGGATTCCATACGATCAAGTGTTTGGCACCTCTTGGAGAGCCATCAATGCTAACGTGACGAACATCCTCAATATTAAATATTCTACGCATGTGATCAACAGGCTCCCTTAGTGTAGCTGAACATGAAACAAATTGTAGATGCATGTTCTCATAGAAACAGTTGCATAACCTCTGTAATCGTCGCATGATCAGGGCCACATGTGATCCAAAAAGACCTTTATAAACATGGAGCTCATCAATGACAACAAATTTAAGGTTGTAAAGAAAACGCCTCCAATTTGGATGTCCTGGCAATATGCTGGTATGAATCATGTCAGGGTTGGTAAAAATAACCCTTGCATTTGCCCTAATAAATTTTCTATCATGAGGTTCTGTGTCTCCATCATAAGTATCAACTATTAGATCTTTGAGTAGATCGATTTTTGAGATCAGATCTATAAACGCTCTTTTCTGATCTTGGGCAAGTGCTTTCGTTGGAAAAACATACATGAAGGTGGAATTTGGATCTTTAATGAGCCTATCAATTGCAGAAATTTGGTAGATTAGGGATTTTCCTGAGGAAGTGGACGTCGTAATTATAACGTGCTCCCCGTTATGAATAGCATTGATTGCTTCTGCTTGATGCGAATAAAACTTATCGTGCTCTAATGCATTGAGAATTTCTGGAACCAAATGAAAATCAAGATCACCGTACTCAGCCTCTTTGGGCGGAATCAAGAAATCATGTTGCATTTGATCGATATAATCTTTTGAAGACTTTAGTCTAGTGATCATATCATCCATATTGTCGATTTGACACTCATTAGTATTTACAGGATTTCGATCAAGCATAGCCTGAACAGGGTCTTCATAATCTTTTCGTTGTGGCACATATGGTTTAGCGACACGAAGCAATTCTTCGTCAGGGTCCAGCCCTCTTTTTATCGAGCTATCTACAAATTTTCGAAGCTTTTCATGAAACCTTGTCGAGCGTGCTGTAATCATCTTACGCATTTCGTCCACAGAATACTGTGGTAATTGTACTTTCTTGAATCCACCGGACATCGTAGGCTTCATATTCCCATCAATAAACTCAAAGAAAAGCACCTGATTATCTCCAGTGTCGTGGCTTCCTTCCTCTGTTTTGGCGGCGAGTTGCGTATATATTTCCGATTCTTTCTGACCAGTTCTTCCTCCACGATTGCCCATAGAATCAGTACCATACTCTGACAGTTGATGGACATCAATATATTTGAACAAGCAATCTCGTGGCATCAATGCAACCACCATCGCTAAGTCCATTACCGCTAGCGGACGCCCAAGGGCACGAGAAATGGGCCCTTCAAGGGTTTCAAATGCTGGCACAACATGCTTTCTGCAGATTAGAAACGTATACAAAGTGTTCAGTTGCTTGAACACAATCTTAATTTCATGTATAGGCCTTCTTGAATGTCCATCACCGGCACACGACATGTGTATTCAATTAAACTGTTTTCAAGGTAAGTGTTAAAGTTTATATATGTACAAATGAAGCTTGCTCATCTTGAATTACTATTACTATTAAAAATGATAAAACTACATCAGTTAGTCTGTATAGACACTGATTAGACACTGTCGCAATGAGTGTAACTGATGCGGACGAGCTTGTGAGGCGTCTTGAAGTATTAGAGGACTCCCAGGAGTCAATTGCGGGTTCAGCTGATTGGGTTTTAGCGCAGCTTGGGAATATTAAAATGCTTGCTCGTAGTTGGCACGGATGGATGCTCAAACCAGGGTTGGAACCACGGCGAATGTTGCTTGGTATCTATTTATTGAACCACGTGGTGCAGCAAGCGAAAAGTCGCCGTGATAATAGGTTTCAGGAAGCATTTGGTGAGGTCATAGTCGAAGTGCTTAACAGAGTCCATAAAACATTTCCTCCTGAATTACAACGCAAGCTGGTACGGGTATGCAAGATTTGGTCCGAGCGTCGTGTTTTTTCTCCAGCTGTCATTCAACAGGTTGATCAAGTAATGGCTGTATCGCAGGGTTCCCATTCTACATCTGATGTTGGATCTTCGCATGCCAACTCAGGCTCATTTTCAGGCAATAATAACCTTGGTAATATACCTCGCAGACTCAAACCTTTAGCCACCAATTTTGGAGCTCTTGAACGGTTGCATCATAATGTTCGTGCCCTGAAAATACGATTCGACGCAACAGCTCAAGAATTAGACACTAGCAGCGTTGTTTATGAGCGTAATTATCAAACACTCAGTAAGATTGGTTTATCTACCAAAGAATCAATTGAAAAAGCCATTGCACTGCGCCAAGATCTTATAAAGTCATTGAAAACTCTGATAGAAGAACAGGTCAAAGACTTGGAAATGGATAAGACTAGTAATAACGAAATCGAATTTATACTGGAATCTAAGTCACCTGAAACAGCTCTAAAAGGAGATGTTCATTACGACGAATTACCTGCTTACGAAATGAGTGCTCCAGAAGACGAGAGTAGTAGTAAGAGTGCCAGCAGTGATGACGAAGATAACAGGAAAGATCGGCAATCAAACATCGCATCGATAGCAAAACGACAAAGTGATTCATTTGAAGAGTCACCTACGAAAAGATCTCATCCTAGCGAATCTCAAACGAATAAAAAAGACGACCCTCCTAAAGGTGTTGGAGTAACATCAAGCATACAAGACCTATTAAGCAAATTAGCGAGTTAGGTTCATGCAACCTTCCATAATCTAATTGATTGGTTATTCTGCCTCAAAAAATGACATCGTCAGCTAGGTGTCAGACGAAATTTTGACAAATCAGAGATAGATTTGAGTATATTATATATGTTGTGGTAGTCGAGTATTAAAGTTATATATCATCTATGGAGATCAATTACGCAGGACTTGCCTGTCTTGTGACAATATATCAGAGCCCATTTATGCCCTTTATTCGCTTCTTTCGTCAGGCTGTTGTAGATACTGGTGGCAAAACTTCGCGGTAATGAATTATTGCCAGAGCCAAAAACTTTTCTTAGCCATTCATCCTTCTGTGCCAATGATGTAATTGACATAATTTCAAGTGCTTCATCTCTGATTATATCTACAGTTATTATGGGGGCATTATTCAAGCTGTTAACTATCTCCCGTGATGCATTTTTTGCTCCCTCTTCGTACACCCATTTGTCTCTTTTATTTGTCTTCTTTGACCTAGTAGCCATGTTTGGTATGTAAATGACCTTTTGATTATTTAAGGCTTGACCCGTTTCTTCCAAATCTCCATCTTGGCTACTTCCTGCACTGCTATTTTCATCCCATTTCTTCACCTCATCATGCTTTTCCGATATGTGACTTGTATCGTTGACAGCCAAAATGCTCTTGATATTACTACATGAGTCATGAAAATATAAGGAAATAAACTCTTCTAAACTTAGATCCACATCTAGATCGCTTCCTAATTTTTTGGCTTTCAAAGGTTTATACTTTCTTTTATGATTATCCATGGGGTACGTTTGTTGCTTAACTAGTAAAATCCATTCAACACCATCTTGTTGTGCACCTGAAACAACATCATCTACGGTATAACAGTTTCGTAAAAAGTCAGCTCTAATGTCATTTTTCCACAGATCGTTCAAAATTCCTACGCCAATTGTATCTAACAAGGCGTCGGAAAAGCTAGACACCAACACATCACATCTACTTGGCTTCCAGTCGTTCTCTGTGTCCTTCAAATATTGACTTCTCTTTTTGGCTCTCTTACCTGATGCGAGTTTGAAATAACTTTGAGTTATTCCAAATATAGTTTCCCATGCTAAATTGAATCCAACAGCTCGCAATGCATTGCTTTTTTTCCCTGATGGTCTTGCAAAGTAAGAAATGAGATTATCGTAGCGACCTCCAGCCGCGATCATATGCTTAGAAGATCCATCATCATATACAGCCTGAAACATTGAGCCACCTTTGTAGAAAAAACTATTGTAATTACTCAACGGCGAAACCACAACGTTGCGATTCACGTCTAGCGGCTTCAAAAAGTTCAAGACTTTTGCAAGATAGCCGAGCGACTCATCAACTTTCAGAAGTAACTGACTATCCATCATTAATTTATGTAACCTTTTCTTAGCACCATCAAAATCCAGCTTGAAGTCAAACATTTCCAGGTCATTCAAAACTGTAACAGGTATGTTAAGTTGAGACTTAAGATCATTTTTTACATCCCGAAAAGTTTTTGCAAATCCTGATTGCGATAACATACGGCTGACCAGCGGCCTCTGTGCTTTATCAATATTCACGAAGTCAAATATGCTTTCAAGGATATCGGCATGATTGATAACAAAGAAGGTGTTAGTATTTTTGTAGACTGGAAATACCGTTAATATTTCATCAATAATTTTCAAACTCTCTGCATCATTAAAGAAGGGTTCACTGTGCGATTGTGAAATTATGTCGAAGTCGATCTCTCCAAATCTACGAGGTTCAAGACTGGATTTAGTATACTCAGGAGGCCTGTAGACATGTTGCAACCTGTATTGCTTACTAACGGAGTTGGGATTTTTTGACAGATATCTTGCCATTGGGTAAGTTAGGTCGTATTGTAATTGTAGTACAGTTCCACCTTTATCCAGAACCTCAAAAACGCTCTGAGTACCATAAATTGGAGCCTTAGGAAATATTCTGACAGGGGCATTATTTTCTATTCCACCATGCTTTTTGAATATCTTTACTACCTGTTCACTCATCTGAGCTCTTAAAATCTGAACAAATGGTGTGACACTAGACCTTCCATTATCAAACAATATGTCGTTGGTCAAACTGTAAGGCTGGTTAAATAAACTTTCTCTGACCTCTTGTTGCCAGGGAGAAGCGGGGTCAGCCAAACCTCTCAAAGCTTCCTTAATTAATTCATCCTGATGCTTAACTGGTAACCAACCACTATCAAGTAGCATTTTGGCACTGGGTCGTTTATCAGGATCGTGAGCTAAGAGAAGCATTATTATTTTCCTCTCTACCTGCAGTTTACCGCCATCGAAGTCTTTGGGGAACTCTATATTACGATTTCTGAGGTTCTTCAATGTTTGAACTCTTTCCATACCAGTATTGAAAGAATAAATCATTTCGAAGAATATGATACCCAGAGAATACATGTCTATTTTTTCGTTGTATTTCCCATTACCATCCAATACCTCTGTGGCAACGTATAACGCAGTACCTATGGCTGAGGTATAATCCTCAGCACTCCCAGCAGTAACGTGTGAATCTAATTTCAAAATGTCGACAGAACGGTGAACATTCTTCGCTAAACCAAAGTCGCCAATTTTAATGTTTTTAGATTCGTCAATAAAAATGTTCATGGGCTTCAAATCTCTATGTATAATCCCCTGAGAGTGTATATAACTCAATGCATCAAGTATCTGTCTGAACAATCGCCAATATTCATCCCTCTGTTTGTTCAGACTCTCGGAATGAATCAAATCAAACAAAGTTCTATTCTCACAATATTCCATTTGAATAAACAATGTGCTTTTTTTATACGTTTTTACGGGTCTATTATGCTTGTAGATGGAGGGCTCATCCTCTTCTTCTGATTTTGCTGATATGGAGGTAACGCCCTCATCGTCAGTCAAACTAGCAGCTTGCTCATCTTCGTCTACTGAACTGTTAGCAAATACTATCTCTGGAAGACCAGAATTCGAGATGAAGTCCCAATTACTTGCATTGAGATCGAGATTAGTTTGACTTCTCATCAAGCTGCTTTGATTTATGGTATCCGTGAAGTCATCGGATGAACTGATCTCCTCATCACTTGATGTGTCAATTACTTCTTCATCGGCAATATCATCTTCGAGCCAAGCTGCATAATATCGAACAATGTACTGGTGATTCAAGCTTGCAAGTAGCATCACCTCACTTAAGATTGTGGAGAGTTTCTCTTCAGTATGCCTGACCTTTTTGATAGCATAATAGCGACTATCGAGCACATTCCTTGCTTTGACCACCTGTCCATAAGCTCCCTTCCCTAGCAGGGCAATTTCCTCAAAATCGGAAGCATATCTTGATTTTGATACAGGGTTCGTAGTCGAGTATCTCGATCCCACGTTGAATGAACGCCTTCCTGAACTCGAGAGTGATCGTTGACGAGCTTTACTTTCTGAGTTGATTTCAGTATGAAACTTGGATGCCGAGCTGCTATACTGATTATCGCTGATAGATGTCAAGTTTGCTATTTTCGAGTCTATTGCCGTTCGCAGAAATTTCATAGGAAGTAGTTCCAAAGTATTTAATCTGTTTTTTGGGTTCAAATTGAGCATCTTCTTTAAGAACTCATTCAAACTTTCATCCATTGGAGTCGTATTCAAAAAATCTTCTGGGGATTGATAATTCAGCACAGTATTTATACCATTGATGACCTGAATGAACATAACACCTAACTGCCATACATCTGCTTTTCTTTGCGGTTTAAAGGTAATAGTATTACTCAATTCTGGAGCGTTCCAAGGCAAAGATGGCAATTTTATCGTATCTACTTGCTTGTTAGAATATCGTGATATCATACTCAATACTGCAATACCATATGAGGGGTGGAGTATTTTAGGCGTGGTAGTTCCAAATTCGGGGTCGGTTATAAGATTCACAGTTTCCAATGTGATACAGCCATGTGATATGCCAGCTTTGTGCAGGGATTCTAAAGCCTCCAATAATCTAATCATCCAAATTCGAGACGTAGCAAGATTAACAAAGCCTACTGACTGAACTACTTCTCTTAAGGAATATGAGTGACTATATTCTCGGAGCAATCTAATTTTCCATGCGAATGTTGCATGGTTGTGTCCTTGACGCTCAACAGTATAGGAATATAATCTGCAAACACTGTCGTGCTGAAATTTCGATATGAGCTCCAGCTCTTTCTCCAGATTCGATATTTCTTTTTTACCATTACTGGTATTAAAGTAAGGATTGTTTAACTCAAACTCTAATAATAAGAGATAGAAATTTTGCATCATATCTGATGCTATCAATGTGTCTGCTAAGGGAGAGTCTGGGGGAATATAGGGTTTTACGAGAAATTGTTTCGCAAAGCAAAATATGTCAGAAGATATTTCGATTGGTTTGGGATTGACTACTGCCCGAAATTTGAATGGTGAATTATTGGGTAGTTTAGCTTTCAATGGCTTAGGAAAGACTATTGCCTCACCCGACGAGATCCATTCAGCAGGAGGTAAAAGATTCAACTTTTTATGCTCCGAGAACAACTTCTCATCATCATCATCTTTCCTTTTATTCATTTCTTTTTGTACAATGTCATCTATTATTTGTTGCTCATGAATACGCTTTTCTTCTACCTCCTTCTGTTTAGCAAGCTCTTCTTCTTCAACTCTTCTCTTTTGCTCTTCAATTCTTTTGATTCTATCGTCTTCAAGGGAATGTGTGTTTGAGAAATTATCAAAATCATCTAACTTCTCTTGGATCAAACATGTCATTTCAAATATGTATTCCTGCCCTTGAGAGTTTTCTGTAATCTTCTTCAGTGCTTCATAGAGCATATCCAATTGACTCCCTAAGATATTCTTTGCATGTTTTAAGGTGATTTCAGGCGCTGTGGTGGGGTACATTGGTGTCATTTCTATATGGAGTGTGAGTGCCGATGATTCTAACTTACCATCTGTGGATCGCAGATTAATTTCAAACTTTATCTGCGGCTGTTTATCCCAACTCGATTTTGCTTTAGTTAAGTCAACAAAATCATCCATATAGATGGATCTGATTGCCTCAAGTTCGTTTGTTTGTATTTCATAATATTGGTCTAATGTTAAAGTCCGAGACGACATTTGTTTTGAATCGTGCAAGTCCAGGTAACTCTTGACGTTAAACACGTTAAAATCTATGAATATAAAGAGTGCCAGATAATAAGCGAATCAGCTTTGTCTAAAAAAGTACGTGCCGTTCTAAGTTTTATCCAATTGTGCAATGTCTGGATTATGTCGCAAACCAATAATATCTCTCATAAGACCACGTATATACAAAAGCCACTATCAAACTCTCTTAATCCAGTTAGCTTCATATAATGAATGGACTAGCTACTTGCTTTCAGTGGCAGTAATATGAGAGTTCGAATCTTCTGTAGTTGTCTTTTTAACATATTAGAGATAAACGTATATCAAAAACTTCGAAGATTTAATTCAAAACCAACGGCTAATGTAAGGAGACGTCGAGAAAAGTTCGGTTTTATATCGCGCTTATATTTGAGTTTTATTTAATTATATATCGTTGTGTCAATGAATAGTACCTGTTAAACCATATCAATAGAGTTGTTTGCAGGTTTTTGTGCATGATTTGGGGTTAAGATTTCTTGCGGAGACAGTGGTAAATCAGTGTGGACCTGCGAATCTAAGGCTTGAGGTTCAAGTTCTTCCTGATCATGCATTTCAAATAGTAAAGGAACATATGGTCTCGAACTATCAAGTGCTGGAAAATAACGTCTATAC
Source organism: Oligophagozyma castellii (assembly GCA_030556345.1). Taxonomy (NCBI): domain Eukaryota; kingdom Fungi; phylum Ascomycota; class Saccharomycetes; order Saccharomycetales; family Saccharomycetaceae; genus Oligophagozyma; species Oligophagozyma castellii. Next base: position 343,642 of record JAKTPW010000010.1, read on the forward strand.
ATCAGATAAGCGATTGTGTAGCCCAGACATGATCCCAAGAAAACATCCATGAAGTGGTGCCTATAGTCTTGTGTTCTTGATAGCGCTATATAAAGAGCACAGAGTAAGGGAATCATGGATACTATGCTTCTCCACAAGCCTGAAAGTGGATGCATAATGAGTAATTGACCTGAAAGCCAGAGTTGTAGAAATCCTAATCCTGCAAAACTTGAACTGGAATGACCTGATGGCGTTGATCTTAAGCCATCAGAAAGCCGTATTTGGTTCTTCGAGGTGCAAACCTCTGCAGCGGTGTAAAGAACATCTAAGGGAAGACCAGCTTTGGGTTCACAACGGGATAAAAAATCAGGTCGTGGTCTTGCGATCCAGTTCTTCGCAATATTGGTGATAAGATTCGTAAGCACATAAGATCCAACCAAAGCCAATAGTGAAACATAGCAGGTGGCTATAAAATGTTTTTTTTTGGTTAGCAGTCTTGAGATGAGCACAATTATACTCATGGGAAGTATTATAGCAGATAATTGTAGATTGACATCTGATACACGTTCGTGCTCAGCAAAAGGATGAGAAATGGACAAATCTCCCAGATAAAATTGTCTTTGGAATGGCTGTTGGAAGTAAGTGACGACGCAAAGGGGAACCAGAACGCAACAGACAAGGGCCAGGTCCCAAACCCGCCATTTGCTCTCACCAAGGCGCGAGGCGTTTGGGTTTTGCTGAGCTCCTAATGGATATCTTTGTATCATGTCAATTTGCGCAGATGATAGCGTGACTCTAAAACTCGAGCCGCCTACCTAGTTTATCCGGGACGTTAATTCAGTTAGCACGTAACCGCTGAAAAAAGGAGTTCGAGCAGGCAAATTCTGGTCTCAATTAGTAAACGATCTGTCGAATTCTTGATCTCTTTTGAGGAGATTGAGCACACAAGAAAAAACGGAGTCAAATCGTAACAAAAAGGATTCAGCTAGCACTGTCACAACGTGAGCCAAGACCGTGTGAGAAGCGTAGTGAACTCAGTGTATATTTATATCAAATCAATGATTCAACTTTTTCCTATAGTACGAGTTGGTCATTGATTGATTAATATAATCCTAATTTCGAAATATTGAAGTTTTAAAGATAGGCATATACATGAACAACATATCTATATCTATATATATGTATATATATACAGGCAGCAACTAGGTAAGATCGCAATCACTGTACTACACAATGACCCTTAGAGTTGTATTTTGAGTTCACGTACCACGCATGAGCCCGTCTATATCTGGCAGTGCTCAGGTCCAGTACAGTCCTGCGTAATGCATACATAATACACGCGTCCACAAAAGTCCTCAACCCTTCATTATAACGAACAATTACCCGTGGACACGAAAATAATTCATCAAACACGTGACCACACGGAATCAAGACGTCACGTGATAACGACAGGGTAAAGACCAAAAATTAGGGGTGGGCGGCTAACCCGAAGTGGCAAGGAGATGAGCCTGACTTTCCTTGTATATAAAGGAGGAAGCTCAGTGGCGACAAGACCATTTAGACTGTTCTTTACACACCACATTTTTGGTTTTCGAAAAATTGAGCACTATTTTGCTTTTGGCGCCCGTGAAACCTCTTTGAGGACCTCAAAGCCCACGTAGCAAATCTGCAAGTGGCGCAGCGTTTGGTTTCCACAGGGTTTAGTTTGACTGCGGTTCTATTATTTTGGGATTGGGCGTCTGCACGTCTTGTGTGAAGCTAACCAACCGGCGTTCGAGTGCCAAAGACGCTGATGTCGAGCTTTTTCCGCGAAGGAAGCATGGCTTTCAAGCCGCGAACCAACATATTCTCCAAACTGCGCGGAAAGGATGAGTCTTTTGGCGCGGCTAAATTACTGGATGACACGACTATGCACGACAGTTCCAACGTCTCTGCTATAGTCTCTACTGGCAATGAGAGCGTAAACTCTGAAACCAGCATCCTTCTGCCGGACAAATCAATACTTGGTGGCCTGGCTAACTCAACGAGAGATGAACACGATTTGGAAATAACTGAGATCAGAGATGTCAGCTCTCCAAAGAGACCCTATCAAGCGGCCCGTTGCCAGCAGCTTGCCCTTACTAAATCTGAGCAGGAGCCTGAAGCCATTAATACTCACCAAAGCATAATAATCGATCAACAAGACTCGAGGCTTGCACTAAATGGCGGAGAAAAGCATAGAAAAAACCCCACCAGTAATCTGAGTCTCGTAGACGACAGCGCTTCTTCCAACGATGTACTCTTAGAAGCCTTCAATAACACCCAGCGAATATGTCTAAGCTTGAAAAAGGAATTGCAAAAGCAGACTGGAGAAAATGACAAATTAAAGGAGTCCTTAAAAGCATTCGAAGATGAGCGCAAACTTCTAACCAGCAGATTCCATATCTTCAAAGAAACGCTAGATACTCTAGCAGAAAGAAACTCATCCTTGGTTAATCAGAAATCACTAGATGATGTCAAAGTAAAGGACCTTAAGGAAAGCTTAATTAGCTTACAAAAAAGAATTGCAAAATGTAGAAGTGATATAACAACATTAAGCGACACAATTGAAAAACTTAATAAGCTTAAGGAGCAATCGGATTCCGAGCTACAAAAGAGAAATAAAGAGCTTGAATATGTGCGAAAACAATTGAACGACTGCTCAGGCCAACTTAGTGAAGAAAAAATCAAATCCAATGGTTTTCTTCAAGAATTGACCAAGTTGAGGCAAGATTTGACAAATATGCTGTCAATAGACCTGAATAAATTTCACACAATGCATTATCAAGATCTAGATAAATGGAGAAAAGAGAATTTGGAGAACATGAGAGCAATTCTTGACTCGCAGACTGGCATCATATGCACGAAACTTGATGAGTCTACCACTCCTAATATAGATCAGATTAGAATATTGATTCAAGATTTCGTACATGATATATTCAAGGAAAAGAACACTAGTGAGATCAAGATGACCGGTTCATTAGCAACTTTGGTTGAACGAATTGAGAAAAGAATCAACTGTGATGGCAGCAACCTAAAGCAACTTATGAATAGCGTAGACTCCAAGGTCGATTGCCTGAAAAGTGATATATTGGCATCGGCTGAAAAATGCAAACAGGAATTTCGTTTGTCTGCTGACGATAGACGATTATCGATAGGGAGCATATATACAAAATTGGAGAAATTTGAATCAGAAATTAGACAATCTGAAAACCTGAGAAATGAATTGGATGGTTTACGTATCAAGTATGCTGAACTTCAACAAGAGAATAAAAATACTGTTACATCCTTACGGAAAAATGATACTGATTTGAAATGTTTCGAAACCGAAATTCAGAACAACAAAACTCTGCTTGGTATGAAGGAAGTAAAGCTAAAGGAGACACAAATCAAACTTGAAGATGCCATGAAAAAGTTGCAAGAGTATGAAAAAGATAATCTTAGAAAGGAGGAGACGCAAAAATCATCTTTTTCCAATTATGAAAATAAATTAACGTCACAGTTGGAGATATCAAAAGCTTTAACTTCAGAAAATGAGGTTCTGAAGCAAACGATTAAGCAGCTTGAAGATTCAAAGCAACAATTCGAGAAGGAAATATCCAGAAGACTAGATAAAGTACATAAAGTAAATGACCAACTTCAAAAGCTAAATGTAGAGGTAGTACAGCTGAAGGCCCATGAACTGGAGCTTGAGGAGGAAAATCGGAGTGTGCGAAAAATGTTAGATGAAGGTAAGCTCAGTATAAATGAGACGTCGAGTGAAATCAATGATTTGAAGCGGCAGTTGATCGAAATTAAAGCCGAGAAGCAAGACGTCATAGCGGAGAACCTCGATCTCCGCGACAAGCTTGAAGAATCATTGACATCGTTACAACGTTATAAAAGGAAAAAAATGAAACTCACAGATTCCAAGTATTTCAATGAAGATAGCGATAAGTGTATTTATAACGATAAGCTAACAGACGGTAAAATCGAGCAGATCCCCTTAAATCAAGCAATTGAGAGTTCTAACCAACATAATACAGAAAAACTGAATTCTATCAAGAATGGGCAATTTCAAGAAAACTCGAAAGTCAGTAAGCATCATCATGTGATGATTGCTGACACCAATAGCAAGATCTCACAAGTTGTAAGTAGTTCAGTGCAAAGCTCATCTACTGTACCAAATCGGGAGCTCCATGAGAGGAGTCAAAGCGACTCCAAGAAAGAATCGATAAGAAAAACAGAAGTCAATAGCATAATCTCTAAAGATGAAGAAACAGATGAGTTCGATTTGTCGTCTTCTCCTAACGACGATCTAGAGTTAACTAATCCATCCCCAATACAAATTAGGCCTCAAAAATCAGATGATCGTGGAGTTAATAGATGCATGAAGCCTCCAAACTTCCCGTTGAGAAAAAAAATCCTTTTACTCGATGATGAAGAGTCCATAGTCAAACGTAAGAGACGCAGGAAATGATCGGTCACAGGCACTCGAACAACATCTCCATAATTTTTGCCTAAAATCTTGGCTTGTTATTGTACATCAATAGTAGGAACAACTCCTACTTTCGTACATCCTTCAGCTAACCATCATAATATCATGCAGTAATTAACCATTTCATCCATAATCTTTGTTCTGTATGGCCATATGAAGATGCTAACGCCCACAAAATGCAAAAAGAAACTGCAGCAGCTCTCAGCTGTCACAGTCATTCAACAAGCTTGTTAATTCGTCATCTCGTATATAGTGCATCAATTTTTGAACATTAGTTGTACTAGTCGTATTTTCAATATGCAATACTGGTATGTCGAAGCAATAAGCCTTGAACCACTTTCTGTTTCTCCGATCATTTATGTTGATTTTACAGTATTGTACGGTTTTTGGATATTGCTCCAACACATCCACGACGACCTCATCAGCAGCCTCACATAATCCACATCCAGGCTTTGTAAACAATGTTAGTTTAACATTAGACGCTTGTTTCGTAACAAAGCGTCTAGTTAGAGTGCGGTGGAGTAGTTTATGAATCATTGACAGAAAATGAATATAGAGAGCTTCTCGATCTCTCAAGCTAAGATGTCTTAATCATTAGTTGTTAGGAATTATGCATCTCTTTGAAATACGTCAATTAACCATATAAAATAATGCAACAATCGCAAATCGCATCATAACCCACTGAACTACTCATTACAAGCAAGTTGATAGCAGATATGCCATTGTCTAGAGAGGAGCTCAAAGATGTTGAGAACTTTCTGGTTGATTTGCTTGAAAGCACTATTGGCCCTATTGTGAAGGAGAGTGCAGGTACCCTATTCGAGCAATTTGATGACAAAGCCAATCAGGTAGACCTGGTTACTGTCGTGGATAAGAAGGTAGAGAGTATTATCAAGGAGAAGCTTACTGAGCAATATCCAAGCTTTAAATTCATAGGCGAGGAGTCTTTTGTCAAGGGCGAGACTCAGATTACCGATGAGCCCACCTTCATTGTAGATCCAATTGACGGAACAACCAATTTTATCCATGGATATCCTTACAGTTGCACGTCTTTGGGCCTTGCAGAGTTTGGTATACCAGTGGTCGGAGCTGTCTTCAACCCTCATTTGGGCCAACTATTTCACGCATCGAAGGGAAATGGAGCGTACCTTAATGGTAAGAGGATCAAAGTACCCCATAGACCACTCTCGCTACAAAAGTCTCTGATAGGTTTAGAAGCTGGTTCAGAACGTGATGAAGCATCTGGCAATGGTGCTACTAATTTTGATCGCAAGATGGTATTGTACAAGAGATTAATGAGTGCACAAGGAGCATATGCACATGGGTTCAGAAGTCTGGGCAGTGGTGCCATGAACATATGCTATGTTGCGGCAGGAATGATGGACTGCTTTTGGGAAGGAGGCTGTTGGGCTTGGGACGTTTGCGCTGGCGCCTGTATTTTACGTGAGTCTGGAGGGGTATTTGTCGGAGGTAATCCAGGTAGATGGGAAATCCCATTAACTGAAAGGTGTTACTTTGCCATAAGAGGAGGTTCAACTTCAGAAGAGCAGAGAGAATATATAAAGGAATTTTGGTCTTACGTACCTAGTCCTCTAGAGTATTAGACAACAATTCTACTAGACTTGATATAATTATATATAATTATTTATATTTCGTTAGTTGATAAATTTGTCACTACACTGGCACTAACTTTCGATGACCTTTTCATAATGCACACACCCATGGATGTAAACTGTAAAAGCTGATTCAATTATGGCAGATGACGATATTCATGATGATATAAATCCTGCAGCTCAAGAAAAATTGATTGCTGTTTCAAAGCATATGGTGCGCTATATTTTATCTGTAGCGCAGGCGCCCGGGGCATTGATATCGCGAAAAAGACTTCAAGACTCTTTCAGAGAGGCTAAGAGGGTTCAAAATGCATCACGGCTTACATTCGCAATGTTAATAGATGAAGTCAATAAGATTTTACTTGATATCTATGGCTACAAACTCGTAGGAGTGCCAGGTAAAGCAGAGTCTGATCCAAGCTCATTCAACCGCCAGGACGAGATTGGCTCTGCGAAAGCAAGTCACTTTGTTTTACTGAATGTGATGCCCTCGATTCCAGAGTTACTCGATCTGAATCTTCGGCGCAGTGAAGATCGCTATAACGAAGTTGTCAATGACAATGAATATCGAGCCGAGCTATTGGGTAGATCAGTGGCTTCATCTGCACCATTGGATGCCGACCAAGTAATAGTTATGGATGGTATTTTGAGCGTAGTACTTTGTATTGTTCTTCTCTCCAGGAATAATATAATTCATCAAGAGTTAGTTCAGCAGTTAGCGTCTTTTGGTATTGCCATTGACGGTACCAAAATACCAATTGTCGACAAGACTATTGATGAACTCCTAAAGCAGTTTGAGAAGAGTGACTACTTGATCAAAAATATCGAGCACAATGATGTTGAGGGCGAGCTAATAACTTATCGTATTGGCAGAAGGACACGCACTGAATTTAGTTTAGATTCTCTAGTGGTCATGATAAGTCATTTCATGGACAAAACTACAGAAGAACTCCCGCATCTAAAAAACCAATTGAAGAAAGTGATCGGAGATGCATATTCATAAAATCACATTAGTCCACTTTTTACTACTACCAATATTGGAATATATATCATTTCGATATTTGAAAATAAAACATTTGAAAGTTTGACTCACGATGACCCAGTAGGAGTCATTGCAAAGTAAAGCATCTTCCTATGCCCTAGATGCTCTCTATTGTTCCCAAATTTACAACTAGTAAATTAGTGCCAAGTTGTGTCTCGAAGCAATGTTCAGGGCTCTCCAGGTGTTACTTGAGATGGGCTCACAATTCTACTGAATCTCACTCAAATACTTCAAACAATCTCGAGTCGTCAACGAAGAATAATGTCAAAACCATGAAATTGCCCAAACGTGTTCACAGCCCCTCTCGTCACCTACGTAGGAGCTTTGTCCCATCTTATAATTTGCCAAAATCTTCCTTCGATGTGCAGAACATTGAGCAGCGACTTACTAGTCAAATGCAAACAAAAATATGTACCATCATAACTACGGGAGAGAAATATAAGCTTGATGAGGCTATAAAAGCTCTTAACCGTAATGATTATCGGCCATCAATAGTGATTCCAGATGAAATAATAGCATTTGGGTATAGGAAGAACGGAACCAGCGGTGATGTAATGGTGATAGCTCAAACGGGATCGTTGGTGAGTTGGGGCCTTGACGAGGAAACAGTAAAGAAAGAAATAGTGCCTCTTATTCAAGAGGCTTGTGTCAACCCGCTGGCGGACGTTGACTTTGAGAGTGAAGATATGGATTATGTTGAATTGTCTAAGCTTGCAGATGTAAAGTTATTGAATCTATCAAACTCCTCTGTTGGTGATGTTAGTTTATTGGCAGGAGACTTGATTATCATCAACTCTATAGATCCCGATCTTGGCCTTCTTGATAAAGCCGCTTTTGCTAGTGGTTTGTCTCGGAGCACTACCTTAGCTGTACTGGAAAATACCATGGAGAAGCATATTTTAAACACCAGAGTCATAACTGAGAAGATCTCGAAAGGAGCCAAGATTAATCTCAAAGAAAGCGATGCCCTAAAATCGATAGGTAAACTATTCCTCATAAGAGGAAGACTGAATCTTTACTCCGAGCTCATTGAGACTCCAGACCTTTACTGGAGTGAACCACACTTGGAGCGCATATTCAAGAACGTATCTCGCTATTTGGATATTGCACCAAGAATTAGTATTTTGAATAGTAAACTGGATTATTGCACTGATGAGTGTAGAGCACTAATATCCCTGTTAAGCGAAAAGAAAAGTACTTTTCTTGAGTGGATTATTATTTATTTGATTACAGTCGAAGTATGCTTTGAACTTTATCATTTCTACGAACGGTATTGGTTAACACGAGACAAAAGCTTGCCTACCTCAATTCTAGAAATCGAAGAAGGTGGCTCCCTGAATCGTAAACAATGTTAAAGTATCGTTTCCACTTGTATATAAGATATTAATCTGTTTGCAGATTTACTGCAAAATCATAACGCTTCTGTAAATATATGAACAGAATTTCCTCAGGTTGGCCAAGTTGATGCGTTGAAATTAAAGAGAATAATAAATATATTGTAATTAGACTAGTTTGCATTGGACTCGGAGAGAAATATACTTCGATATCAATTCAGCTCTCAACTATATGTACTTGAATAGATATTTTTGAACGTGAAGTGCACGATTGGTTTCGTATAATGGCTATTGATTCTGAACTTGAACTTAAATTCAACGATTCCTCTGCTGCACACTATGCTACATGTGAGATATCTTACAATCACTCTCGAGCATTCTCAGAGCTCAACAATGCAGCGTCCTTATTCCTTAATGCATCATCTTCCTTGATTAAAGAAACTATTAGGTCTGTTAGTTTTTCTGTGACATCGTATGTCTTGTGACAGCATTCCATTAATGCTAGAGCGTCAATTGGCAAGCCACCGGCCTTTGATATTTGCACTACTTCTCTGTTTTTATTGAGCGTTACCGTGAGCACACCATCTCTTAACAGCTCTTCTTGCAAAGTGGCATCTATCACTGATATCTCGGCGTTCGTGTCACCTTTGATATTAGATTCTGAATCCTCCAGATTGAAAAACGAAAATGTCACGCAAATTGGAATGTGGAGTACTCCTAAAGGTACGGGATCTCTCTCATCCTCTGAATACAGGACAACCTGGTCCCCATGTATACTAGCGTCAGGTTTTCTGAAATGAAGTAGAGCCGTCATGACAGCAATACAAGATGCATCAATAAATCCACCATCGCAATTGATGAAATGCACATCGGCTCTTACAGCCCAACATTTGGCACCCGCTATTATGCACAATCCTTCAACATCTAGTGCGCCCGATCGGCGTACTGCTTTCTCGATTATACGCGAACAAAGCACCTCATCCTCGCCTGTATTGTTGCCATTTTCAAATTGCGGTCCAGCCATAGGCGAGATTTCTGTCGACACCACGAAGATACCTTCGAATGGTCTATCCTCATAAGGTTCCACGACCTGTGCACTCACTCTACAATGCACACGTGTGTCTCCGAGCTTTACACTCACATCACCATACTCTTTGCCAAAAGCTATCTCCACATCGCGAAATTGATCAAGTTTGCGTCCATCTAATCTTTGACTTTGTGCAAGGTTATCCAATAGAAATTGGGCCTCTGATTTCGATACTACTATATCCTTTGCCATCAAGTTTGCAACGAGATATTCAACTTACTGGAACTGGAGCCAAGTCATCTAATCAATTTTATCTCAAATCAATTTTATAGTCAAAATGTATTATATTTCACTGCTTTACCGTCTAAGTTGAACGTATTTCAAATTTGAATGAGTTTATCGGCATCACGTGATTATCGGCTCTCTGATGGAAGATTCATTGGATACGCCATTCAGATGACTCTTCTTCTTATAATATGTCTGGAACAGTGCCGAGGATTTACTTTTGTCTCTTGAACATCATGTCAATCGCTCCTTTTCCTACGGCAACCTTCTTGACGGCAGGATTTTTTTTGTTTACCTTCTTGGTACTGGACGTGCTCTTTGAACTTCCAGAGCTATTAGCATTGGCAAGCGATTGCTCAAGTAAGTCCATTTCCAAAGATTTTTTCTGGCGTTCTTGCTGAAATCTTTTGTAAGTTTCAAAGCTACCTTTGAGATTTATCGAATATGTGTCTGTACCTTCAAAATCTTTTACGATGTCGTAGGCTGCTTTTGGAATCAATGAAATCAGCAGGTTCGTTGCCATGACGTTTTTAATTGCCTGCCTCGTATCGTGATCCAAATGGCTGGGCACTGGAATACTTTCAGGAAGATCGGCTGTCAGCCTCAAGACTTTTTCTAGTAGAAAATCGCGAACTTTTTCATCTGATATTTTTATATATGTATCCCCAGCTTCCTCGACGGTGTCTGATATCTTGGCTAAAGCCTTTTCAATAATTGGCAATGGAAAATGTTGCCAATTGGTACTATGTTTCTCGGTTAGTAACTCAAAATAGTCTCTAAGGGTTAGGAAGTGTGCAGGAACATTTGAAGGTTTGGCCTTGGATATCTTGAGGTATTCTTCTTCATTCTCGGTTCGACTTGCCTGGAAATGATAACCAATCAAACTATAGGTCAGGTCATATTTGTTGTGAAGAAGCATATTGCTGTTGGGTATGAGATACGATTGGTCTTGCAGATTAATGCTTCTCAAGCACAGCGAAGCAATCGGCTCACCTTTCTCAGTGTAATTGTACTTCCCACTTGATATGTCACTGTCCATATGATACGGTCTACTTTTAGAAAAGGTGTGAGATTGCAACTGATATATCTCGTTCGAATCTGTAACAAATAATCTAATGTTCGGTTTTGATGATATATTGGATGGATGTGGCATATCGTAGATTACTAAATTTTTGGGGTTCAGTCCATCAGGAAGTGTTACCACTCGTGTCTCGCTGTTGATCAATGAGATAGTCATGATCAGATGGCGAGGCTATCGATATTGACTATTTAATATATCTAGATATTACTATTTCACGCTCCAGATCTGGGGATACATGTGATAAGCAATAATAATATAAATCGATCTAACAAATTTTGAAATTCTATTGCGCATGAGGATAATTGCAAAATGAAAAGCATTATATATATACATAATTTAATCTACGTACAGGCAAACTGTACAGCCCATCTCTACATTTCATCAATTCCAATTTTTCATCGGTCAAATTAATAGTAGCCATTTGTCCGCAAAAATTCCTCAACGACAGCACGGTCTCTGTGAAGCCATTGCGCTTTTGAAGTGATAGAATCCAAGGATTGGGCAAGATTTTGGTCGAAGCCCTTAGTTGATTTCTTGTCAAAGAATGCTTTGATTTCTTTCACCTTCTCCATCGAAGTGTAACTGGAGGTACCAATGACAACAACAGATCCCAACATTGAAAGCCCAGGTGGCAATCTCTTGGCTAATTCGTCCCAATTATTTTGCATCCAGTTCCATAAAGCATTGATACCTTCACTATGTGTTCTCATACCTTGCATGGGGATGTAGATATCTTGGTTCAAGACTGTACCATCAAATAAGTACCCCAAGGTTCTTTCCAACAGCTCGGGCTCCTTGAATCTACCTAGACTTCTCATGGCCGCCAATTTTTCGTCGGTGGAAAGAGGATTTTGGTAGATCTTGAAAAGTTTTTCATAATTTTCAGTGCCTCCAACCCTTGCAGCAGCATTGAAAACTGATGCTTTAATTAGGGCTGGTATAGCTTTGGTGTCACCCATGGTATATTTATCAAACATCTCGAGAGCTGCTTTCTCCACAGTAGCATCCCGGGCACCACATGCGGCACCGAATAATGCCACTTTCAGGCGTTGAGTAGCGAATGAATCAGATTCTTGGAAATGCCATCCAAGCTCTTTAACTTTGGAAGAGACCAAGTTTCTAGTAAACGCGTTCAAGGCATCCTGAGTCTTAGCGTCTTCAAAGATCCACGTGGACTTCAACGACCCTAAACTTCCTAATATTTGCTCCCAAACAACGAAGGAGTGCTCGTTGTTCCATCTGTCTATCAAATTCAAAAAATTTGTAGTTGATGTGTAGCCACTAGAGGCTAAGGCCCTGGCATCAGCGACTAGACCAGTACGATCCTCAACGGATAGCAAATCAGCTTGCGATCCCAATTTCTTCCATCTCTCGTCTGAATAGTTAGTGACGTAAATTCCAGCTTGGTTTCCGTTGACTTTGAAAAAATCATTTGTTGAATTGGATATTTCTATTGTTTTGGATCTTTGGTCTAGCACTAAAGTGTGGTCTATTGTATCCTTGTCGGTTTTCAGTGCCAAGAAGACTGGATATATTGTTTCGTCTTCTTCAGGCTTCACGTCTGCAGTTGATAGGTATCTGTTTTGCGTTAATTTGATCTTCCCAGATCCATCTTCTTCGACAGAGATGATTGGATAACCAACTTTCTTAGTCCAGATGTCCATAACGGCACGGACATCCTCACCAGAAGCTTCTGCTAAAGAGTCCCAAAGATCCTCAGTCTTTGCATTACTGTATTTGAACTTTCTCAAATAAGCAGAAACTCCCGCGATGAACTTCTCTTCGCCGAGCCACTGTGATATCATTCTTAGTAAAGAGGCACCCTTAGAATAAGAGATAGCATCGAAAATTTGATTGATCTCGTCGGCCTTTTTCACCGGCACTTCAATGGGATGTGATGATCTTAGAGAGTCCAAGGCTAGAGCATGTTGTAAGGTGTCTGTGACGTATTGTTGCCAAACATTCCAAGAAGGTTGAAAGGCATTGCACGAGTACCATGACATCCAGGTTGCAAAACCTTCGTTCAACCATAAACCTTCCCACCAATCCATTGTGACCAAATTGCCAAACCATTGGTGGGCCAACTCATGTTGCACCACCTCAGCGACTCGTTGGATGCGGTCCAATCCAGAGTTTTCTTGGTCCAACAGAACGTCTACTACTCTATAAGTGACCAACCCCCAGTTTTCCATAGCACCGGCAGAAAACTCGTGAACAGCAACGTTGTCTAACTTGGGAAGAGGATATTTGATTCCAAAAGTTTTTTCGAAGAAAGCTAAAGTCTTGGCGGTAAGATCAGCAGCATATTGACCCAAATGCTCGTTACCTGGCGTAGCATATACTCTGACAGGAATGCGGAAGCTGGTATTTTCAACATACCTCAAGTCAGCAACAATGAAGGCAACCAGGTAGGTTGACATTTTTGGGGTGGTATTGAATTTTGTGTATTTCTTGCCGTTTTTCTCATCGATATACTCCTCACGAACATCCATGTTGGAGAGATGAGTCAAGGAAGTGTCCTGGGAAACAAGGCAAATATCGAAGGTGGCTTTCAAGTTTGGTTCGTCAAAACAAGGGAAGGCTCTACGAGCGTCAGTTGGCTCCATTTGCGTAGTTGCCATGTAGCGCGTCTCGCCTGTGGCCTTGTCTTGATATTTTGCACGGTAGAATCCGGCCATATTTTCGTTCAATTGGCCGGTGAAGTCGATCTCAAGGTCAATTGTGCCCTTGGCAGCCGCGAGCGTGCCCTTGGGAAACTCGATTGTGGCGACCTGTTGTTCCTCATCGAGATCTAGGTTGGTGGCGTTCGCGAACTCCCCGAGACGCGCGGAGTGCAACTGCATTTCCATGGCGTTCAGCTTGATCTCGTCGCGGCTCGAGTCGTTCACCTGCAGCCGCACGCTGACACGCCCGGCGTACGTGAACGCTTTGAAGTCAGGCTCGACTTGCACGTAGTAGTGCAATGGGGTCACGTTCGTGGGCAGTACTTCACGCTGTGTCATCTTGCTGGAGTGTGCTAGTTAGTATTGTGTTGTGTTCAGCTACTCAATCTGGAGAGAGTTAATCAGAAATCTTCGGTGAGGCCGATTCGCACTACGAGAGGGACGGATAGTTCGGCGGAAAATGTCTAGAGAGCTGTGTTGTCGTTGTTGTTTTATCTTCTGTGTCAACCAAAGTTTGCAATTCAAAGAGTCTTTCTTCCCTTTTTGCCACCTTTTTCCTTTTTATATTACAGGTTCTGAAAGCGTTATCATCATTGATACGTGAACCAACTGATAAGCAGAAGGTTGCAAGCGGCAACCAAGACCCCGGAAAATTCCTGCGCTAATCACGCGAGTAAAAGTAGTAAAGCGTGGCCTAACTTCCTGCGAGAACGTGGGATCGGCTGTTTCGGATAAACTTATGCGTCTATCTGTTTCCGCGGGGGTTAGCCGCCGAGCCACGGATCATCTTTTGGGGCGCATGAGTCATATGCCGTAGACCCCGTTAATTCCTCTCTTTGACCCTAAGCGCTGAGTGTGACTCCGGTATTTGGGTCAGAACCCTCACAAGAGACAACTTTGTCCCACGCACGATTCCTCTGACCCTAAATATGCGGATATACAACTCCACCTAGGTTCAACCAAACCATGCCGCTCAGTCCAAAGCACCACCCTACTCAGGTTCAGTGGCAGAGGAGACTCAATGGCACAGTGTGAGAACTCGATCACAGCTTAAGTCAAGAGCCATCTTACCACCCTTAAAAGGAAGACATTTTGTCACGGTATCTTGTCGACCGCAATGGCCAGCAACGCCGGTAGTAGATCAATACAATATACGAAAAAACACCAACTATCAAACCGATCAGAAAGCTACTTTCCTGTCTCTCAGAAGAAGCTAAAACTTATACATACTTTGCAGATTGCGCCGCTGCCGTGCGAGCACTGTTACAACGACCGCAGAATGGCTTGGTTGCTGTGAACAACGACCTAGAGTTGCGCCATGGATTGCCCAGTAGGCGACTCGCTGCACGGAACATATTTTTGGGGGGGCGGAGGGGCTTATCCCTGCGTGTCAGTGAGGCTGCTTCTACTGTTGTGTTATTGGCAACTTTTTCATTCTTTTCATTCTTTAGAGCTCACTGGCTCTAAAGGTTGAGATATCCAATATAATTGATGATATATAAATTATTGGCGATGAGGGAACCAGTACTACAGTTTAAGGGAGCAAGCACATCTTACCGTAGGTTTTACCAGTGCTCATTAGGTTGCCCACGAGAATACGAATGAGCAGCATATCGGAACGTTGCCAGGAGTTATAATGGACAATGCTACAGATACAATTGTGATCTCAACACGTGGAGCGAGCTCGAAGACTAATCCTGCAAGCCCCGAATCGCTGCAGTGTCTGTGCGCTTGGCTCGAGATACACGTACTTCCGGGTCTCAATGTGACAGCAGAGGAGCCGATTGAGCTGCTGCCACTGCCCAGGCTCAAGCGGGTGCTGGCGATCTGTCCGACGCGCGAGGTTGGGTATCGAGTCATGCAAGAGTGGGCAAATGAGCAATGCTACGCAGGGAACGCCGACTGCGAGGGCAGCGGGCTCGAGGACTTCAGGTTTGCATACGCGGCTGCGGATTCGCACAATGCTACCCAGGCTCGGCTCGAAGTGCCTCCATCGGCGCGCATGTTTCTTATCTCACCGCCCGCATCGCCATTGCCCGAGTTTGACAACGATCGGCAAGAAGAGCCACCCAGTGAACGAACACACCACGCAGAATCGCTTGCCCGGGCATCAGCCCTGCAAACGGACGAGGTCACTAGTAAGCCAGCTGGCCGCGAGTTGCTTGTGGACAGCAGTGTTGGACGCATTTTGGTTGATCGATGTGCGTCGCACCTGGCAGGCCCATCCGTGAGTCGAGTCAAGACGGCGATGCCCCCACGCTCTATATTTAATGACTGAACGCTAAGTACTAATACAATACGTTTACGAAACTATATCCTATTCGTCGTCGCTGTCCATCAGGGCGCCGCGAGCGCGACGGCCGCCCGCGACCATATCGTCTTCGGAGTCGATCTCTTCTTCGTCGGAATCCAGGCCTGCACTCGCGGCCACACCGGCAGCTGGACCCGCAGCTTCTGCGTCGGAGTCGCTTTCGTAATCGCTCGAGGAGCCATCATCAGAGTCCGCGTCGCTGACACGGCCTGCGTTTACTTCCTCCACAGCGTCAAACCAGTCGCTGTAGACGTCCACAGGCTGCGAAAGCGCCGTGATGCGTGTCTGGAACGACTGCCCGCAAGTCTTGCACGACAGCGAGCCTATACAGTTCTTCTTGTCGAGGGTGCACGACACGGATCGTTCGTGATTACAGAACAGACAATTGAACCGAGTGTCTAATTTCTGCACGACCCGCTTAACGGGCTTTCTGGAGCTCTTCCGTTTGCCCATTCTGCAGCCAGTACTGGCAAAATCAAACACACAGCTGGAGGGTCACCGAGGTTGTGGGCCGGACCTTCAATGCGCTCACACTCAGATCTCAAGTTACGCTGCGAACCTTTGCGTGGCCGTAGGCTATGTGATGAGCTCCCATCTAATTAATATATTTCCTCTCTCAATGGGACTTTTTTCACTCTCTGTCTCTGCTATGAAGAAATTTGAACAGTTTTTGGGGTACTCACAACGACAAGTACGAGAGATGGTATCTATGTGTTCATCACGTGACCGGCTCCAAGAGCTCCCGACAAATGGTTCATCAGCCGCTCGGGCCCCCCCCCCCCCCCCCCCCCCCCCCCCCACCCCCCCGGCGGCCCCCCGTCTCGCCCGCCTACTCTCGCCCCCGGTCACTT